>OU015742.1:94788448-94817767 GCA_907169655.1 Acomys percivali
CACACACACACACACACACACACACACACACACACACACACACACACCACACCAGTGGCAGGGAACAAACCTGGGCAATGGCTGGGAGGTGACTGGAATTCAGTCACTGACCCAAAGGTTAGAGAAAAAAAAATAAGTCTGGGACCACAGACAGTTCATTGCGATGGGACAAAGAACTGGTTCCTGGGGCCATAATGAAGGACAGAGGAAGAAAAGGAGGAGAGAGACTGGGGAACAGGCTACCGGATGCTCAGCCTTGCTTCCTCATCCCTACCCCTCCCCCATCCTTGGAGATCCTTTAGCCAGAGAAGCTGACCTTCAAGGACTGCATTTCCCGGATCCCACCCCTTGAGGTCACACTTAGCGTGAGATCCTAGAGCCATCGCACGGTCACACCATCACCCCCTTCCCAAGGAGTCTTGCCTGAGGCTAGAACTCTCTAGAAGCAGAAGAGAGATGAGCAGGACAGCTAGGAAGCCATGCTCTCTAGTCAGCCAGTCCCAGAGAGCTAGGAGCTGCCTGCCTAAAGGCAAAGGGCCAGGTGATACCCTAGGTCAGAGCAGGAGACATGGTATTGGAGCCTGGGAGGGATAACTCAGACTGTTGGGCCAGGAGCCCCTCCACCCCATCAAGGAAGAGAGCAGCAGTGAGCCCTGGAGGCTCTCCCCTGCTGCTGAGGTATGTACCTCATTGCCACCACAGCAGCCACTGCTCTGTCTGGTTCAGACCGGGAGCCCCCAGTCAGCTAGCTAAACACCAGCCTTCACACTCACATGCAACCCACCTAGAAAGGATGAGACCTTTGTCTTATGATGGGGCATGGAGGCCAAGGGAACACAGAAGCTGGGCTGGAACCCAGAGCAATCACAGGGGTCTTCACCATGAGGCATTCGCTTGAGCCTGACCTCAGCTCACATTGCCCGTGGCACTGCAGAAAACCGTCACTTCTACACAGAGCATCCACAGTGCCACAGAGTCTCCAGGCCAACAGAGCTGAGCTTGCTGTTGTTGTAGCTCATCTGTATGCCCATAGATAAGTTACTGCCCAGCCTGGGGGATGTGACATGGATTCTCAGCTTGGAAATGGACCGGAGAACTGGACCAGCCATCCCTAGAGTCCTTCCCTCCCGGGCTTCATGGGAAACACAGCTGGCTTGAAGGAGAATACAGCTGGCTTGCTGCCTAGATGGAGAATGTAGCTTTTCTTATGTGAGACTAGAGGTAGGCAATGCCTTCGTCACCCACAGGAGTGGGGTGCTAGCTAGGATCAAATCCAACACACTGCCAGAAGGCAGTGTAAGCATACAGTCACCATTTAAAAAAAAATGGCACCCTAATTCAAGGAAAATAAACCAAGGAAGAAAAATATCCCCTCTAAGTCAGCGAACAGCAGAGGGGCCCTTCAAGGTGGGCCTGGCCCTGGCCTCCCTGTCACCACCCATGCTGACCTTGGTTGGGTTAGACTTTGCTCTGATCAGCCAGCTCCCTTCCCGTGGTGGCCTTTCCTGCCCACCACTCTCCCTCAGGCCACCAGTCGCCAAGAGCTGTTTCCAGGGTGACAGAAGGGAGCAGAGGAAGGGCTGGGACAGGGGCCTGAAGGCGCTGAAATCCTGAACTAGCACAGAGCCCGGGCAGCATGTCAATGAAGCTGCCGACAGATTCCAGGCTTCCCGCCAGCTGCTGCGTGCAAGATCTGCTAGGGAGACCTCCACCACCTCCCTGCTCCCAAAGCAGCTGAGGCTGAACAGCTTGAGAGGCCTGCAAGACAGAAAGCTGGAGCCTACATTGACTGCGGGGATATTCTCGTGCTTCGCTGGGACGTCAGCAGCCACCCCAGAAGCAGATGACTGAATCCAGCCTGGAAGAAATCGGCCTGTCTTGTGTCTTTCCTACTCCAGTGCTGGCTGCTGACCCCAGGACCTGAGTCCTGCCTGCTCTTTAGGTCATCTGGGCCTTAAAAGCAGCCTTATTCTGAGCCTCACGCTGACTCTTAGCAGTCTGCGGTGGGCAGCAAGGGTAGGAAGTCATTAGAGGAGCTAAGGAAAGAGCCTGAGATCCACTGTGCTTGGGCAAGCCTCAAACTCTAGCTCCTTGCTGACTCGTAGGATACACTGACATATCAAAGACCTTTCAAACAAACAAACAAACAAACAAACCCCCCCCCAAAAAAAAAAACCCTCCTTCTCAGGGGTGGGAGGAGTGCGTGCATGCGCAATGCTATTCCTGTTCTATAAACGGAACTCTGAGAGGTGACAGAATTTTCCTGCCATCATCCCCAGGGCCAATGGCTGAGTGTGAACACAGAATTAGGGTTCTCAACACATGTGCCCCCGCCACACACTGACTCCAAGGCTCCAGAATATCACCAGAAACTGGAGCCTGGGGTCTGTGGGCCTGCTGTGCCCACCCTCCACTTCCCATAGTGGCTCCCATGTACCGCGCTTCTCTACCTGCCCTGGCAATCAAGGCCGGCAGCATGGCTTCCCTAGCACGGAGACCTGGGCCATTTCATCCAGGCCTGGGCAAGCACTGCTGAGGCTGAAAGAGCATCATGGCTAGTGTCTTTCAGGGGTCAGAGATTCACACTCCCCCATCAAAGACCCTCACACCCCAAGAGAATGTCAGTCCCTCCTTCGGTGCCCATCTTGGTTTGGAAAGCTCTAATTGGAAACCACTGTATCCCTGGAGCCCCTGGAGTCGGTGACACATGAGTCCTGGGGTACAGCCGGATGCAAAGCGCTTCTAAGTTCTCAGAACCTGTAGAAAGATGTGTGGGAGAGTCTCATCGCATTATGTTCGCTTTTCTCTGGCAGAATCTAATTAGGCTGAAACCTGAGCTTTTCTCAGAACCATCATCCAATGTCATTGGTCACTTCTTAGAAAAGCTACACCTCTCCCGCATCCCTCAGCCAAGCCTGCACACACTTTCCCTTCTCTCTCTGGACTCTTATTTCAGGCACGAAATCCACGCCTTCCCATGAGATGGATGGGAAAGGCTTCTGTGTCCCCAGCGAACCTAATAAGCAAGAATGGCTGCCCCACCCCCACAGCAGGGTCCCCACTGCCACCCCACAGTCTTTCTCACATCCTAACACTCCCGGCAAAAGGGAGCCAGACCAGCAGTCAGGACCAGGAGGGGTGAGGGAGGGCCCCAGGGGCCCAGAAAGTGTTCTGGGAGTGAACAAAGCCAATGTCACAGGCAAATTTTGGTGCTGCAGGAAAAACGATGGGAGCCTGGTCATCGGACGTGATGGAGGTCTCAGCAGGCCCACATCCCAGGACCCAGAAAGGCTGACATCTTCACTTGGCAGAGTAACTTGTACACATGGCAAGCAATTTTCATTTCACCTTCCTAATGATTCTATAATGTCCTTTTTTCTCTTCATTTTCCAGACGGTTTAACCAAGGCACAGAAATGCTAGACAGCTTGTTGAGAGTTACCCAGCCGACACCTTGTATAGCCAGGATTTGAACTCAGGCAATCTAGCGCCAGGCTCCCTTCACACCACCCCACGGTGAGCACACACCATTGGATGTTTGGATTACCATGCAAACTTAATAGCTTGGCGTATCATCTCACGGCTCTGTGTTGGACGGGTCACGGTGTGAAGGGCTACTTTGTACAAGGTGGTGACTGTAGGCTACTCCTCTGCAGATGGGAGGATCCCTTTGCAAGATGGCTCCCATGGTTAGCAAGCAAGGACTGGCTGTCGGCTCTTGCTCTGCACATGGGTCTCTAGCTGTGGCTGACCACTTGTACTTCCTCTCAGCATGCTGCCTCATGTGCCAAGGGTGAGAAATCCTACAAGACAGGAAGTGTAAAAGCCTAGGTCTGCAGACAGCATGGCTTTCCCCAAATGTATTGGTCAACACAGCCGTAGATAGAAGACCCATCTTTAGATTGAAGGAGTACCAGAGGATTCCCCCGCCCACTCACGTCCTCCAGATGACCTTCTAGAACTCTGAAGAGCATCAAGATACCCTGTCCTTTGGCACCTTTTCTCGGGCCAGACCAAGCACAAACCATCTCAACCATGAGAGGAGACTATAACGTTAACACGAGGCCCTCCGCGTATATACAACTTTTATTTTGGCACAGTTTTAAATTTATGGGGTACAATCCCAAAACTGGCATGGAGAGTCCCCTTATTCTCACTCTAGTGTCACCTCACACTGGCAGGGCACATTTGTCACATTCCATAAGCCAATATGGACGTGTCCTGATCAACTATGTGTGTGTGATATTGCGAACAGCATCACTAAACTGTAAGTCCACTTCATTCAATCACCTTAGTTTCTTTCCCCAGTATTCTTTTTCTGTCCCGAGAGACTGTCGTCTACATGTCTACTGTCACCATGACTCCTTAACTGCGACAGCTTCCCAGACATCCCTTGTTTTGAAAGCTGTCAGGAGCAATGTGGACCAACCTTCAGGCAGAACCTGTCTAATGCTTTCCTCCTGGTTAGACGGGACTCCCAGGTTTCAAAGGGAAGACCACAGAAATGAAGTGTGAGACTGTGTCATACTGAGTGTGCATTCTGGTGGTGTTAGCACTGACAACTGGCTGAGGGAGGCCATGCCTCGCTGCTAGGATAAAGGTCTTCCTTCCTTCCTCTTTGAATACTGTGCTGACTGGAAGTCACACACACAGCCGCTATTGAGCGGTAGCCTCAGTCACCTGCAATTCCTCTACACCTGGCTTTTCTACTTTTTCTCCAGTCTGTTTATTTAGTCCGCCCTTTCTTTATGCAAGCACGGATGCTCAAGTATTTACTCTGTGAATTCTCAGGTATTCAGTCTAGTGCTGTTGCCCTTGATTGTGCAAACTGAGTCCAGCTTTGGCCATTAAAACTTCTGTTCCTTTGACAAACTCTTAGCACTTGCTTACTTACTTGTAGTCCTATAACATTCTGGTACTAGAAGATGCTCCAGGCTCATCTCGTTCATTTCCTGAATCACTAACTTCTCCAGGAAGCCCTGACTCCATTCACCGAAGAGGAAAATTAAGAGGCTCCTGCCTCTACTGACTGAGCTAGCCCAGTGTCCCAAGGCTGAAATTAAGAACCAAGATCTGAACGTTCCTGTGTGCGTTGTTACTGTCATTCCTTCTAGACTCTCTCAGCTGACAGAATGTGGAAGTGTAGTGGGCACCCTAGCCACTCAGACAGGCACAAATCCGTAGCTATCCCTGTAGGTCTCTGCCTACATTAAAGTATCCCTGATCACACAGTTACAACTCTAAGTCATTGCCCTAGGGATGGGGGTGGGGTGGGAGGGATGGGGGTGGGGTGGGAGGGATGGGGGTGGGGTGGGAGGTATGGGGGGCTATAGTGAGAGACCTGGCGCCTGTCTTTCACCATCCACTTACTTAGCTATTCAGCTCCTGTGTGCAAGCGCAGCGCTATGGATTTGCTAATTCTTTCTCCAGGGGAGGTTTATTTGCTAAAGACAACGTTTAGGCTCCTTTCTTTCTTTCTTTCTTTCTTTCTTTCTTTCTTTCTTTCTTTCTTTCTTCTTTCTTTCTTTCTTCCACCCCCTACAGGTCTTAACACATTTCACTCATTTCCAAGGCCCTTTAGGTCGACCTCCCCTCACACCCACCCACATATTCGCCACAGTGAAGCTGTCTCCTATATTTACTTTTCAGCTAGTTCTGCTCCACTCTGCAGCCAATACTGGCACCATGTGACCACCTAAGTGATTTTTAAAATTTGCATAAAGATTCACTCCTTGTGATACAAAATACTGTGGAGTGGTTTTTTTTTATATATATATACACTTTTTTTTTTTAATGTAGCATGTGTGTTGGGAGGAGGGTGTGTGCCCATCACAGCTCAGGTGTGGAGGGTAGTGGCCGGTTCCCTCCTTCCACCCTGTTGGTCCTAGGGATTAAACTCAGGTCATCAGGCTTTGTGGCAGCTTGACAGCCCAGTACTGTGGGTTTTGACAAGCATTAGCAAGCAGTGTAACATATCTACATGGCAACACAACTTAAAATGAATACACCATCCTCAGAAAAATCCCAAACCTTCCCCTCACCCTCCAATATGTTTAAACTTCTATTTCTTTCTTTCTTTCTTTTTTTTTTTTTTTCTTTTTTTTTTTTTTTGGTTTTTCGAGACAGGGTTTCTCTGTGTAGCCTTGGCTGTCCTGGACTCACTTTGTAGACCAGGCTGGCCTCGAACTCGCAGAGATCTGCCTGACCTCTGACTCCCAAACCCTGGGATTAAAGGAGTGTGCCACCACTGCCCAGCTTAAACTTTCTATTTCAAAGTCCCTTTTGTGCACATACTCTCATGTGATTTTTAAAGCAGCCCCAGCTGTTGGGCAAAGCAGAGATGTCCACTCTGAAGAGGAGGAAACTGAGGCTCAGAAGTGCAACGGGCTTGCCTCTGGCCTCTTAGCTAGTAGACTCTAGACTAGGCCTACTGAAGTCATGACCTTGGCTGGCCTGTTTGTTCCTATGTGAAATGAGAGGCAAGACAAGGCATTTCAGGAGGCCATGGTCTTGTCTAGCCAGGCATGTCTAGCTTTTGGCACGAAGTTGACTTATCAGCAATGAGATTTGCAGGCGCTGACCAATAGGGGAAATGACTGGAGAAGTTGGGCGCAAGTAAACTTCAGAGAAGTGGGTGCAAGCCAGATCAATGATTGGCCACCCACCCAGGAGTCAGGATGGATGCAGGCAAAGTGACAACTTCTAAGGCTACCCTGTGTGTGTTGCTGAGTCCACAAAAAAAAAAAAAAAAAAAAAAAAAAAAAAAAAAAAACCTTTACAGCCTGTTCTAAACGGCAGTCCCAAACCCAATGGCTTTTTAAAGAGCAAGTGAAGAGAAGCACACGCAAACCTGTGCACATCACATAGTATTATCCACTCCTGCGCTGAAATATAGGCCAAAATGTAATGTATGGGTCAAAAAGACTAGAAGCTGCTGGCCAACAGGAACCCTTTGACACCCATATATTACCATCCTTACCATAACTGCTGTGCAGATCATTATTTTTGATCACTCCTATTCTCCAGCCACTTAGCAAATAAACCAAGCGAGGCCCAGAAAGGCCTAAGTTGTGGGGGAGGGGGCAGAGTTATGCACATACTCATGGCTCAGACCCAACACGAGTGTCCTGTTTGGTCCTGTACAGACGCACAATACGTGCCTGCCTTGCACGGGCAGCTTCTTCACAGCTTATGGAAGAAGATCCAGCGTGGAGGTTGCCAGGGCCCTGGACCCAGGCTCACCTCACAGAGGCGAGGCAGGATCAGGGGCTGCACACACTCAGAGGTGTCCATTGTCCCAAGGCTCCCCGTACTACATGTAGCCAATACCCCCTCACTCAGTACTTGGGTATCCGTGGGTACTTCTGGGATCCCAAGTGTCCTGTCTGCACATCCAAGCACTCCCATGTCATAACGTTCCCAGCAAGGGGAGGGAAGACAGGGGAAAATGAAGGGCAGGAATTTACTACAACCCACGTTTTCTCACCAGCCTCTTCTTCTTGCTCACCCAATGGTGAGCCAGGCATTTCTCAAGTCCCAGAAGACTCATGTGGCAGCCCTGGAGGGAACCTGCCTGCAAATTTGTTGGATTCATTGCATTAGAAAAAGGCCCAGACATCACTTCAGGCTCTCACTGAAATGCCACAAGCCCAGAAAAAGCCAGCCCTGACCACCTTGCTCACCTAGTTCTCAACAGCCCTTTGCATCTTTCCTGAGTGCTCTACCCAACCCCCCCCCCCCCCCCCCCCCCCCCCCCCCCCCCCCCCCCCCCCCCCCCCCCCAACCCCCCCCCACTCCCCTCCCCCCCCACCCCCGGCACCAAGTGAGTGCTTAGTATACATGTTCAGTTTAAAAAACAACAACAAAACAAAAACAAAAAACCAAACAGAACAAAAGTCTGCTGGGAATGTTGGCACAGACCTTTAATCCCAGCATTCGGGATGCAGAGGCAGGCAGATCTCTGAGTTCGAGGCTAGGCTGGTCTACAAAGCAAGTTCCAGAACAGCCAGGGATACACAGAGAAACCCTGTGGGGTGGGCAGGGATGGAATTCTTGGGTCCTAGAATTTCCAGAAATAACCAGCTCATGACTTGCTTGGCATTCTTTGAACATGTTCTCTCAGTGAGTTCTAAGGCAGCTGAGGCACTTCCCTCAAGCCTGAGATTGAGGCATTCTGGTCACAAAACAGGGAGCCTCCAGGGGCTCTCCACTAACCCCTGTGCTCAAAAGCCACTATAGGGACCTGTGTGTGCACACACATTCCCAGCCCAGCTAGAGCACCCCAGATGCTTCTTGTCACTACACCTCACTAGAGGGGGGCTGGCTCCTCAGCGAAGGTTATTCCCGAAAAAGCTGGGGCCCCAAAATAGTTAATTAGCTTTCCTCCTTCCTTCCCTCCGTCTCATGCTAGGAACTTAGCTCACAGAATGTATGCATGTCATCCCTAGCGCTTCCCAGAGCTCTCCCTATTTCCTTGCATTTAGGAGGGACCAAAGTTCTGTGATCCTCAGAAAGGCCAGAGGGACCCTTTAAGGCTGCTGGATTAGAGCCGCTGAAAGTCAGGATGGTGGGGTTCTGAGAGTGGTTCCCCAGATTGGGGAGGTTGATCCTGGCGTGAGAAAGTTTCAGGGAACAGGCACATTAAGCCTCAGAGTGGACAGCTGTGCATACGGACACCAAGGAAAACAGATCTGGGACCGAATTGCAGAAATATGTAGACGGAGACAGAAAGAAAATCAGAGCAGTGAGTCTGCTCTTGGCCAGACAAGGACAGGCAGGGGTCGCCGGCAGAAGACACGGAGGCCCAGGGTGGCAGAAGATGTTGAATTACCCTCTGTTCTCCGAGCCTCACTGAGGGGCTTTCTTCGCGGCCGTGGGAAAGTGGTGGGCGAGCGCGCCCCGACCGCCCTGTGGACGGTAATTAGCCGGATTAAGCAGGGAGCTGCGCGGCCCCGCAGGCCTGGCCCCGGGAACAAAAGGCCCCTTTGCCCGCGCAAACATGGGTCATGAGGTCACCGGGCAGGGTCCCGTAGGAACGGGGCAGGGTCCCGTAGGAACGGGGCAAGGCGATGCCCGCCTGCAGAATAAAGTCTCTGTACACCTGGTCGGGAGCAGGGCTGGCTGGGAACCCCTTAGAAGGCCCTGGGCTGGCTTGGGGTCCAGGCTTGGGATCCAGACTTGGAGACTGGGGGTAGAGGAGAAGAGGAGGAAGAGAGAGGCACAAGTATAGTGAACAGAGGGCAGGACCTAAACCACCTTAGTAACAGCCATCGCGGCATCTGCGATATGGATAGCAACCTGCACAGAGTGCCCAAATCATGTAAACCCATCTCATTAAAGATCTTGGAAAGGTTGTGGTGCCAGGCACCTGTAACCCCAGTGCTCTATTATGGGAAGCAAGGGAACGGGCATTCCAGACCAGCGTAGGCTACACAGTGGGACCCGTCCCAGTGTCACCCTATCATCTCCATGGGTTTTACAGAAGATCAAGGTGGGTGTTTCATGCATCCACTGACATGGTTGGCATATAACAAGTAGGTGGCGGGTGGGTTACAAGGTTGGCCATATCTGGAAAAGGCAGAAATCCAGGTGCCGTCCCTGGTCATCTAGGGCCTGTGAGGTTTGGTCAGTGGAAGCTTCCAGCTTATCTGAGGTCTACTTCCTTCCAGGACAGGAATGGATCGAGTTTACTGCACCCACACAACTAGCGTCATTCCCCAACTCCCTTCTCCTGACTCTGGTGTCCCTGCTGGCTGTGTTTCTATCCCATCAGCCCAGCAGAGCTGTTCTTTCAAA
Organism: Acomys percivali; assembly: GCA_907169655.1. Taxonomy (NCBI): domain Eukaryota; kingdom Metazoa; phylum Chordata; class Mammalia; order Rodentia; family Muridae; genus Acomys; species Acomys percivali. Next base: position 94,798,243 of record OU015742.1, read on the forward strand.
GCTCTACATCTGCAGCTGTGGAAGAGGGCCCCACCAGAGCACAGGGCGGTGGGGACAGCTGGCAGGGGTCGGGAGAGAGAGAGCAAGGCATTTTCTCTACCACCAAGTCTCGAGGACACTGCAGAGGGGGCAGCCAAGCTGGTGGCTGTTGTCCCCTAGCTGGCCTCGAATCTCTCCTCACAGGGAGACGGTATCAGGGCCCAACACACACTTGTCCATGGTGGCAGGAAAATGTTGTGTATGGTGGAGCTAGGAAGGTAGCTATAACGTGTGGCACTGAAGGTGGTGGGGCCTTAGGTGAAGGTTGCTGCTATACGTGTGCCACAAACTGTCCAGATTTGAGCTTTGCCAGAGAAAGAAGAAATCTGGCCTTTTGGGTGGGGATCTCCAAGCAGAAAGGGTGGTGGTGTGTGGGCCGCATCAATATAGGCAAAGTTCCGCCTCCTTCTATATTCTGAGAATGCCCTGGACCCACTCCCTAAATGTCTCTCACCCTTGTCAGTGAGTGAGAGAAAGGTGTTGGAATGGGTGATGTGGGAGGCCAAGCCCTGGCCAGCATTCCTGTGTCCTGTTCTAGGCTGTCCCAGTGCAAATGGACTGTTAGGGTTTACACACAGTAGAAGTGCCTTGGTCAGGACCATGGTATGCCGCGGAGCTCACACCATGCAACGGATCTCACGCAAAAGACTTATTGGGGGGGCGCGGTGTGTGGAGCAAAAGGCCACCTCAGAGCATGGACAAGGAAGAAACAGACAGACTGACAGACTGACAGACTGACTGACTGACTGACTGACTGAGAGACAGAGCGAGAGAGCAGGGTGTGATGTTGAGGAGCTTTTTAAAGGATATGTGTGATGCTTCTGGTAGCTGATGATGACGTAGCTGCTGGCTCTGAGGCGCTGAAGGCAGAATGGGGCTAACAGACACTGTACCTGCTCTGAGATCTCCAGGCCAGACAGTGCTCAGGCAAGAAGGTTTCTAGGCCAGTAGACTCCACCACAGGACAGAGATTCTGACACCCAGCTCAACTGAGGAAACTCAGCAAACCACGGAATGAGGTGTTTCTCCTGGGATAGCATCGTTGGCGTGGCAGGCGTATCCACTCCCCATCTTCCCCACACACCAGCCTCTTCTCTCCTCCTTTTCAGACCTAAGCGTCTCCCCTGGTAGCTGTTTCCTCTAGCTCAGTGGTTCTCACCTTCCTAACACTGCGATCCTTTAATGCAGTTCTTCATGTTGTGGAGACCCCCCAGCCATAAGATTCTTTTCATTGCTACTTCATTGACTGTAATTTGCTCCTGTTGTGAATTGTAATATAAGTACTTGTGTTTTCTGATGGTCTTAGGCGACCCCTGTGAAAGGGTCATCTGATCCTCAAAGGGTCAAAGCCCACAGGTTGAGAACTGTAGCTAGAGAGAGGGGCAGGCCTGGGTGGCCAGGAGCTCTCAGTCTCTATATCTGGCCAGGGGAGAGGAGGATGTCGGCCCTGAGCTAGTAGTGGCTAAGAGGTGACGGTGACTTAGGCATCTGGCTCCTCTTCTAAGACCCAAAGACCAATAAGAGGGCTTAGCTCCAGATCGCCTCCCCTCAGAGAGGAATAAGTTCACACCCCCACTACCGTACCCCACCCCAGGCCCCCACACACCCACCTACCCACAGAGAAGAAGAGGATTGTTATGTATACAGTGCTCTGACTGCTTGTACACCTGCAGGCCAGACTAGGACATCAGATCATCACATTATAGATGGTTGTGAGCCACCGTGTGGTTGCTGGGAATTGAACTCAGGACCTCTGGAAGAGCAGCCAGTGCCTTTAACCTCTGAGCCCAGCAACAAGTGCTCTAAACTGCTGAGCCATCTCTCCAGCCACTAGAAGAAGACTGTATAACTCATCCTGAACTCTGTAAAGGAGACTGTGACAGAGAAACAGAAAGAGCTCGGAGCACAGCACCCAGCAGCTGGTGTGGCCTCGGGCACTCTCCTCATCCCTCCCCTCCCCACTCTTCCCTTCTCAGCAGACAGCCAAGTCTCTTAGTCATGGGGAATGTTTGCTTCCGGTCCCAACCCTAACCCACTAAGGTGGGGACTGGAGTTCTCCAAAGAGCGTCCTCAGAAAGGTGGTACATCTTAGCTGCTCCTGGCCCTGATGAGATTTCTAAGCTCTGTTCCCAGCCAGACCCAGAATACGGACACGACACGTCAATAAGAGTCATTCTCCTCCTCCCCCCACTTTATTTTGCAAACTGCCAACAGGTAGCTCAAGTTCCCACTCTGGAAGAGCCCCAGGTTGCAGCCCAGCCCTTTCCTCCCCTGGAAGGAAAAATTGTATTCCAAGACTCATGAACCATGAACATGTACTTACCCAAACCTCTAGGTTGAAGGAAAATCACCCAGAGTGACCCCACCCCACCCCAACCCGACCCCCATCGCCCAGAGTGACTCCACCCCCTCACCCCACCTCCCGCCCCAGAACTTCCACTTCATCTTCTGGGTCACAGGGGGGTTCATGAGTCTTCTGGCTTAGATCTCTCAAGTGACAATGTGGACACCAGGGCAGGCTTGAGGCTAAGAAGGGGCAGTTTGCAGAGAGATACCTACTTATCTGTGACTGTGACATCGCTGGAGGACCTGTGCATGAAAAGGCAAATGAGTGCATTCAAAATACAGCAGGACGCAAGCTCAAGTAGGTCCAAGCAGCCTGAGTGTCCTGTTGATGGGGCAGGGAGGACACAGGAGCGCTAATTGAATGGCAGCAAGCCCTTCAGAGCCTCCTCCACAGTGGAGACCTGGAAAGCAAGGAGCGGTCTCCATCAGACTCCTCAAGGGATGGTGCTCAAGACCCCAGCAGGGCTGGGGGTATCCTTCAGTTGGTAGATGGTTCACCTAGCACGCACAAAGCCCTGTTTTCAGTTCCCACTGTGGTTTATACCGCATGTAGTACCGCGCGGCTGTGATCCTCACACTCAGGAGGCAGAGCAGGAGAAACAGAAGCACAAGGGCATCTCCAGCTACAGAGCAAGCTGGAGGCCAGCCTGGGATGCACAACAGCCTGTCTCAAAGCCTAGCCGTGGGCTGGAAAAATGGCTCATCAACGAGCTAAAATGTGTGCACTCTTCTCTCGGAGGACCAGAATTCTATTTCCAGCACCCATGTAGTGAAGACTTACAACTGCCTGTACTCCAGCTCCAGGGGAGCTGACCTATCTTCTGTTCTCTGAAGACACTGTAGACACAGGCACGTACTGCCCCCAACACACACACACACACACACACACACACACACGGGGGTGGGGGTGGGGGAGGGGTGGAGAACAATACAGATTGTCACCCAGAGCTGGCTACTCCCATGCAGATTCTGCTATTAATATTAGGAATTAAAACTAAGCTCATCCAGGCAAGAGCTCTATCACTATTATACACACACACACACACACACACACACACACACACACACACACACAATTTATTTTGAGGCATAGTTTCCCTTAAGTTACCCAAGCTGTTTTTGAACTCATTCTATAGTCGAGACAAGCCTTGATTATTTATTTATTATTATTATTTTGTTTTGTTTTTTTGAGACAGGGTTTCTTTGTGTAGTCTTGGCTGTCTTAGGCTGACTTTGTAGACCAGGTTGGCCTCAAACTCACAGTGATCCACCTGCCTCTGCCTCCCAAACAGGCCTTGAATTTGCAATCCTCCTGCCTCAGTTCCCTGAGTAGCTGAGATTGCAGGGACATGCCACCAGGCCTGACTTGTGTTCATTTTTTCATCCATCTTCTAACCACCCCTATCCAAGGCCACTGGGACTTGCAATAAATTCAGAGTCCTGAGCCCCTCTGAGCTACTCAGCAGGACACTACAAGATGTGGCCCCAGAATGTGCATTTTCAGTAGAGTGATTCTGATTGTGGACATGCTTTCAGATCTTCTCTTGCCAGGACCTGCCTCTCTTGGAGCAAAATAAGAGGACCAGTGTCTGGCAAAAAAAAAAAAAAAAAAACCCTCTCTCTGTTAAAAGTCTCATCCTCTCAGTTTCCCTCATGTGGGTGAGGACCCTGCCCCTATAAATGGCCTTGTCAGAAAAGATTTTTAGAAAATAAAGTCAAGCTAGCTTATAGCAAAATTGTGTTGGGGGCACTGGGTGAGGACATAGGCTGAACTCCCCAGACAAAGAACAAGGCTTAATCATATTGCCCAAGGGTTATGATCCAGCTCTGCCCAAAGCCGTGAAAAGACTGAGAAATAAGCTATTTGTTCCTCGCTGGCGTGGGAAGAGCTCTGGTTGGAGAGGCAGCTGGTCTGAGGGTATGTCCCAGCTCAGGCCTCACCAGCTGTATGACCTTGAGCTCTGACTTCATCTTCTCTGAGGCTCAGCTCGCCCCCTGAGACAGAGAGCATTCCTCACACAGCTGTTACAAAAAGTGGATGGAACAACGTAAGGAACGCTCTGGGCTGTTGCTTGTTGAGTGTGTGAATGGATAAGTAAAAGAAGATTGATAGGGGCTGCGAAGACAGCTCACCAGTTAAGAGCTGGTTGCTGCTCTTGCAGAAGACCCCAGTTCCGTTCCCAGCACCCACATGGCAGCTCACTACAGTCCCAGGAGAGACCCAATGTCCTCTTCTGGCCTCCAAGAGAGCCAGGCATGCACATGGTACGCATACATGCAGGCACTCACACATACACATAAAATTGGATGGATGGATGGATGGATGGATGGATGGGCGTGGCATTCCTTCTTTCGTGCAGACCATCTACCTCTGAATCAATTATTCCCACCTCAGTGTAATTCTCCAACATCTAGCAGATGTCCCAATTTGCGGTCCACATCATACCTCCTAGGAGAAACGTCACTTCTTACCCTGTTGCTATTCCCCCAGCGCCCCCCTCGGCCATCAAACTGCCGCCAAGTCATTCTTGTGTGGCAACAGGACTCCCCAGTGCAGAGCATGCATCTATCAGGACACAAGAGCAAACTACTGGCTCAGCTCAGAACACCTTTCCAGCCAGCATCCAGGCACAGCCTTGTCTCCGGACTTGTTTCCAGAAAATCGGCTGGGTGGGGCACAGATCTTGGATGTTGAGATTCAGAGTCCAGGAAGAAAAGCAGGAGACAGTTAGCAGGTGGCTGCTGCTAAGAAGAGAAAGCACTCCTGAATGGAGTGACTGGAGAAGACTCATGACGAGGCGACTTCTCAGCCATCAAGGACAGGTGGGTTTGGAGCACCTGACTTGGAAGAAGAACACCCCCAAGGAGAGGGAACAGCCTAGGCAAAAACAGAAAGAGGGAAATAGGGAGATTGTGTCTGGGAGGAAAACAAGATAGGGAAAGTGGGTGAAAAGTGACCTGTTGGGGGGAGGCTATGGTACAAAGTGGGGTATGTAAGATGAATAAGTTCTAGATGAGAGTCCCAGAGGAGGTGGGGGCCGTGGTCAGGGTCCGGGCCCTCGCATCCCTCTCAGGTCTCCAACCACAGGCACTCTGTGACCCCTTCCTCTCTCCCTTCCCAGCAGGCACCAGTGAGCTCCAGTCAGAGCAGATGGGGTTATTCACTGGGTCTTCAGGAATTCAGCGCATCATGCTGGGCTGGGCTTTTGGTAGCCATCAGTATTTATAAAGCTGCATAGACCATCACCGGTCAGAAAAGAATACATGGCAAATCCCAGCTCTTGTACACCCCAATCTGGGCTCTGCTGGTATCTGTGTAAGGGTGAGGTGCTCTCAGACTCAAACACGTGCAGCTTCTCCTTTGGTCATAGATTCCCTTACTTCCTGCAGGCCGAAAGTGGCAGGTCTCTCCCCTCCCCTGCACTTTCCCCAGCTAATCCAAGCCACACAGATCGCCGCCAGCCAGCCAGCCAGCCAGCCAGCGGGTCTTATTTCACTGGAATGTTGGCATCAGACTTGAGATCGGAAATGAACTCATTATCTGATTATTTTTATTTATGAAAATATAACTGTTCTGGGAGAGGCTCTTCTTGAATAGCTCTCTGAGCAGATGAGTAATTCTCTCCCCTTCACAGACATACAGATATGACACATTAAAAGCTTCAGATATTCGCAGCCCTTTTCATACACACATCTATACTCCTACACACATGAGTGAGTGCACATAATACAGAGAGAGAGAGAGAGAGAGAGAGAGAGAGAGAGAGAGAGAGAGAGAGAGGAGCACGTTCCAGCAAGAAGCTATCCTCAGGTGTACAGATGTCACGTGGAGATGTGTTCTAATATACAATAACCTCCTCTGAGGTCAAAGACTTTGTCTCATTTATCCACTGTGGAAACCCCAGTGGTACATAATAGGCAATTAGTAAATACTTGCAGAATGAATGAACAAATAGCTAAGTAATAGATGCTTGTGTACACAGAGACATTACTCAGACCCACACTTACAAGCAAGCACACCCAGCCTCTCTCCCTTCCAGGAATAAAGTCAGAGAACCTCTAATTCCACAGCCTGAAGTCTTCACACCATGAGCCCAGCTGTTATTAGTTAAGGAGACATCCAGAATCTTCCAGTAAAGGCGGCTACTGTCCGTTGCTGGGAGGCCAAGGTAGTGCTTCTCCTGACCCACTAAGGTTCCCCTACAAACTGAAAGCCATACTGAGAGCCTCCCACCCTAAAACCAAATGAGGCAGTCTTGCCAAGAAAGCCTGACGGGTTCCTAAGGGCAAACTATTTTCTAGGAATGTTCTGTGAGAGCTGCCCCCTCTCACCCATGCATGGCTGGCTCCCAGGCAGGTCTTGGCATGGACTCTTAAGCAATACCAGTCCCCCAGGCGCATGCTCACTCCCCCTACCCCTATAGCTCAGTTATGACCCAGGCTATCCATGACCTATGACTTTCTCCCTGGGAGCAGACAAGGTCAGAGGGAGCGCTGGAGGCCAGGCGTGTAGGTGAGCCTATAGAAGAGTTGCCTGAAGGCTGATCTGAGGGCAGAGCATCCATCTAGTCCGGAGCAACAGCTCTGGCTAGCCCTAGGTTCCTGTCCTATAAAGGGGCATCCTGCTGTGGCTGAAAGATCCCTAGATGGGAGGAAGGCTGACTTGAGGTAACATTCCTGTTGGTCACTTGTCTTCAGGCATGTCAATGGCCATGGAGCCCCAGCTGCCTTCAGTATCTCAGACAGTTTCATCTTCCTGTGTAGATGACCTTCTTTTCATCCTGGAAATAAAGAAAGCAATCCACAACCCAGCTGGGCCTGGTGGCACATGCCTTTAATGCCAGCACTTGGGAGGCAGAGACAGGCAGGGAGCTCTCTTAAGTTTGAGACCAGCCTGGTCTACAAAGCAAGTTCCTGGACAGCCAGGGTTGCACAAAGAAACCATGTCTTGAAAAAACAACAAGAAAATAAAACCCAAAACTCATCCTAACATATTTCAAGCCTTGTCTCATGGCCCCTTAAAAAGAATGCAAGTGCTCTGGCCCTTCCAGGTCCTTCATATCCATCAGCGGGAAACTGCTGCCTGACCCACCAAGAAGCTATGCCTATCGGACACTGAGGACAGCGCCAACCTGTTTTGCCGACACCATTCTGTCCCAAAGCCGAGCTAACAAGAAGGATTCTGTTCCACATGTCCACTACCCAAGAGAAACAAACACATGTGTCCACGTGTAGGTATGGACACAAACATTTTAATCATGGAGGCTCAAAACTGGAACATCCCAAATACCTGTGCGCAGTGGGTGGTTAAACCAACAGCGATGTGCTCATATACTGGAATGCTACACAGTGATTAAAACAACAAAGTGCATCAGGATGAGAGAGAGAGGCTCCAAGGCATTGTTTTGAATAACAAACCAGACGCAGAGCCATCTGATACCATCTGTATGAAGGTCAACAGCCTATGGATGGTAAGTCAGACTGCAGGGTGGTCTTCTCTGGAGAAGAGCATACAGGGGTCCTGCAAATGTTTGATGCCTTGGTCTGTGGCTATACGGGCACAGACACATGAATGACAACCCAGCCGAAAGTGCAATAGACTCAATTGTGTATAAATCATCATGAGGGATGAACCCAAGGCATAAAGGATCTAACCCAAACAGAAAGGAGTTCTGGATTAAGGGGAAGGAAGGCAGAGTGGAGCAGACAGCGGGAGAGAGAGGGCCCAGAGGGGTCTGCCTAGAAAGGCCGAGTAGCTTCAGCAGGGTAGAGCTGCCAGAAACACAAGAGAGGACTGGTCAAGTCCCTGCAGTGGGTGTCCTGCACAGGGCTGGCCTCAGGCAGGGACTAGAAGCCAAGGTGGTAGCCAGCTTCAGAGCACAGTGTCTGCCCCTCTTTTTTCCCCTTCTTAGAGCTGCAAAACAAGTAAAAAAAAAAATGAGCCCCAGCTGGGCATGGAGGCGCACGCCTTTAATCCCAGCACTCGGGAGGCAGAGGCAGGTGGATCTCTGCGAGTTCAAGACCAACCTGGTCTACACAGCAATTAAAACCACAAAAATGCACTGGCATGAGAGAGGCTCCAAGGCATTGTGTTGAATAAAGCAAACCAGACACAGAGCCATCTGATACCGTCTGTATGAAGGGGTGTCCAAGATGGGACAGTCCAGGTCTACAAGAGAAACCCTGCCTCTCGGGGAGCACGGAGGGGAAACAAGAACAAAAAAGACTGAGCCCCGTATCTGTCTTTTTGTCCTAAGTATCAGCCAGACTCAATTTGCCAAATGTGCTTGAATAAAAAGATGTGAAGAAAGGCTTGAGGATCTGGCTCTGTTGGTAGCACACTTGCCTCAGGTGCACAGAGGTGTGGGTTTCACCCCTAGCACCATGTAAACCAGCCATAGGGCACAATGCTGTGACTCCAGCATCCACGAGGTGAAGACAGGAAAGTAAGAAGTTCAGAGTTGGGGCTAGAAAGGTGGATCTGAGTTCGATTCCCAGCACCCCGCAGAGTGGTTGACAAACGTCCCTTATTCCAGATGCCCCCCCCCACTCCCCTGCCTTCTAGCTGCCTGGAGGACTGCACACACATGGAACATGGACATGTATGCAGACAAGATACTCATACACATAAAATAAAAATAGTTTAAAATCTTAAAAAGAAGTCCAAGATCATCGTCAGCTGCATAGGGAGTTTGAAGCCAGCCTGAGCCATACAAGACCCTGCTAACCACAAACAACAAACACATGTGAGGGCGAAACACTTGGTTTATTTCAAACTAGGCTAGTGAACAATCTGTCATTGGGGAATATTCTAGAAAGCTGCAGGGAGCCTGCCATTCTCTGGGCTCTGTTGGGGATGGTCTGTGAGCTTACACGTAGAAGAATGCATGTCTAGACATGTGCCTCCTGTGTAAACTGTTTTCTTACTTTGTGACTATCTGCGCATACCTCAGTTGCTCCTCATCCCAGCCTGCTCTGTTCAGCACCCCTGACCCAGTCCATTGTAACCCAGTCTTCCCACCGTTCCTTGACTTTCTTGCCTTGGCCCTAGAGTCTAAGTAACCTTACAAATATATAGAGGCACCAAATGTTATCCTTGGTAGATTTGGTTTTTTTTTTTTAAGTTTTTTTAAAAAGTATTTATTTTATTTATTGCATATGAGTGCTTTATGTTCAGAAGAGGGCATCAGATCACATTACAGATGGTTGTGAGCCACCATGTGGTTGCTGGGAGTTGAACTCAGGACCTCTGGAAGAGCAGGCGGTGCTCTTAACCACTGAGCCATCTCTCCAGCTCCTAAATTTGTGAAGGTGAAAGTCAAACTTGAGACACTGCTTTCAAGTGTCCAGGCAGGCAACTCGAACTCCAATCATGCGATCCGTCCTAACGTGCGATTGTGGCTGACAGTGACGTTAAGGCTCATAATCAGAAAGCTGGGGTCCGACGGAGTGCGGAATTGCTGGGCTCCCGGCACTTGTATGAGCTTACCAAGCTATGGGAGACTGTGAACACATCTTCCATACCACCATCCCCGGTGCAGGCTACGGCAGGGCACTGGGCTGCCACAGGCCGACTCAGTTTCGTCCTCCTCCCCCTCCCTGGACAGTCCCTGATGGTCTATTCTCAGGAAGCCGTTCCCATGCCTCCTCCCCATGCCCCACCCAGCACGGCCCTTTATTGCCATAACCACAGTGCCAGGTGAGTCAGTTTCCCCAACGAGCTGCCTATCTTTGCTCACTCCCCAGGTGAGGAAACCTTGGTTGAGAAATCAGCTGATGTCACTGGAAGCGCACAGCTGATAACCAGTGGGGGGGGAGGGGAGCGGGGAGTCAGGATTTAAACCCAGCTGTCAGCCTCTCCACCAACTCCCGACCAGCCCTGTTGTACATACAGTGTGATGACCAAGACACAGGCTGAGATGCAGGAGACCTGGGCTCATGACCCCAGCCCCTTCTCTTCCTGAGGCGACTCCTAAGCCTGTTAACAGCCCCTCTGCCCCCTTGTCTCCTTCGTCCAAATGGGTTGGCATTAGATGGGGCCCTTGCTACTGCTTACACAAGTTCTCATAGGCCCTCAGACCACCACAGACCCCACATATGGCCCAATCTGGACATGAAGAGCTGGCCAAGTGTGTGAGGGAAGGTAAGCATCCATAGAGCCTGCTTCAAAGAGAGCCATGGGACCAAGGGAGCTGACGTCATACCTCTACGTCTTCACAACCATCGCCAACACACCATACTCCCTGAGGACACTGAGGGTCACAGCTCCTGCTCCTCTGGCCCACTCTGAGCTCCCACCCTGAACACTGCTATTCCCACCACATGCTTCTTCTACACCCCTGAATGTACCCTATCAGAGTCTCTTTCCACCACAGACACTCCACCACGCCCGGCTCTCAGATATGAATTTTCTTTCACCATGGGCGTGGTGGCTCAGGCCTATAGTCCCAGCACTGGGAAGGCAGAGGCAGGCAGAGCTCTGTGAGTTCAAGGCCGGCCTGATCTACAAAGAGAGTCCAGGACAGCCAAGGCTATACAGAGAAACCCTGACTTGAAAAAACAAAACAAACAAACAAACAAACAAGAATTCGCCAGGCGTGGTGGCGCACGCCTGTAATCCCAGCACTTGGGAGGCAGAGGCAGGTGGATTGCTATGAGTTCGAGGCCAGCCTGGTCTACAAAGCGAGTCCAGGACAGCCAAGGCTACATAGGGAGACCCTGTCTCAAAAAACCAAAAGAAAAAAGAAAAGAAAAGAATGAAAAGAAAAAAAGAAAAAAAAAAGTGAAAAACTAAAAAAAAAAGAATGTGAGTACCCTAGGAACAGGGAGTCTATTGTCCACATTCATGTCTCTCTGGAAGCCCCTGACAGGCTGCTCCCCACATCAGGCTTCCAAACTACCCTGAAACGAATGGGATTAGGTTTAGGGACTTTTAACACTGCAACGTCAACATTTGGTGTTTTTACAGAATAAGAAAAGGAGCAGTATGAGAGCGCGGCTGCGGATTTGGAGACAAATGTGTGCAAACCACTGTGAAGTGCTACGTGGCTGTGCATGCTAGGTTTGTGCAAAGGGGTCTTGTGACTTCACAACTGTGGTTCTGCTGGGCTTTGCCCTCTGAGAGGCTCTGTGACTGCTGTGACTACTGGCAACAACTGGGACATGGCTGCCACGCGGCATCCCGGCTCTGGTGGAAACGGGTCCTCTGTGGAGCTGCTCCCACCCACCAGGGCAGACCAGCTGAATGGAGACTGAGGACAGTGGCCTGCTCTGAATGAGGGCTTGGGCATAGTCAGAGCTGGGGACTTCTGGGTACTGGAGGCAGCTCTTGAACAAAACAAAGGCCATTCCTAGGCTATTTTTTTAGGTTTTCAGATTGTCCCTGTAGCTTTCTGCTGTAATTAGCACTGCCATGCTGACCACCAGTCCTGTGTCCCAAGAAAGCAGTGGACCACAGTAACCAGAAGGCATAGGGACTTCCCAACATTGATAACCACTGTACGTGGGACCCCTGTCTGGCCAGGTACTGTGGGACCCTCTGTCTGGCCAGGTACTGTGGGACACCCCATCTGGCCAGGTACTGTGGGACACCCCATCCGGCCAGGTACTGTGGGACACCCCATCTGGCCAGGCACTTCAGCACGTTGTTATGTAATCCTCAGATCTAGGCAGTACTGATAAGATTCCCACTTAATTAATGAAGCTATAGAGGCCAAGGTCACTCACCATGGTGGGGCTGGAATCCAAGTTTAAGTCTGGGTGGTCATAGTGACTCACATCCTTATAATTCCAAGGCTGAGGCAAATGATTGCTGCGATAGGCTGCACAGTGATGTCCAAGCCAACCTGAACTATAGAGTGAGGCCAACCCAGTCTCACTCTAAACCAGAAAACAAAGAAGCAGGGCAGGTGTGATGGCTCTGCAAGTAAAAGCCTGACATCCTGAGCTTAATTCTCAAGACCCATGTGGTGGGAGAGAATTGGTTCTCCTCCGGTTGTCGTCTGGCCTCTACATATATCCATAGTATCTGTATACACAACACACACACACACACACACACACACACACACACACGTTACTTTAAACCATACCAAGCCTGTCATACTCCAAAATGGCCCTTTCAACTTCTACTACCTGCCTCTCAGGCAGCCCTTCTCAAAAGCCACTGAACACCCAGCTCCAAAGTCAGGCACCAGGGAGGCAGCCAAGGCCAAGGCCAGTGACTGGTGTGCCCCTCCACTTGAGGTCAGTTGGCAGATATTGACACGGACCCGTCCTCCAGCCTAGACCCTCCACTAAATGCCTGTCCTTCAGGCTCGAGTCTCATACCTTTGGGACAAGCTGTTGCTTTCTTTACCCTCCTATATTAAAACTCACTTCCTACTGGGAGACAAAAGCAACTCAGGTCAGCATGGGCTTCCTGGTGCCTGCATACAGCAAGATGAAATGCACACAAGAAAGAGGAGGAGCTTAGCAGGCACAGTGGGCCATCAGATTCAGCGGTCTTGTGGCCCGAAATGATGACGCTGGAGACAGTGATTTTCCCAGGGCACCTTGTACTCTTTCCAACCCATCACACCAACAGAGACCACACGAGCATTACTCTGCAGCAGCAGTCAGAGGGTAGTCCCTCGGGGATGGACGCAAGGTAGGGTTATCACTGCACTTTGCTGTCAAGGAGACCGAGGTCCGGAGAGACTGTGAGTAGTCCAGAACCGAGAGTGGGTCAGGATGAAACCAGTTCAGTTGTAGATGGAGGCAGCATCTCCAAAGTCATGGTAGGTAGACAGAGCAAGGATGGGAGCCAAAAGGAAAGCCCCGGCGCCTGGGAACCTTCAAGGGGCTTTGCGAGGCAGCCCCACAAATGGGGTTCCCACAGTGGCAGGTGGACAGCAAGCGGGCCAGGCCGGATAGAGCTGGCACCAACGCTAGCAGGGGTGGAGGTGCCAGCTCTCAGCCGCCAGCCGGCCTACCAGCTGGGGAGGCCTAATTAAAATTCCTCAGCCCTCCAACCCATTTCCTTCCTGGCATACAGGACAGCTAATGGCTTCTGTCGCCTGCTGCCAGGGTGAGGTAGGCTGGGCTAGCTGCTCCAGGCTGAGCTGGGGGGGTAGGGGGGTGACCTCAAACAAGTCCAGAATCGTTCCACTCCCTACTTTGGAGTAGGGAGCAAGCCCCTAATGTGACCTCATGTTTCCCCAAGTCAAGAGCCCACCTGTCTGTCTGTCTGTCTACCCAGTCCCCCAGGGCCCAGTAGTTGTTGAGTGTAGATGGACAGGCACCGGCTGTGGGAAGCATCGCTGATTACTGGGTGATGAAAACCAGACACCGGCAGGATGGGGGCGGGAGGGGAGAAGCAGAGAGAGGGCTGTCTGTTTCATACTTGGCTCAGCTTTGAGCCCATAATTGGGGTGGGGACCACAGCTGAGGGCAGTGCCTGGCCCTGACCCCTAAGTTCCAGCCTGAATAGAGGACCCCACTGTGGATATCAGCCAGCACCTCTCAGACTCGGCCCTCAGAGGAACCCCGGGAGGAACCAGGTTTGCCCCCAACCCCCAGAGACCTGCAGTCACCCTTAAATGGCCTCTTTACCCTTAAATACCTCCTCCACAGATAAAAGACCAGCAGAGCAGCCATACACGGCCCTTTATCTACCTCAAAAGAGACATGAAGCTTCCTCAACCTTTACTCTCCAAATACTCTCCAAATAACAACTCCAAGGCTTACACACAACCCTAAACTCTGTCTTGGGGACCTACCCAGCCCAGCCTTCACCTTGAAAACTCTGGAAAGCATAAATAAAGTAGATTTCCCCCACCCCCACCCCCACCCCCACCCCCACCCCCCAGAAAGAGACTTTGGCAGCAAAAACTACATCTGAGAGCATTTAGGCCAGACCCCAGTGTTGAGGATAGACAGTCACGACTACAGAAGCCACACAAGAGCAGGGCCTATGCACGGATGTTTGTGGGCCCAGCAGACAGGCCCTGGGGATCCCTGAAGCCTTATGTTCCTCTTATAGACCTAGGAATGTCACATTGGTCCCCTGTCCCAGTGCCTAGGGCACAGTCAGGCCTGGAGAACCCTCTGTCTTGCAGGCTTTCTCCCCAAGCCCATCCCAGGGGCCCTGGGATCTCACCAGGAAAGCCTGAAAGAAGGAACCAGCTCTGGACAGAAGTGGCTTTGGGAGGGATGGGGTCAAAGGCACATGCTAACTGAAGACTTTTGCTTCTGAGTGACCAGGCCTGCCTGTCTTAAGAACAAAAAGTATTTTCTTCTTGTCAAAAAATAAATAAATAAATTCCCCTAGCTGGTGGTACAGACCCCTGATCTCTGCACTCAGGAGGCTGAGGCAGAAAGCACACTGACAGGGCAGCCTGCGTTACTCAGCAAAAGCCTGTCTTAAAAAAAACAAAAAAAGAAAGTCCCCTGTGATAAGGCAGGAGGGTGAGGATAGCTTTCTTGCTGTGTGTTTGTTAATTCTTGCGTCTGAAGACACCGAGGCTATCCACCCTACCTCCCCCAGAGGAAGATGCCAAGGCCAGCCAACTCAAACCCTCTTCTTTCTGAATCTCCACCCTGCTAGGGGCTGGGGAAAGAAAAACTATTCACCATCTGGGAAGCGTTAGAAAGTTCCAGAAAGGGTCTGATGTGGAAATGAGAAAACCTTTATTAGGGCCTTTTAATCAGTAAGGCAGAAACATAAACTTCTTCCTTGCAAACAATTCTGGATCCGCAAGAGACACCTGATCATGTGCCCAGCAGTTTGTTAAAGAGACAAGCGCATGATTTATTATTGTGTTTTTCTTTATTTTGCACGTGCATGCACGTGCATGTGTGTATACGTGCATGCGTGGGGGGGGCATCCACAGCACTTGTGTGGAGGTCAGAGGACAACTTGCGTAAGTCCTCTCCTCCCACCACGTACATTCCAGGGATTGAACCCAAGTTGTTGGGTTTGGCAGCAAGCGCCTTTTCCCTCTGAGCATCTCCCTGGCCCAAGCTCAGGATTTTAAACATCGCCGTCCTGCCCAATCAGAGAACTCTTTGAGCCAGGGTGGGGGAGCGGTGAACTTTACTGAGCTTTGGATCACAGTTCCTGTCTCTTGCCTTCACAGACCCAGACTTGTCATCTGAGAGGAAGGGGGGTGGCAGAGGGAGGTTGCTACCCAGCTCTTGTGTCTACCCAGAGCCTTGCTCTTCTCCAGAGACGTAGCTGGGCCGGAGGACCCTTGCACCTTGTAGGCCGGGGTCTGGGAGCAGCTGAGGGGAGTTATGGTGGGGCCTTAAAAAGGAGACTGTGAGATACCGAGGGGCCCCACTTCAGGCCAGGGGCTTGGCTAGAGCGCGTGTCTGTGGCTCATCTCTGGTAGGAGAAGTGTTTGTGAGGCGCAGAATGCCGGAACCAGCTGGGCTGAGGCCGGAGCCCAAGCCAGAGACCTGCAAGTTGTCACTGGTTCACCTGCACACTGGGAGTCACAGAGCCTCCAGAATTGTTCTAGGGGACATTAAGACAGTGGGAGAATTGGAGAACATTCTGTCGCTATAGAACAAATCGCCTACAAGTTAGCCTCTTAAAACACTTGTTTATTATTCACAGCCCTGCAGATCATTAGTCCAGGTGGGCCCAGCTGGGCTGGTGGCTCAGACAGCAGAGCAATCAAGGATTCAGCCGGCTGGGTCGGTGTCTAGAAACTCCGAAGTAATTCATGCTCAGCTGTGGCAGAATTCCGCTCCTTCGGTGGTAAGACGAGAGGTCGCCACTTCCGGATGGCTGCCAGCTCCTAGCAGGCTACCTCTCTGAGGTTCTTTCCTCCGTGTGGACCCCTCTGTCTTCAACCATCAGATATCTGTGCTGACAGTCAACGGCATCCTGTACTGCTTTCAAGGGGCTGATAGGATGAGATCGGCCATCCTTTCACGAGTTCACAGTTGCTAATCTGTAGCCTTAATTACATCCTTGGAGTCCTTTTTGCCTTGTGGTGTCCCTGAATTAGGAGTCTGGAATCTCATCCTGTTCTGGGAACAGGCTGGGGAACCTTTGGAATCCTAGTTAGAATTCTGAATCCTCGCAGGGAACCAACGCACTGCCATGGCTGCAATGCTGGACCAGGACTGTGTGCCCGGCTTTCCTCCACCCACCCAGGAACTGAGAGAGCAGGGTAGGCCTTGCTCTCCTCTGGGGACAGGGCTGCCTCAGCACCCAGGGACTTTGCCTTTGGCGCTTCATGTCTCCCTTTCAGAGTTGTAGCCATGCCATGCGCCAACTTCTGACTGGGCTCTGCCCATACTTTGCATTCCCTCGACACTTTACAGCTACACGCCTTCATAGCCGTCCACACCTGCCTTCTCTATTCCCACTGCTGGCCTCTGGTGTCTACTAGCCCTGCTTTCTCCCTTACCCTAGTGGGCACCTACCAGGCCACATATCCCAGGTGCTATGGTGACAACGGGGATGGAAGTCTATCTTGGACCCTGCTCTGTTCCCAGCACTTGACTCAGTGCCAGGAGTATAGCAGACATGCTAACAAACTTATTTTGTGGTTTCTCTGGGTTGTATCTATGGGGTCCACCCCTGACCCCAAACCTGAACGTGTCACCACTGTCCTGTCAGCATGGAACGTCTGGGTCCTTCTCTCCCTCAGACTGGAAACAAAGCAAGGCTGAGTGTACAGTACTGTGGGATGAAACGTTGCTACATACCCTGGCCTGTTCCCAATGCGCATCTCACACACACAGAGATGCCACACACCCCACAGAGAGAGAAATTCTGCGTTCTCCTCAGCCTACAGTTAGGAGGGCAGGAGCTACCAACCCATCCCTTTCACACACCTGGGGCACCTTCAGCTGACCTCTGTGGGCTTACCCTGCTGGCCTTGATCGCTTTTCATTCTACCCCTGGGTTTGGGCCTGTGTTCTCTCCCCAGTGACCCACCCACTTCCTCTTGGGAGACCAGCCGAGGACAGTGAGGTTTAAAGAACATTCTAATCCCAGCCCCAGAGCTCTGAGAGAGAAAATGACTAACCGCCCTGGAATGCAGAGCCTGCTGCTTCCTGCAGGCCACTCTGAATGAAACACGGAACCCACAGCTGTGGTGAGACAAGAGGCTGCCCAGGGATGCCACCCGGACTCCAGGGAGGGCTATGAGCAGAGCAGGCAAGCTCTTGACTTGGGCCAAACTAAGTCCACCCCCAGCCCACCCCCTCACCCCCCATTCCCCTTGCCCTTGGGCCCATCCTTCCTGCTCACCTTTGAGGAACCAGACCCAACACACCAAGTACATGTTACTGTTTGTCTTATTTAAAATGTTCCCCAGTTCCCAACAGCCTGGCTGCTTAGGTGGATGGGAGGAGAAGACCCCCACCACACACACACACACCAGCCTCAAAGGACAACCTGGGTCCCCCCTCTCTGTCACGGCAGGAGCAGGTTCCCATGCCGTAACTCAGCTAGGTCACACCATTTCAAGTAGAGTGGAAAGAAGATACAGCTTCCCACAGCTGCTCTAGGGGTGTGGGGTGCAGAAGAGGCTTCCACGGGGAGCTCAAGGCCTGCAGCTGGGGAATTCCTAAAGACTGTCCCAGCATGGCTGGAGGGCACACCAACATGCTGCGGACATCTCCAGGGAAAGCCGAGATGCATACTGGTCTTGAAGGTACAGTTCCAGGAATTTGTTTAGGTATAGACCCCATGTGCATGAAGTGCAGGATATTTCCAGAATGTCCCAGAAGTTTCCCTGGAGTCTCTTCTTATAGGCATTATCCGTCTCCCTCTGAGTAACCACACTTACAAACTTCCCTTGCCATCAGTTAAGTTTACCTGGCTTTGAACTTCACTCTCGTGGGATCGCAGGCAGTGTGTGCACTCTTGTGCCTGACCCTTTTGCCCCACATCTCAGATCCACCTCTGGGCTTTCCGTGACCTGAATGAGATCTCTGCCTCTGCTCCCATGGGATTTTGCCTCCTGTTCATCATGACTTCCTACCAGAACTGCAGCTACAACATCCCCAGGTCCCTGCCTGGGCTCTGCCCCTTCCTTCATGTTCCCTTGACACTGGACGTCTACGTGACCTTGTGGCCATCACCACTCACCTACTTCCTGTTGCAGACACACTAACAGCCCCTCTTGCATCCAGTGCCCCAGATGTATATGATGTCCACTTGCTATGGAACTCATTGGATTGATAAGGGAGTTAATGAAGTCAGCAGCTCATTGTCACATGATCAGGGTACGGGCTGATCAACTCAGGAGCACTAGGTCTAGAGGAGAAGGTTTGGGAAGAAGAGATGCATTCATCTAGTTAGAATCCTTATTAAATGGATCCTATATATCCAAGCTGTGTCTGTAACCAGATCTTTGGCTGTTTTATTGGGTTCTTTTACCTACCACCTTTTCTGCCCCAATCCCTTCCATCCCCTTAACACTGGGTAGGAGAAAAAAAGGATAGAGAAGAAGGGGACACAGGTCTCTTTAGACTACTTCCTGCTAATTGGGGGTGTCCAATCTTCATCATCAGGATGTCTCCTCCATCAGCAACCAGCAATCTAGCAACCAGCGAAGCGGTCATCAACCAGCAAACTCCCAAAGCAGCAGCAGGAACCAGCAGCAAGGGCTGCAGCAGGCGCTTCTCTCGGGGCTCTGGCACTTTTATACCCTCTCAAGAGTCCTAAGAATTCCGAACAAACTGTCTTCAGCTGGCAGAATCGCACCCCTGCCAGGGCACGAGGCAAATCATAGTCAGCTGCTGCGGACAATCTGAAGCAGCCCCACATTCCATACTGAGAATTAAAACAAAAACGTATGCACATAACATTTTTTTAAAAATTCTCTCTACATCTGTCTTAGGCACTTATGGGGGGAGGGAAGGGGCATATGCGTGGAGGTCAGAGTACAATACTTTGAAAGTTGGTTCTTTTTTTTTTTTAAGATTTATTTATTTATTATGTATACAGTGCTCTGCTTTCGTGTACATCTGCATACCAGAAAAGGGCATCAGATCACATTATAGATGGTTGTGAGCCACCATGTGGTTGCTGGGAACTGAACTCAGGACCTCTGGAAGAGCAGTCAATGCTCTCAACCTGAGTCATCTCTCCAGCCCTGGAAGTTGGTTCTTACCTTCCACCTTGTTTAAGACA
>OU015742.1:94818167-94838764 GCA_907169655.1 Acomys percivali
GCATATCTCTCATGACTTCCTAAGTGGCTGAGCAGTTCTACAGACCTCACTGGAGGCAGGGGTCTCTCAGGCTGCTGTAGCCAGTCAGCAGTTGCAGGAACCTTGGCTGGGCTCATAGAGTCAAGATGGCGTAGCCTTAAGTCTGGCATGCCAGCCAAGACGCTGGGAAGTTAGGCTGAGCCTGGATGAAGTTTCTGGGACTTCCTCTTTGCACAGAATCCTAAGGCCTCTCTCTCCACACAGAGTGGATGCCTTCCCAGTCTCCACTCTGTGTGGATTCCTCCAGGAGAGTAATCACACTCCCTATAGGACAGTTCATGGCCCCAACTGAGTTGCTAGGGCAGCCCTACTGGCCACAATCTACTGGGTAACGTGAGTCACAAGCCCAGACCAATTGAGAGGGTGGGGAAAGACCATCCAGGGGCTATCTTTGGAGAACAGTTTTCACCACCACTACCCCCTAGACACAGCCCTTCTGTTTTTTCCTTTGGTTTTTCATTCAAACTTGCTATATAAGCAAGACTGGCCTTGAACCACTGACCCTCCTGCATCCATCTCCCAGGTATGGGGTTTATAGACATATTCCACCACACCCAGTCTCTACTTTCCTGAAACTGGTACTTGCTGTGTTATCCTGGCTGGCTCCAAACTTCCCAGGTATGTGGACAATGGGTATGTACCACTATGCACAGACTCCACGTCCCTTCTTAAATAAAGTGCACACAAACTAAAGGCCATTTCCCATGAACTCTCTGAGAGAGCTTTTTGAGGCACAGTTTCATGTAGCCCAGACTG
The DNA here is from genome assembly GCA_907169655.1 of Acomys percivali. NCBI lineage: Eukaryota > Metazoa > Chordata > Mammalia > Rodentia > Muridae > Acomys > Acomys percivali. The sequence continues at coordinate 94,818,963 of OU015742.1, forward strand.
GCTTCAAACTCACAGGCATCCTCCTCCTGCCTTTGTGCACTACAAGATAATACCTGGGGTTACATGTTTTAGTCCCCACATCTAGATCTTACTGGGGTTTACACAAGTCTTATCATTTAGTAGTTCTGGGTTTTATTTTTGACCCAGAGCCTTTTCCTATTTTGAGCATATTTTTCCATTTGTGGAGGCTGAAAATGAGAAGCAGATTTGTTTTCAAACCCCACAAGTCCTTGGCTCTGTTATAATTTCTATAAATTTTATTTGAAAGTTAGTTTCATTTTAAATTCATTTCTCTCCAACCTTGTCACATGCAACTCAATAATCCAACTGATACTTCCAAAAGTCCCTTTAGCCCAGTCAGGCATGGTGCACACTTGCAATACCAAGTACTCAGGAGGCTGAGGTAGCAAGGTCAATAGTTCAAGGCCAGCAAACTCCAGGAAACAAAATCTCCTAAACCCAAACCACTAATTCCTCAGGTACACTGTTTGTGATCCTCATCACTTCAAGTGACAATTCTGTAAACTTTCTTCCACTGTCTAATAAATGTCCCCTGTCACCCAGCCCCCACTTCCCTGCTTCCAATAACATCTCCCTCACTTTCCTTTAAGCCCCTGCCAGCAGGCTCCTTGAAGACCATTGGGTTTTTAATAGTAATAATGACATTCAAAGCCCTGAGAACATCTGCCCACATCCCAGACCTAAAGCCATAAATAGGTTTTGTTAAGACAGCAATCTACTTCCAGGTACAAGAAGAATCTGGATCCGCTGTATACTGCGCCCTAACACACTACCCCCAAACAGGGCACTTAGAACAGTGACAACCATTTAGTTTTATGTATGGATTTGGGTGACTGGGCTGGCATGGTGGTCCTCACTTGGGGTCTTGAGTTTGCAGTCCATCGGGGACAGGGGAAGCTGCAAGGCTTTGTCATCACACATCAGGAACTCCAACAAGGATGGCACAGCAGCTCAGGCAGGGAGGCTGTGGCTGCCCAGGTGTCTCTCTGGGTAGCTGGCTTTCTCCCATGGCAGCTGAGGAATCCCAGCATGGTCATCCTAAGAGGAAGCTACCTGGGCTTTTTCAGCAGAGATTAGAATACTGTGTCACTTGCTACATTTGGGGAACTTCCGGTGCACCCAAATCCCCATCTAGGTTGAAAAGGAGAGAATAGACATGGTTTTTTTCCTTTAAAAAAACAAAAAAAACAAACCAACTTTTGTGCAGTATGTGTGTGGGATGAAGGGGTGCACCATTTGTATGTGGGTACCCACAAATCCCAGAAAAAGGCATCCGATCCCCTGCAGGTGGGGTTACGGGCAGTTGTGAGCCATACCACTTGGATGCTGAGGATTAAACTTGGGTCTTCTTTCACATCTCTGAGCCATCTCTCCAGGCCCAGTCCTAAATTCTTGATGGTAGGACAACCAATGAATAATGTGTATGTTTTAAAGTCCGTAAGAAGTCAGGTGTGAATATTCCCAGAATTCTCTCTGAGTTCAAGGCCAGCCTAGTCTATATATGGAGTAGCCATATGCAGGCCAGCCAAGACTTCACAGTGAGAACCTGTCTTTAAAAACCTAAATAAGCAAATGAATCAAACCCACAAGAGGTTAATATGTCCAGACCACAGAGCTAGAAAGGGACAAAGCTGAGATTTGAACCCAGATGTACTTTGCTATAGACTCACACCCTTAAATGCCCCCTTCGTTCCTACCGCAGACACTGAGCTGTGCTGTGTACATGGTAGGCTGCGTTCCACTGAGTCATACCCAAGCCCGCACTGATATCTTACATGATGTCCTCTGATACGAGACGATCGTGACTTGTTCCTATCTATTCAGCTTCCTCCCAGAAAAGCCAGAATGACTCACAAGAGGGGAGAATCCCCTCTGGTAGGGTGTGGCTGCCTGGCTGTGAAAGGAGCTGGTGAGGCCTCCTGTCACAGCGCTTTTTCCTCCTGGGGAGCTTTCTTCCTATGGTCATCGGTCCCTTGGGGGTGATCTCCGCATCTCTGTCACCATTGCCTACAGCCACCACCTTATCGACTTACCCCTAGGATCTTAATTGTACTTTGCTCAATTGATTTTGTTCCCATGGGGGAGGGGAGAGTGTTCTTGGGACCTTCCAAGAGTGTCTGACAAGACTGGGGGTGGAGCTTGGTGGTGGCGTGCGTATGGGGCATGTTTGTGGCCATGGGCTCAGGAGAAAGCTTCCTCTAAAACAGCGGTTCTCAGCCCATGGGTTGTGACCTCACGAAGGTCACCTATCATATATCCTGGATCAGAGATTTACAGCACGATTCAGAACAGTAGGCAAAGTATAGTTATAAAGTAGTAACGAAATAATTGTATGGCCGGGGGTCACCACAAAGTGAGGAACTGTGTTAAAGGTGGCTCCCAGCATTAGGAAGGTTGAGAACCACTGCTCTAAAGGCTGAAAGATGGGAGGCTGAGGCAGGAGGATCAAAGCCAATCTCTACACAAGACCCTGTGTCAACAAAACCTGGCCCAGTGCTTTATATTATGAATGACACTCTAAGACAGAGGACAACCCATGCACGAAATAAGTGGTGGGCAGGCCAGGCCATGGTGAACGATCATGTAGCCTGTGCACTGCAGAGGGTCCTGACCACAGACAGGACTGGAGAGAGGCCTGAAACCCAGCCACACATTCCACCCAGCAAGCACTGCATCCTAGTGAGAGGCTGTGTCTGCCACAGGGAAAGCACAGCTTTTTCTAATTTGCCCACCCAGAAAGGGGCTCCTTTCTCCAACTCTATGAAGACACCATATTCTGAGCAGCAGCAAAGGCGGGTTGGAAAGTAGCAAAAGGATATACGAACCTACATCACAGCACAAGCCATAGAAATCAACCTGACAAACCATAACAACAGATTTATTGTTTCCAGGGCGGGGTGGGGGGGGGATTGAACAACTGAGCCCCTGGGAAGCTATAGCGGGTCCAAGGAGCTAAACATCTCTCTCCACACTAGAACATTCCCATTAGAGCAAACATGCCAGCATTTCCCAGGCTCCACCTCAGGTTGGCATTCCAGCCTTGAGAAGAAGAATCTTTGGGGCAAGGGCAATACCACAGCACACTGGTGAATGAAGGCCAGCTAGCCTGAAGTGTACAGTGAACAAGAGACTGGCCTAAGGCTACTCTCTCCTTCACATATGTGCTGTGGTATGTAGACAGACAGACAGACAGACAGACACACACACACACACACATGCACACAACACACACACAAGCATGCGCACACATGCGCACGCACACACATATGCATGCATGCACACACACACACAATGCTGCGATTTTTGCTTCACTTCATCTCTAATCACCTCACAGCCTCTGCACAGTGTTACAGAGGTGAGTGACTGCTCTCATCTTCGGCAACAGTCCTACTAAGGAGAAGCAGATGAATTTGATTTCTCTATGGGTGCTTACAATGCTGATACACAAGAGCTCTGGTGCGTGGCAAACGTCTCCTGCCGCTGCATGTGGAGGGAGGGATGAGATGGCTGACCACCAGGGATCTCCTCTAGGAATGCTTACGTCAGGCTGGCCCTTGAGCATTTTTGTGAAGAAACCATCCATGACCTAGAAGCATGGAAGCGCTGTGGGCAGCTCTGGGAGCACCGCGCAGCTCATGGTTGGAACCTTTACTCTGGGGGATTCTCGAGCTAGTCAATGCTGGACTTTGCCTCCTCCCGGGAGTCCTCTCTGACCACCTCCTGCTGAGCGCTCCCTTCTGAGAACTACAAATCTCATCTAATTATATCTGTTTTCTTCCTCCTCCTCCTTCTTCTTCTTGTTTGTCTGGTTTTGTTTTGTTTTGTTTGTTTTTCCGAGACAGGGTCTCTCTGTATAGCCTTGGCTGTCCTGGACTCACTTTGTAGACGAGGTTGGCCTCGAACTCACAGCGATCCGCCTGCCTCTGCCTCCCGGGATTAAAGGCGTGTGCCACCACTGTCTGGCTTAGTTTTGTTTTTGAGACAGGGTTTTACAACGGCTGTCCTGGATGTAGCTCTGGCTGGCCTTGAACTCGCAGAGATCCATCCTTCCTGCTTCTGCCTCCAGAGTGCTGGGATTAATTAATTATACCTAGCTATATCTAATTCTAGTCTTTATTTTCCTCCCTATGTCATACTGAAACCACAGTGAGGGGGAAACTATCTCTCTATTTTTCTAATTACGTTTGTTTTATTCCATGCATGTATGTGTGCATGTGTTTGAAGTGTAAGAGAGAACAACTTTCAGGAGCTAGCTCTCTCTTGCCAGCATGAGGATGCCAAGGGTCTAATGCAGATCCTCAGGTTTGGCAGCAACCACCTTTACCCAATGAGCCATGTCCCAGCCCAGCATGCCACTTTCCAACAGTTAATGTGCCAGATTCTTAGCAACGTAGACAAGAGGGGCCCCGGAGAGACGAGCCTGCAGTTACTCATGTTGACTGTTTCTTCAGAGTTCAGTTCCCAGCAGCTACACTGTGTGGCTCATAACTACCTGTAACTGCAGCTCCTACCTTGCTTTGTGTCCTCAAATGAAGGACATGTACAGATGTGCTCTTATAAAGGACATTGGGGGGAGTGGGGATGGGGGATGGGGGTTGGGGGTGGGGGGGCATGCCACCACCCTGGGTGATGAGAAGAAGCCTTGTTCTGGCCATCTCTTTCACTTGTCTTTCTCTTCCCTCACTTTAGAAATGGAATGTTGTCTGCTGGTGGGGGGGGGGGGGGGGTGGGGGGGGGGCGGGGGCCAGCCCACCCACCTTCATTCCTCTTTGGGGGGGGGGGGGCCAGTGTTTCAAGACAGGGTTTCTCTGTATAGCTTTGGCTGGCCTGGACTCGTTTTTGTAGACCAGGCTGGCCTCGAACTCACAGTGATCCGCCTGCCTCTGCCTCCCGAGTGTTGGGATTAAAATCGTGCACCACCATGTATGGCTGGAGGCATGCCTTTAATCTCTGCGCTTGGGAGGCAGAGGCAGATGGATATCTGAGTTTAAGGTCAGCCTGGTCTACAGAGTCCAGAACAGCCAAGGCTACACAGAGAAACCTTGTCTGGGGGGAAAAAATTAAATTAAAATTTAAAAAACAACTACAGCAAAAAGGAACGAAATGAGTGGGGTAAAATAAAACAGGATGGTTGCATAATTAACTAAAAGCGCACAAAACAGGGTAGATGTGCTGGCTGCTTGTGTGTGAACTTGACACAAGCTAGAGTCACGAGAGAGTAAGGAGCCTCAGTTGAGAAAATGCCTCCATGAGATCCAGTTATAAAACATTTTGTTAGTCAATGATCAATAAGGACCATTGTGGGCAGTGCCATCCCTGGACTGGTGGTCCTGGGTTCTTTATCTAAGCAGGCAGGCTGAGCAGGTCATGGGCAGCAAGTGAGAAAGCAGCATCCTCCATGGCCTCTGCATCAGCTCCTGCCTCTAGGCTCCTGCCCTGCTTGAGTTCCTGCCCTGACTTCTTTTGATGATGAGCTGTGATGAGGAAGTGTAAGCTGAATAAATAAACCCTTTCCTTCCCAACTTGCTTTTTGGTCATAATGTTTCATTGACGCAAAAGAAACCCTAACTAAGACAGTAGTAAATCCTAAAAACACAGTGTAAAATTCTTTAGATTAAATTAGCCTTTGGTCATCCCTGTGAGGCATTATCTTAATTAGGTTAACTGGGATGGCAAGACCCACCCTAAAAGTGGGCAACACCATTCCCTATGCTTGGGTTTTGGACAGCATTAAAAGGGGAAACTAAGCAAGGGCAATGCTGACACACACCTTTAATCCTAGCACTCAGAAGACAGAGGCAGGTGGATCTCTGTGAGTTCGAGGCCAACCTGGTCTACAAAAAAAACCAAGTCCAGGCCAGCCAAGGCTACATAGAGAAACCTCATCTCAAAACACCAAAAATAAGTAAATAGTAAATAAATAAATAAATGGAGAAAGCTAGTTAAATGTGAGCATGTGTTACTCTGTGCTTCCAGAGTGATTCAGAGTAACCAGCCAGCAGCCTCTGCAAGCAAGCCCCTGCCTCCAGGAGCTCCCACCACAAGGACAAACCCTTTCTTTCTTTCTTTTTTTAAATTTTATGTTATTTCTTATGTATACAGTATGCATCTGATCACATCACAGATGGTTGTGAGCCACCATGTGGTGCTGGGAATTGAACTCAGGACCTCTGCAAGAGTAGTCAGTGCTCTTAACCACTGAGCCATCTCTCCAGCCCCCAACTCTTTCTTTCTTAAGTTGCTTTCGTCAGGGTATTTTATCACAGCAATAGGAAAAGTAACTAAGAGAGCTCCAGGAACATGATTGTGTGATTGCTTAATTTAGGGATGGGGTCCTGGGGTGGTATCCTGGGGTGGTAAATAAAGAAAAGGGGGGATATTTAAAGGAGTAAATCAACAAGACAAGCAAGGGTGCTTGTGGGGAGCAGACAGATAGAGCGTCATTGATGAGACAATTAATTCAGGTCTGCACCCTGAGAGCCAAACAAAAAGGAAGGATGAAGTTAAAATCTTTCTTGGAGGGCTAGGAGTACAGCTCAGGGAAGGTGTTTATCTAGCATGAGTCAGGGCCTGGGTTCAATTCTCAAGCCCCTCCCCCCCACCCCAAGCCCCCACCTTCCTCCCCCAGACACACACACACACACACACACACACACACATCGACAACAGCAACAGCAATGAAGACCACACTTGGAAGCATCTACCAACCAATCTGAACAGCAATGAGGGAGAAGGGTACGGGCAGAACTTGACTGTAGCTCTTCTGTCTTACTCCTTTAAAAGATATGATACAAAGAAGTGAAATATTAGTATCTGTTGCTGTAGGGTGGGCTATGTGGGTTTTGATTAGTTCTTTTTCAAACATTTTAAATACATCTCAATACTTAAGAATACTGAAAGAGTTGCCTAACCGGGCTGGAGAGATGGCCCAGTAGGCATGAGCACCTACTGAAAAAATGTGATGACTTGAGTCTGAATCCCCAGCATCCACAGGAAAAGCTGCCCACGTCCAGATGTGCTTGTAGGCCCTGTGTCGGGAGAAAGAGACAGCGAGACCCGAGGGCACACTGGCTGTCTAGCCTGATCCAACCGGCAAGTTTCACGGCAGTGAAAGACCCATCTCAAGGGAAGAAGACAGAGCGATACAAGAAGACACCTAGCCAGGTGTGGTGGCGCACACCTTTAATCCCAGCACTCTGGAGGCAGAGGCTGTGAGTTCGAGGCCAGCCTGGTCTACAAAGAGAGTCCAGGGCAGCCAAGACAACACAGAGAACCCTGTCTCAAAAAACAAAACAAAACAAAACAAAACACACCTAATTTGTCCTTTGGCTTCCATATGAGTGGCAGACACCACACACACACACAGACACACACACACACACACACACACACACACACACGTGTCCTTGGAGCTCAGGCATTAACATCATCTAATCTCCCAAATAGAAAATGCCTACAGTGAGAGATTCCATGTCACAACAGAACGGCAAAACTCAAAAACATTGACAATCCCAAGGGCTGACAAGGATGCAGGGTAATTCATGGGCTATAAGATGCACAGAGGATAGGTGCTTAAGAAAGGAAGCCAGCTGCTTTCTCTTGGAACTAAATGCCTTCCCTACGACCCAGCAACTCTATTCCTAGATATTTACCCAAAAGACACACACACATACACACACACAAAAGATCTCTACAAAGTGATCACAGCAGTGTTACTTACAACAGCCACAACTTAAAGCAATCTGCGTGTCCGTTAACAGGCAAACTGTTTAATAAAAGAAACCAACTATGAACATACATTGTGCATGGATTTCAAAAACACTGCCAAGAAGTAGGAGGTAAAACAGCGCACATTGTGTGACTCCATCCATCTTCAAATGTGAAGCCTGATGAAACTTAAAAGGATCTGTCAAATCAGAACAGCAGAGCCTGGAAAGGTGGGGCTGGAAAGAGGAGTCAGGGAACCTTCTGGATGGGTGGAATTGTTCTGTACATCAATGTGATGTTGATGTCACAGGGCATAAGTGTGGCAAAACGCACTCTGAGGAGCTGTACGGTAAGGGTCCTTGACATTCGCTGCTGAGGCTGAAGACATGAGTTCAATTCCCCAGGCCCCGCATGGTAGGAAGAGAAAACAGACTCCCTTCCACAAGTGGTCCCTTGACCTCCACATGTGGGTAGTGGCAAGAGCGTTGGAGTGTGTGTGTGTGTGTGTGTGTGTGTGTGTGTGTGTGTGTGTGTGTAATAAACTTCGATGCTTTTTTTAAAATTCAAGTCTATACACTTTCTTCCACTACGCACGCTAGATTTTAAAAATAGTATCTGTGGTGCTTAAAGGACACTTCATTTCACACCTGACTAAGTAAGGGAGTCCCCTGGGTGAGGCCAGGAACCTGCACTCAGAACAGCCTCCGGCTTTACAGAAACCATCATCAGGGTCCCCAGGGGTGACACCCATCCGCCCCTCCCCCACTCCGGCCCCCGGACACTTCCAACTGGCCAGGCTTGGCGTCTTCCCCTCCACCCCACTCCAAGCTCCCAACCCCTCTGCCTAGTCGCCCCTAGCAACCAAGAAAGGGCTTGCAAATCCTCAAAGTGCAGCCGCCCCGGGAGGGGTGGCACGGTGTCAGCGAGACAAGGACATGTCCAAAATGCGGGGTAATTGCCGGGCTCCTAATGCGCGGCCCTTTGTGCGGCGGCGCGGAGCCGGCGGCCGCGCTCCCAAGACCCGGCCTTTCAGGCGCGCAGGGGGCCGGGCGGCCGGGCTCCCGCTCTCCGCTGCGCATAATTAATCGGCCTTCACAGAGTCGGGGACAAAGGCGCCCATTCACCCCGCCGCTCTTCCCTCCCCGGGATATTGTTATTGCGGAAAAACTGCAGCCAGCTGGGCCGCAGGGCTACGTCAGCGCTGTGGGAGAACAGACCGCAGAGAGGAGCCCCGGAGTTCTCTCTCCTCCCAAGCCCCTCGAGGCATCAGGGAGGCCTGGAGCCGGGGTCCTCAGGACCCAGGGTCCCTTCTGTGGGCTACAGGTCCCTGAAAGCCTCATGATTTGCATTAGGCCTCCAGGAACTAGGTCCCTGAAAATGGGACCGGCAGCGCCTAGGCTGGCTTCCAGGAGAGCACAGATGGGTGTTGCCCACCCAGCCTAGAGCCCTACTACCTGTGTCAGGCACTCCCCAACACCAAGAACAGTTTGTGAAGCCTGCAGTTAAAGTCAGTCTTCAAAGAGTTGGGGGACGGGGGTGAGGCGGACGGGGAGCTTGCCTGGGCCTCACTGTACCCTTACCAACTCTACCTCCTAAAGTGGGAGCCTGCTAGATGAAATGGCTCAGTGGATAAAGGTGCTTGCCATTAGCCTGGAGACCTCGGCTCAATCCCTGTAACCCACATTAACCATGGAAGGAGGGGCCTCCACATAAGTGCTCCTCCCCCAAGCACTTTCCCCACCCCTCCCCCACGGAAACTATAAATAAAATGATAAAGTGGGAGCCTAGACACCTGTATTTTCTTGTTCTTCAAGCCCTCTGAGAGTCAGTCATCACACAGCATAGCCACAGGAGTGGCTCAGCGTTCCACCCCAGTTCATGGGTACCGAGCCTACAGCCTTCCAACGTGAACTTCCGGCCCTGGATCACAGAGCCCAACTGGCACCGGATCTGGCTGTGTAAAAATCCGAACAGAAGAGTGTAGAAGCTGCCAGAGAGAAGGCGGCGCTGCCCTTCCCTGGCCTTTCCTTGTTCCCAGACTGCTCTAACCTCTAAAAAGACTTCTGGCATGTTCTGTTCATGGGGCCTCTGGGGTACTCCTACCTGATCCATCAGAGGCGCCTTTGATACCAGGCTCAAAGACTTCATGGCTTACGTCAAGGCCATCGCCCACCAAACCTCAGTCATAGCAAGCCATGGCACCAGCCTTCACCACTCAGAAGACCGGGCCTGAGGAGGGCTCGATTCCTCTTCAAAGTCCAGGGCCCCCTCCCCTCCCCTCCCTCCTACCCCTACCCCTAGGCCTAGGAGAGGCCCAGGTCCCAGGCTGGCAAGGCTGGGCTTCGCCTTTCCCACTGAACCCAAGGCATTGGGCACCAGGCCATTCCTCCTCCCCAAAGGAACAAGAGTTGTGAAGAGCCGCCATGGCTTTCCAAAACCTCAGGGTTCTGCACAGCTCCCAGAACAAGCAGGGGGCTTTCCAAAGCCCTGCCTGCCCAGCCCGGCCCAGCCCATCTCCCCAGGCCATTCTGTCCCTCATCTGTGCTCTGGGAAATGTTCCCATTGCCTACGACTTCCAGTCTTGAACAGGACCACAGGACAGCAAGCCAGGCGGCCACAGAGCCTCCTCGATCCTCCTGGCAAGCTGGAGGCAGGAAGCCTTCCTTGTTTGCCGAAGAGCTTATTCCGGCCTCCAAGGCACAGAGGGTGCCCGACCAAGCTCACTCTGTAGCCAACATGCCATGCTAGACACTGGAGAGCCAATATCACATGACGGTCACATCTGTGGGTGGGAAAATGCACAGAAAATTCTAGAACAAAGTGGAGGAAAACAAAGTGAAACAGAGTTCAGCCAAGGTGCAGACAAGGCCTCTGAGGAAGCAGAACAGCTGTCCAGAAAGAGCAAATGCAAGCTTGACTCCCAAGGTCAAGCCAGTTTTGTGAGGACTTGGGGCCCAGGCAGCCCCAGTGGCCAAGACACCAATTCAACATCATACAAAAAAAAAAAAAAAAAGACAGCCTAGCTCACTTTCCCAAAATAAACTTTATTTATAATCTAGAATAGCCCACCTGTGTCTTGAATGAGGCTAACCTGGAAGAAAAGCTAGCTATGTTAAAGACTATCCTTGAAAATATCCCCTGAAGTGATTAAAGCGAAAAAGGCAGGATGTCTAACTTGTTCTCAGATGTTTTCAGAAGTGTGAATAATAGGTGAATCTGGGGAGCGGGGCAGTGATCCCTTACACTAGTCTTGGAGTCTTCTGACACAGCTTGGGCACATGTGCACACTACGGCATCAGTATTCCCACGCACAGGCATGGTACCCACTTTCCTCTTGCCTGGAGCCCCACCCCCTAACACTTGCCCATTGAGAAGTACCTCACTATTTTCCATCAAAGTCCAAATTGGTTTGATGAAAGTCCTGTGCTTTGTGAATGTTCACCATTTCCCAAACCATGGATCCCAGTGTCCTGAGGAGACGTAAGAAGGAACACTGCATGGAGAAAAACAGGAGGGAAAAGTAAGGCAAAACAGAAAACAAAACAGGTGTGGTGGTGCAGACTTATAACCCTAGGACTCAGAGGATGAAGCCAGAAGGATCAAAAAGTGAAGGCCAGCCTTTGCTACATAGCAAGTTAGGGGCTAGCCTGAGCTACAAGAGAACTTCACTGAAAAATAAAGGGGCATGACAAAAAGGAAGCTAGCGGAGCCCACACAGACTTTACAGTCTCACACAGTCATGCCACAGCTGAGAGGCCTTTCTTTAGCCAAGGCTAGGTGGTGGACCAGCAGTCAGGCCCCTTACAGAGCCACAGGCACTGTCCAAATCTTGCCATGTGCACTTGGACAGGTTGGTCTGTACCTCTCAACAATGTGCTTCTTAACCCTCCCTCTCTGAGTGTTTTGTGATTGCTTGCTTCCTCCTACCTTCACCTGGCCATCCTCACAGCTTGGGAGAAACAAGGGCCCACAGTGAAGCCTCCACTAAAGCCCAAGCCCGTGAAGACAGGAACTGTACTGTCTCCCGCCTGGCAGTCCTGAGCTGGGCTGAGGTAAGCAGCTGTCCTCACCAGGGCACATGGAGCTGTTCGACCTCGTATGATCAAGGGCAGAGCGAACGGCACTCAAGCCCTTTTAACTCTCATCGGCCCAGCAGGCCCTTCTGCAATGGCTTGGTGTCTGTGGCTGGTGTAACATGCCTTCCATGTTGGGATGGGCTCCTCTCCTGGTCCCTCTGGAAGATCAGCTCTGCTCCAGCACGTTTCCGGTCGGGGCAAGACCTTCAGAAGAGTGTTGTTGGCTGAAATCATGGTTCTTCCATCACTCCCAGCCTCCAGCACCTGAGCAGTGAATGTCAGCTATTGATAAACTGCCCAATTTAGGGTATTTTATTTTATTATGGTGACTTGAGAGAACTAAGATAGTAGCGAAATCAGGGCAGACTTCGGGGGAGACAAGAGTTCTGCCTTTGACCTCCTATTATGGGCTGGGTACCCAAGGCTTTCTCTTCCCGGCCTCTATCCTATGCCTCTGTCCCCTCAGGGAGAGTCACCACCTGGGCCTCTGGGATGGCCCGAGCCTGTGCCCAGCACACTCAACCCTCGCTTCTGGCATTAAGAAGCCAGGCATCCTGACTGAGAACTCGTCCCCTCCTCCTTTCTCCTCATCCTTCTGCCCCAGCCCCCCATCCTCTCCCTCCAAGAGCTTCCCAAGTGACAACATGTGGACCCAAATCAAACCTTTGTCCTAAGGTCCCTGCTAAATCCCTTCTGGATGACTGCCTGCCTTCCTCCCCCAGCTCCTCCTTCCTCCCTCTCTCCCCTCACCCACCCCACCCCCGCCATTCCTGTTTGTGAACAGCTTTCTAAAAACAGCCAAACTTCCCCTTTCTGTCCACAGGGCCTGTAGAGTGTAGCTACAGAAAGAAGACCAGCAGCTCCATGAAGGTTTTCTTGCAGTTTGGCCGAGACCCACACCCTGTAGCTCTGGCCCCTGTTTCCCCACCCAAGCTCTGGAAGAAGCTGTGCCCTCCAGAAACAGTCCCCTTACCCTCTGTCCACCATGTGCAGAGATAGGTGGACTCAACAGACACCTCACTGAGGGCCCAGGATGACTGGGTTGCAGAGGAAAACACTCCAGCCTAGCTACGGCCTGCCCCTGCTCCAGTGTGGGAGGCCCTGAGTGGTTACCAGTTTCTTCCAACGCCCTCTGGTTTCTGGAATGAAGGGCTACGTTAGGAGATTTTCCTGGCCCCTTCTCTTTCTCAGCCATTTCTCCCTTGCTCTTGTCCAAGGACTGGAGAAACGGGCGTGGCCAGGCACTACCTGAGGGTGTACACCATTCCAGCTCAGGGCTGCCGCGCTGTTGTACCCAGGTCTCTTTCTGTGGCACTCTTCCCTCAGGAAAGCAGTTTTCTCAATCATGGCCACAGAGTGAGGTCACCTGGAGAGACTAGCATATCCCGGGCTTGTCCTCAGGCACATTTCACATCAAAGAAATCAGACTGTCTGAGGGTGACCAGGCTACTCTGTCTGAGCCGTCAGGGATACAGGCTATTGCAGAAAGGCTCGAGGGTGCTGTAAGCTGACGGTAACACCTTCTATCTTCAGTCTCCGCCGAAGCAAGTGTTTGGGGCTATGCAGGTCAGTTATAAAGAGTGAGGTGGGGGGCTGGAGAGATGGCTTAGAGGTTAAGAGCACCGGCTGCTCTTCCGAAGGTCCTGAGTTCAATTCCCAGCAACCACATGGTGGCTTACAACCACCTGTAATGAGATCTGGTCCCTTCTTGTGGTGGGCAGGCACACATGTGGGCAAATATTATATAAATAATAAATAAATCTTAAAAAAAAAAAAGTGAGGTGGGCCACCTAGCCAGCCCAGAAGGCTGCTCTAAGGTTGTGATACAAGGCCAGCCTTCAGGCTGTCGTCAGTAGGGAAAGCTTCGGACAAATAGAGAAAAGAAAAAGAGAGGGGAAACCCAACTGGAGCAGATTGCTGTGAAGGAGATGGCTGAAGAAGAGTCACTGGATAGCATAAAGACAATAAAATCCCTCCACCCACCTCTCTGGCTCCCTCCATCCATCATGCCCTGGGCCTGGAGAAAAGCACTCAGCTAGCACAGGACGCAGGATACGACACCATGCCCCCCTCGGGGTCCAGGACTGAAAATCTAAAGCAGACAGGCTCCATCTCTGAACCTGAGAGCACGTGTGTCCCCTCTGAGGGAAGAGCCGCCACACACACACACACACACACACACACACACAGAAATGCTGCCAGACCTCGCTCGCCTCAGCACACCAGAACCATGGTCTCTTGCAGATACTGAAGCAAAAGAACTCAAGTCACTCCAAGGCCAAAGGGAATGTTAAGGCAGATTCCAGAGACACCGGGCATCCCATCAGGAGACCCAGATGCTGCTGTGGTTAAGCCGAGTGACTCTCCCTGATAGGGGCATCTCTCTCATACCTCTTGCTTGTCTCATCTGCCTTCTGCAAAGACACACTGGCAGGAGAGGAAGGCCAGGGACTCAGCAGCCAGCAGAGTCTGGCTAATCCCCTCACCTACACAGGGAGCCAACAGGCACATGAGGAGAAGACCACAGAGGAGCCCAGCATGCGGCACTCATCTTGACTGTACAAAGGCTGCCCTTGGCAAACCTAAAGAAGCTACAACCTCGATAGAAAAAAATATATGGAAAGCGCGCATAGGGTTAGCGTGCTTGCACGAGGCCCTAGGTTTCACCCTCAGGAAGGGAGGGGCGGTAGAGACAGAGAGCTGAGCAATGGTTGTGAGCAGGCGACCATCAGGGCTGTAGAGACGTGTGCAGCGTGGAGGATATGGAGTAAGCTCACCCAAGAGGCCGCCATCGGAAAGGGAGAGCAGTGAGGGATGGGGGCACTGGGGATGCTGGCCCCTCGGGTCTTTCTCCCCTCAGGGCACTATCGGATTTACATTGCTGGTGACAGGAATGCTGCTTAATGTCTTACACTGCACGGGAAAGCTCCAAACCAGCTGGCTACAGGTGTCCTCTGTGCAGAGTGGAGACACCGCGAGCTAGATAAATGGGTAAACAACCATACTGCACCATGTCAGAGAATAAAGGGGGCGACTGAGGCTGGCAAGATGGCTCAGCAGGTGCTCGCTGCCAAGCCTGACGACCTGGGTTCAGCCCCGCGCAATAGACACAGAGAATTAGCTAACTCCCAAAAGTTGTCCTCTGAACACACACACACACACACACACACACACACACACACACACACACACCTCTTTGCATCATGTACCTATTCATACAAAGCAAACTTGGTCTTGTTTTTATTTATTTATTTGCTGTTGTTTTAAGAGAAGGTTTCCTCTGTGTAGCCCTGGCTATCCTGGAACTTGCTATGTAGACCAGGCTAGCCTCACACTCAAAGAGATCCACTGGCCTCTCTCTGCCTCCTGAGTGCTGGGATTAAAGGTGTGCTCTACCATGCCCAGTGACAAGTGTAATTTTTAAAAAGAAGGAGGCTTGAGCCAGGAAGGCAGAGGTAGGTGGATTGCTATGAGTTTGAGGCCAGCCTAGCCTACAAAGGGAGTCCGGGACAGCCAAGGCCACACAGAGAAACCCTGTCTCGAATAACACACACACAAAAAAAAGGGGAGTCTCGCCTGGATAGCGATGCAGGTACGTCAGGAGCTAAGGCATAAAATTAGTTAAAAATAAATAAAAGCAAAGAGGACCAGGGACCTGCTCTTTCAGCAGGAGGCCATGGTGTGTGCAGTTACTATGCTTGCTTCCGTGGCTGCTCGCCTTGAGTCATCTCAACTCCTTCTGCTGTCTGCTCCAGCACCCGTCTGGGGCCTTGGGCCTGGCTGAGGGGCCCCTGGGTCACCCAGAGAGGGAGGAACAGTTTTAGTACAAGGTTCAGCAGCCACCTCTGCAGCCAGATGGAGGAGGGCAAGAGCTGACTGAGATGTACTTGGGGGGAAGGGGGAGAGAGAGAAGGGAAAGGGAAGAGAAAAAGGGTGCTGCAAGTTTCAGTGTTTCACAATTCGACAAAAATACCAGACAGCCTGGGGGCCATGGGGAGAAGAAGTTCAAGTTGAGCAACAGCTGTACTGCTCTTTTCTAATCCATGGAAAACTCTCTCTGCGTTGGACCCCTCTGCTCTAGTGAAGCCAGACCCTTTATTACCACCACAGCGGCTGAGAAAGGGACATTTGTCCCACAGCCACCAGGCCCCTCCTTTTTCTCCCACACACCCAGGCCAGTGCTCCACCCTGACTAAACTTCTTAGGAGACTGATTATTGTGTTTAGTGACCCCCCACCTCTGGCCTCACTGGACCCCAAAACAACGGAGGATACACACAAAACAGTCACTGTAACGATGTATGTATCTAGCCAGTATCTGGAAAGACGCCATCTCCCTCAAATGGCGGCCCACAAGGCCCTCCAAGAGTCTGAAGGTGAACCTCGAATTTGCCTGTAGTTTCCTGGCAACCCAGATGAAAAGTTGGGCATGTCTTACAAGTTTCGGGGGTCTATATATCGAAGTCCCCCTGCCCCCCAATACATCAGCAGATGCAGATGTTGCTGGAAACCAGAGCCTAAAATGTCTTTTGCTCATGGGCCAAGGAGGATCATGCTGGACAAGAGCATCTTGAAGTGCACACGGCTGGGGAACTGCATTTCCCAAGTCATACGGGACAAGTGGCTAAAGACCCAGCGAGGACAAGAATGGCTCAGTCCCCCCATCCTCTGCCTGGTTGTGGATAAGCAGCTGGAAGAATGGTTGGAATGTGTGGCCTCTGAGTGACCCCCCCCTTGAACTGTACTTCACTCAACTGAGCTTTTGATAAACACTCAAGGGGCAGAAGGGTGTTGGAGGTTGCCACGGCTGACGATGGTCTGGCATCAGTACCCTGGCATGAGGCAAGGGCGGGGCCATGGGATCCTGGCCCCTGTAGAGGCATCATTCGTGAACTGAGGTAGCCACAGACTCCAGGAAAGCATTTTGTTCTGCAGACATGGCTAGGAGAAGTAGAAACAAGCCTGAGACCCCATGGGGGCTATGGGTCCACGCCCAGCTCTGAGCTCTCACCTCACTTTGGCTTGCCATGAGGATAATAAACACACTCATTTTACAGAAGCAGAAGAGCTGACGCCTTCCGTCTGAAGGCTGTTGGATGGGGGAACTTCTCTCTTTCAGGGTCAACTTTTTGTTCGGTTCAATCCTCCTAGTGACTGGATTAGCCCTACCCACATTTTGCAGAGTAATCTGCTTATAAAGGTTTAAACGTTAATCCTATTAAAAGCCCCTTTATAGAAACAGCCAAGATATTTGACCAAATATCTGAGTACCCAGTGACCCAGTCAAGTTGACACATAAAGTTGCACATCACAGGAATCATATAAGAAAGTAGATGTGATCAAAGCTTAGCAAGACCAGTGAACAAAGGAGCATCCACCCCAGCACGTAGCTAGTCGCTCACTCACTCACTCACTCACTCCAAGTGCATTTATGGAACATCTATGGTAAGACTCTCAGTTCTTACTGCTGGGCAACAAACTGGTCCTCAACCTCATGGCTTAAAACAACAAGGCTTTATTTGCTTATGCTTTTATAGGTCAATAGTGTGGGAGGGGCTCATCTTGGTGCTTGCTCTGTCTCAGGGAGCTTCAAGTAGTCATTCCGTTGAGTTAGCTTGAAAAGCCCACAAAGGCGGGGCTGGAGAGATGGCTCAGTGGTTAAGAGCACTGCCTGCTCTTCCAAAGGACCCAGAGTTCATTTCCCAGCACCCACATGGCAGCTCACAACTGTCTGTAACTCCAAGATTCTGACACCCTCACACCAACACACATAAATTAAAATTAAATAAAATATTTTTTTTAAAAAGCCCACAAAGGCCACACCACGTCATCTAATGCCCACACTATGTGCCCAGTGGTGATCACTCACAAGTTCACATCGCAACCTTCTCAGATTTGGGTGGCTGTTCTCCCAGATGATGTCACAGGAGGGCAGGTATGAGAAGAGACAAGGCACCAGGCTTGGCAACCCACGCCTTTAATCCCAGCACTGGGAAGGCAGAGAGACAGGTGAATCTCTGTGAGGCCAGCCTGGACTACAAAGAGAGTTCTAGGACAGCCAGGGCTATTAGACAGAGAAACCCTGTCTCAAAAAACAAAAATCAAAAATCAAAAACAAAACAACAACAAAAAACAAAAACAAAACAGAGAGAGAGGAGGCAAGGCTGATCAGAACTGTTCTCAGCCATAGTTTGCTGATATCACGTTACTAAAAGCAGGTCACATGCTCGCACTCATGGAGGACTAGAACCATACAAGACATTTGTACCAAAGGGTGTGGTTCGCTGGGGGCCCAAATAGAGCTATCCACCCCAAGATACAAGGGACCCCATCCTACCTCCTGCTGCCCAAGGATCATGAGTCCTGCTGAACGTCAAATCACTCATGCATGAAGCAAGTCCATACAAATTCCTGGCATGTTCTAACAGGGTCCCGCTAAAATCAGATTATAATATGATGACAAAGTATTCATAACTTACAACCTTTTATGCATATGTTTAATTGAGTTGTTGGGTTTTTTTTTTAAAATACTAATTTAACTTAATTTTGAGACAGACTTTTGTTTGTTTGTTTGTTTGTTTGTTTTGGAGGTGCTGTTTCATTTGCTTGTTTTTCCATTTTTCTTTTTTTTGTTGTTGTTGTTTGTTTGTTTTTTGGGTTTTTTGTTTGTTTGTTTTGTTTTGTTTTATTTCCGAGACAGGGTTTCTCTGTGTAGCCTTGGCTGTCCTGGACTCGCTTTGTAGACCAGGCTGGCCTCAAACTTAGAGAGATCTGCCTGCCTCTGCCTCCTAAATGCTGGGATTAAAGGGGTACGCCACCATATCCAGCTTAATTTAATTTGTTGTTGTTGTTGTTTGTAGGCTCATGTGCTGTGGCTCCTGTCCTAGCACATCACATGTGCTGAGGTCAGAGGGCATCAGTGCTTTAGCTCTGCCTGTCCATGGGTCCAGGGATTGAACTCAGATCATCAGACAGCAAGGACTTTTTACACGCTGAGCTGACTCGCTAGCCCTCAGAATAAGTCTCCAAAGGAAGACGTTGCTACTTGTATGTACTTGTGGGAGAATACCTAGAAATGAAGTGCTCTGAGCCCCGGGTGGTGGTGCACACCTTTAATGCAGCACTTGGGAGGCAGAGGCAGGCAGATCTCTGGTAACACACCCTGGTTCCAGGACAGCGAGGCTACACAGAGAGACCCTGTGTCTGGAGAGAGAGAGAAAAAAAAAGAGGAAATCGGAGTCTGCTTCCTGGTGGGAGGAGGTAGAAGGGAGAGGAAGTTCAGGCAAGAGGCAAGAAGCACAGATTTCCAGCAACTTCCTCATAGCTTCCTCCTCAAGGCAGCTCATCCTGTCTACGCCTACCCTTCAGGACAAAGCCAGTTCTGCCTTGCCCCGTTTCTCCTCCCATGCCTCCCTCTCTCTCACTTTCAGAAACAGGGGCTTTGGCCTACCCTGGTTGGTGCACTGCGGGAGGCCCCCAGTCCAGCCCTTGTGCCCCAGGTGCCAGCCTCGGGGATGCTGGGGAGGCTGCTAAGAAAGAATAGAGGAGTCCAGCCGAACTCTCTACCCTACAGAAGAAGGTGCTTGAAAGGCAGAGCTTAGCTCAGAGCCCACGACAACGGGCTGGCCAGTGCTGCAGGCCTGGCAGACTAGGGGATTCCAGCACCCACACACTGAGCCAAGCCCTCAGGCCACGCCCCCTCCTTACCCTGGGATGCACAGCTGCCCCTCCTGCTCACAGCTCTGTGAAAAGAACACAGAGCCTCATGAATTCTGGGTCTGGGTGCATGTGTGCGTGCGTGCGTGTGATAGTGAGTGTGTGTGTGTGATAGTGAGTGTGTATGTGTGTGTGTGTGTGTGTGTGTGTGTGTGTATTTTTACAAACCCTTAACTGAGAGTCGGCCCTGACTTCCTGTGCATAGGAAAGATCAACAACAACAACAGACCCAAAGGCTCTATCACCGGAAGTCTCTATCACCGGAAGTCTCTATCACCGGAAG
>OU015742.1:94838774-94867087 GCA_907169655.1 Acomys percivali
CTCTATCACCGGAAGTCTCTATCACCGGAAGTCTCTATCACCGGAAGCCTCTATCACCGGAAGCCTCTATCACCGGAAGCCTCTATCATCTGTCCCTTTATACTGGTTGCAGATCTTTTAAGAAGCTTACACTTCAGGCCAGGCGTGGTGGTGCACAGGAGGCAGAGGCAGGCAGATCTCTGTAAGTTTGAGGTCAGCCTGGTCTACAGAGCAAGTCCAGGAAGCCTTGTCTGGAAAATCAAAAGGCAACAACAGCAAAAGGTTTCACATCACCACTGCTGCAAAATAGCCAACCGTTAAGCTGCTAAAGGCCTGGGGGGTGGGGGGATGGGGGGCGTCAGCTGGACAGGTAATGGCACTTGCCGCGCAGGCCTGATAACCCGAGTTGGATCCCGTAACTGTCCTAAAGGCTGGATGCGGCCACTCAAGTCTGAAATCTTAGCACTCCTCTATGAGATGGGAAGCAGAGATCGAGAATCACCTGGAAGTTTGTGGGCCCTTGTCCCAGAGAATAAAAAAAGCACGAACAGAAACAGAAGAAGCCCTGCCACAAGAAAGTGGGGAGAATGGGCCCTGACCCCCAAAGCCTGATGACCTGAGTTCAATTCCTAGGCCCCATGTGATAGAAGGAAGGAACCAAGTCCCTCAAGTGGCCATAGTACACGCACGAGAGAGCGCGTGCGTGCGTGTGCACACACTCACTCACAAACATACTCATGCATACACACTTACATACACTCATACACACAAACACACACTCAAACTTATGCAACACACACACACACAATTAAAAATAAATAAATAAATAGGGGGCTGGAGAGATGGCTCAGAGGTTAAGAGCGCTGCCTACTGTTCCAAAGGTCCTGAGTTCAATTCCCAGCAACCATGTGGTGGCTCACAACCATCTCTAATGAGCTCTGGTGCCTTCTAGTGCAGGTGTACATGCAGGCCAAATATTGTATACATAAGAAAGAAATAAAATAAATCTTTAAAAAAATAATAAATACATAAATAAATTGTAAAATATTAGTCAAGAAGCAGCGCAGGGGACAGATGGCTCAACAGATAAGGGCACTGGCAGGTAAGAGCACTGACTGCTCTTGCAGAGGACATGGGTTCAGTTCCTAGGCCCCACCCGGCAACGTGTTTGAAGCCTTACTCAGAGGACCAGCAGCTTTCTACAGATTCCATAGGGTCCAGAGTGCACGGAGGGCAAGTTCTATGGTTCTCAAGCCCAGTATGAAGGGCCACGCCCCTCTAACAGTATCCTCTGCTAGCTTTGCGTCTCTGGTGATCACTTGATGGAGGACGAGCCTTGAGAACTATTACGTAATGCTGCTTCGGAACAGATGTACATTCGGTTCTCTACAACAGTGTGATCCGGTGTTTGCAAGCAGGGCTTGTCTGCTTCCAGAGCCTCTTGGAGCCACTCTGACCACTGCACAAGTCCCTGTGTGAGATCACATGACTCTACCAGGCAGATGCACCTGCCCTGAGCCCAGGAGGCACACTCAACGGGTACAAATTGATTGGGGTGATCTGGGTTGGCTTGTCTCTGTCCATTTCCCCACCAGCCCTTTATCTCACTTAGGTGTGGGGGAGAAGCAGTGAGGAGCCTTGCCTGGACAAGTAGAAACAAAGGGCACCCACTTGTTTAGATATGTCGCAAAGAATGAATCTTTTCCTTTTTTTTTTTTTTTTGGTTCGAAAGCAAGCACAGCCTCCAAGCCCAGCAACCCCTTAGGTGTGCAGGCCTGTGTGGTGGCTTCCATGTGTTCTACCAGGGCATCCCTTCCCCTGGCATGCCCACAAGACCGCCAAGGACTCTGTCAGGAAGGACCCAATGGCCAGGTCCCTCTGCCGCACACACAGCACATGTGGAGACACCCTCACTGAGGGAGAGGGAAGCCACCAGATTCTTAGACCCATGCCTCGAAGGGTGACTCACACCAAGACTGGAGATGAGGTCCCCCACAGCCCCCACCTGATTATACACTTGCCAAACGTGCGCACGTACACACACACACATAGACACACCACCCAGGCTCCTAGAGGAAGGGCCTTGTTTTCACGCTAAGCTAAAGCAGTGGCCTGCTATAAAACTTCATTCTAGGATACAACTGTGAAGAATATAATAGGCACAGCCAATGCAGCAGCAAAACCCACATTTGCCAGCATTTATTGAGCACCAACCACATACACACATATATACACACACATACACACAATATATATACACACACACATAGACATATATGTACACACATACCACACATTTACATAGATGTACATACATATATACAGACATACACACATACATATATATATATATATATATACACTTACACATACACCATGCACATATAACACACCCATACACACAACACACACACGGAACTATGCTAAGACCTTCCAGTACCTTCCCTCCAACTCTCCCAACAACCTACAGTGTAGATATGTCATTAAACCCATTTACGGATAAGCACGCCAAGGCTTTGGGGATCAAAGTTCTTGTTTCTTGTATATTGCAGCATTTGGCTCTAGGGTTCACTCCAGAACACACCCTGACCACAATGCCATGGGATAAGACCCAGGGCTATTGGGCCTGTTCCTAGGAGCATGTATACTCCTGGCCTTCAGGAGATGCTGTGGGGTTCAGCTATGGAGAGCAATGAGAGCAGTGGTGTGTCAGGGGAGATGACTTCCTGTTCTCCTCAAAGTCCTGTGCTTGGCCTAGTAGGGTTTGGACCCTGGGTGTGGACTTGGAGACCTCCAATTGAAAGGAAAGGCAGGTATGAGCCCTCACAGGGAAGTGGCCTGAGACTGTGGGAAAACCTCTCAACACCTTCACATCCCTGCCCCTCCTTTGGAGCCACATCCCCGAGGGAATGGGAGCCAGGCCCCACAGAGTTCTCCACAGGAGACAGTAGCCTCCATGTGACACCAAGAACCCTGGGTTGCACAGGCAGGCCCACTTAGGATTGCGTAGAGGGGGGCTGTATCAGGGTGAGTCGCCTCTGGGACATTCCTAACCCCGGCTAAAGGGGGTGCCTTTGTGGCCTCCATGCTGCACTGGGGCCTGGCCAACAGCTGTTCCTGGCTGAAGCCTTGCTCCGCTCCACCCACCCCGTTGGTTCCTAGGAGACTAGCAAGCAGCTTTGATGTGCCTGTCAAGGCGTTTCTTGTTCTGACAGCTGTTTCCCAGGAGGGCAGTTACAGCCACAGCCACTTCCCACATCTGGCTATGGGATTTTTATGCCCCACCCTTCAGCAGACAGAAATGCTCAGCATATAGGGACAGTTGAGGACCTCAGCCCATGAGGACTGAAAAGGAGCACTCCATGCCCACTTACAGATGATGCCAGGTTCGCTCTGCTCCCAAGGCTGGTCACACTACCAAGATTGGGTCCTCCTCCTTGGCCCAGACCCACCTCCACTTGCACAAGCCCCATCAGACCAGAAGTGTTTCAGGGCACCCAGGACTATAAAGGACAAAGAAAGGGCAGTTGGAGTCCCCTCAGTGGAGTGACCACTTCTGACCTTGGTCACTCTACTAATACCAAGATCTAAATTTATTTCTGTTCTTTGTGCTTTGCATCCCTGACATTTATTCCTAGGATGCCAGTACTACCCAGGCTCCACCCTGACCCCCCATATTATCAACAGACATTACCAATGTGCCCCAGGGGCAAAACAACACCCAGGTGAGTACAACTGACTTTAAGATGACTTTAGTCCCAGCACCTGTGAAGCTGAGACAGGAGGAAAGTTCAAGCCTGTCAAAAATAAAACATCATGTATGACCAGTCCCATTTGTCATTCCCTCCCCATGCCCCGACCCCCACCCCCAAGCCCCACCCCCCCCCCCCCCCCCACCACAAAAGTAGCATCCGCCTTCTGTCCATTGGTCCCAGCTTCTAAGGATGGGATTAGATATAACAAGTGCACAAAACAATGCAATGTGTGGGAGGAAGTCCTGAAAAAGCCTGGAGCCAGAGAAAAAAAATCATTCAAGCCTGGGGCCATCTAGGAAGGCTTCCTGGAGGAGGGGGAATTCATTTGGCCAGACACAGGCAGCGGACAAAGAAAACAGAGTAGGGGGATTCTCAAGGGCAGCAAATGGCGTTCGTGGGGGGGGGGGCAGTTTTCCGGCTTCCCCAGAGGCAGCTGTAAGGCCACTGCTGTGGAAAAAGGGTGCCAGAGGAGTACACGCGTGGGTAGGGCTGAAGACGGCCCTAGCTTCTACAGATCTGAGGAAGGACTGGGGTCACACCGAAGGAATGTGGCGTTCAGGCTGCCCACAGGGAGCTTCTAAGAGAGTTTGCCAGCAGGGGGCGCTGTGGGCTCAGGCACACGGCCTAGGCGTGGGGAGAGAAGTGGCCGCCATGTGGTGAGCCCGCAAAACCTCCCAGCCTAGCCCCACCCCAGGGAGTTTGCTTGCCTGTGCCCAGCAGGGTGTCCACTTCCTCCCCAGCTTCCCATGCACATCCATCCTTCCCCTCTCCTCTGAGGAGGAAGGGACAGCGCAGCCCATTTGACAGAGACCAAGGTCAGAGAGGGCAAAAGAACAGTGGGAGACACCACAGCCTGCCCTAGAACGCAGGTTGACCGGAGTGCCACTGTCAGCCCCATGCAGTTGGGGCAACCTTTGGGCCTTGTTGGCAGTGACAGCCAGCCCTGGCCTCAGGCTGACACTGCATGCTTCAGGCTAGCGTGGACAACCCCACGTCCCCACGTCGTGAGAGGAAGTGCTGGCCAAGGGGAAGAGGTACATGGCCAGGCCCAAGTCTGGTGGAGTGGGGTGTGACCAGGGCACTGTCCTATGTGCTAGCTCTGAGGACAAAGAGACATGAATGCCACAGTGGTGGTATTGCCCCCCCCCTTTACTCCTCCACCCCTCCCCGACCCCCATCCTGGGTGCCGTGCTCCTGGTATGGCTATGAGGCCATTTGACAGATGAGAAAGTGACCTTGGACAGTTGCTCTGAGGTTCCCAGAAGGAAACCAGTACTTGTTCCCCACTGTCTCACACACACACACACACCCATACACACCCCTGCTCACGATGCCCCTAGGGTTCTAGAAGAAGAAGCCATGGAGCCCGGTCTGTGGCTAAGGTCATGGCTGAGTCTGGCTGAGGAGGGTGCCACTGAGAGTGGAGGGGGAGAGGAAAGAAGCTCCTGGAGGCCCAAGGAAGGAGCCCAGCAAGTCAAGCCTCTCTAGTCAGGTCTTCTGGAGCCGCACTTCCCCAGCAGCCTGGACAAAAGCAAAGACACCAGCCACTGCAGTGTGCACCCAGCTTGCCCAGCAGCAGCAGAGTTTAACTAGAGCTGCCAGGAAAATGGGGCGCCATGGACCTCGGGAAGGGACCCCAGGAGATATGTGGGTTCCACTGGCCACTTAGCTGCTCACAAAGGGGGTAGGACAGAAGAGTTAGGCCTGGAAGTGCACAGCAGCTCTTCCTTACTCAGGAGGCTGACGCAGGAAGAGTCTTGAGTACCAGCCGAACTTGGGCAATTTCATGAGAACTCTCCTTAAAATAAAAATAGAATAAGATTTTTTAAAAGATTTTTTTTTTTTAAAGAACTGGGGCTACCAGGCATGGAGTGCACACCTATAATCCTATACATACAATAAAATAAATGTTTGTTTTTCTTTCTCAAGAGAGGGGAGAGCCAGGCATGGTGGCGCACGCCTTTCATCCCAGCACTCTGGAGGCAGAGGCAGGCGATTGCTGTGAGTTCGAGGCCAGCCTGCTCCAGGATAGCCAAGGCTACATAGAGAAACTCTGTCTTGGGGAGGGGGGAGAGAAGGGGGAATCAGCAGACAAGCAAATCCAGGGTGTTCTCTCCCCAACAAAGACAATCAGGGTTGAGGAGAATTGGAACCAGGTCTGCAACCAAGGGAAAAAAAAATACAACAGTGGGAACCCCTGGAGACCTTGCTAGGGTGTGTTCCAGAACTTGGATCTAGAGGTCTAGGCAGACCATAATCAGAGTTCAGCAATGGTGGCAAAATCTGAAGGTGTGTACCTCTGCAGGAGCATCAGTGAGAATTCAACTCAGGGCAGAAAGGAGAGCCAGGAGCGGAGCCAGGCCTGCTCAGCTGGCTGTAACCCAAGTAAGGAGTTAAGACTTTCTCTGAAATCCGTCCTGCCACCCCTGTGCCCAGGACTCAACCTCTCTATTATCCACTTGCTTAGTGGTGGCTCTGGGTGACAAGGAAGCACTGGAGTCAGAGAGACTGCAGCGAGCAGAACCAAGGCCTCAGGAACAACATGAGGAGGTGCATTGGTGCAGGCAGAGCTGAAGGCTCTGGTGCACCAGGCTGATCTCGGCCTCTGCTCCTCAGCTGATGCCCAAGACGATGTGACCTTGGTGGTTTCTTTTCTTTTCTTTTCTTTTCTTTTTCCCCCATCTAAGAAACAATTTGTTTTGGCCGGATCACTAGAGGAAAAGCAGATTCTGTTTAAACGCCTGGATTTGAGGAGCTATCTCATGGGGTCCCAGAGGGCAGCTTGGTGGGCTGGCATCTCTCCCTGCCTGTCCACCCATGCTCCCTCTGCCGCCTTGGCCTGTGGAGTCTGGGTAGAGCCCTGGCATGGTGGAGTGGGGAGGACGGCCTCTTAGGAAGCTCTCAGCTTCCTCTTGCTATCCACCCAGCGCAAACCACAGGGAAGGTGGCTGAGGGCTCGCCCTTCCAGCTTGCCTCCGCAATAGAGTCCCGTGTGTTCCAGGTCACTGCTCTCCTGATCCTCTGGCTGTTTCCATGTGGCACTGTCTGCAGGTCAGCACAGAGAACACCAGCAAGGGGAAGGAGGAAGGAGCTAGAAGACTGACCTCAGCTCCCAAGAGCCTGCCAGGTTCACATGGGCAGAAGCAGCAACAGCGGGCCCTCGGTAGTGTGATTGTGCAAGGGTGGACGAGGGCCAGCAGGCTGCCACAGTTTGGGCCTAGGTTAGCTAAGAGGCCCAATGACTCCATCCTAGAAGCTCGAAGGCTACACTGGGCCAGCACTAAACTGAACTTGGGGAGCCCAGGCCCAGGCCCAGGCCGCAAGGTATGAGATTCAGGGACTCCCCCTAGAAGGCAATTAAGCATTCTTCCCAGGAGCTATCTGGTTGAGGAAAGAGAGGGACAGGATGGAAAAGGGCCCACTGCATTTAACCTCATCTTGGTAGCATATCCCTGTAGGTAGACTGAGGACCTGTCCAACAAAACCAGGACTGAGAAGCTGAGCCTCCTGAGGCCCGGGACTAGACCTCTAAAGGCCTCTGTGGAGCTAACCCTGGTGGCTTCTGGCAAGAGCCCTCTAGGCCACCTCTCCCAGGATGTGCCAAGGCTATGGTTCGGTGCAGACAGAGGTGGGTGATGTCACCCAGGAATGAAGCAAACGAGGCTACTGATAACATCGCCAGCCAGGCTCACTGTGGCAAGGTGACTCATCGAGACAGCCACAGCCACAGCCACTAGGCCATTGTTATTGTACAAAGCCAGTAGGACTGGGAGGGGTGGCTCCTGCAGCTGGGACAGGTCCCCACTGAGGCCTCTGTTTGGTAAGACCTCAGAACACAATGTCCTCAGCCTCCAGTACCCCAGCAGCTCAGGAAACAACCCTCCCCTCAGCGGTTACCATTATCTTGGTCCCCAGCCTTTGGTGGGCGTCTGTGGGGTGTGCCGGGTGATTCCCCTACCTGCCCACAGAGCACAGTAGGTACCAGCGACTGCTAACAGCATGCCAGTTGCTCCCCCTGGGTTGGACAACCGTCTCTGGAGACAACACCGGATGCCAAACTGCTAACCGTGACCACGTGGCACCCTCATGGAGGGTACAGCCTGTTCCTCCGGCTGAAGACACCCCTAAGCTGGCCCCCAACCCAAGCATTGTTCACTACCTCAGAGCCTGCTGAGGCCAAAGCTGTTCCATCTTTCCTCATCTGTGTGTGTGTGGAGGGGGGGGAGGGGGGAGGGGGGGAGGAGCGGCGCGTACTGTTGTCCTCGCTGAAAACTGACCAGGCAGAGAAGGCACCATTTCTCTTTGAGGTCTCTGTTGTCAGACCATGTGACTATCCATGGGCCCCTGCTCCTTCTCTTTTCTAAAGTGCTTCTTGTTCCCCTCAGCTGCCTAGAAGTCTCTACTTGCCTTGCCTTTAGTAACTTTACCCGCCCAGTGACCTTTTCCCCACTTAGCTTCTTCTACTGCCTGACTTCATTCATTCATTCATTGATCCAGCCCATGAAGAAGCACCTGAGTTTGTGCTAAGAGAGCGGACAGGCCTGGCCCTCTTAGGGTCACATTCTAGCTGGGAAATAAATAATAATCTGATTAACTAGGTGCATAAACTAAGTAGGCAGCCCTCCTGGTGGCACAGGCCCGTGATCCCAGCTACCTGGGAAGCTAAGGCAGGAGAATGAAAAAAGTTCAGGTCCTGCCAGGGCTATAGAACAAGTTCAAGGCCAGCCCAGGCAAACTATGGAGAACTTGTAGCCAAACAAAAATATAGCAAAGGGCTGGGATGCCCTGTATGGTGGCTCCCAGCTTAAATGTGCTGAACTCAGGAAGCAGAGGCCAGCTGGTGTCTATGTGTTTGAGGCCAGCCTAATCTTCATCACAATTTCCACTACATAGGGAAACCCTACCTCAAAAGAGGAAGAAACCAGCCAAGCAGTGCACACCTTTAATGCCAGCACTCAGGAGGTAGAGCCAGGCGGATGGATCTCTGTGAGTTTGAGGCCAGCCTGGTCTACAAAGAAAGTCCAGGATAGCCAGAACTACACAGAGAAACTCTGTCTCGAAAACAACAACAAAAGGAACCAAAAAACAAAACAAAGATAAAGCAACCCCCCAAAAAAAAAGCAAAACAATCAAGAAAACTAGCAAAATAAAAGCTGGGCAGTAGCCGGGCGTGGTGGCGCACGCCTTTAATCCCAGCACTCAGGAGGCAGAGGCAGGCAGATCGCTGTGAGTTCGAGGCCAGCCTGGTCTACAAAGTGAGTCCAGGACGGCCAAGGCTACACAGAGAGACCCTGTCTCGAAGAAAAAAAAAAAAAAAAAAAGCTGGGCAGTATTGCTCACTGGCAGAGGGCTCACTTGCCTAGCATGTGAAAGGCTCTGAGTGCTGTCCCGGATACCGAAGCAAGCGAACCAGACCAACCAGTGTATGTGATAGCAAGAGCCAGGCAGAGGACAGGAGGTGGCAGGCCCTGCTGCAACTGGGGCT
The DNA here is from genome assembly GCA_907169655.1 of Acomys percivali. Classification (NCBI taxonomy): domain Eukaryota; kingdom Metazoa; phylum Chordata; class Mammalia; order Rodentia; family Muridae; genus Acomys; species Acomys percivali. The sequence goes on from OU015742.1 coordinate 94,847,994, forward strand.
TTCTGAGGAGAGCCCTGGAGGTAGAGAACAGGAGCTTTCCCAGCAAAGCCCCTCCCATCAGGCTCCCTTGCCAAGGAACACTCTCCTCCCCAGCGAGGTTCTGCCAGGAGCCCATGGCATAGCCTGGGGCACTTGCTTCCTTCTCGGCAAACAGGAGGCCTCTGAGGACTCCTCCAGGATGATCAACTCTTCCATCCCTCCATCTGCCCCAGCTAGTAGGAGACAGTCCAGGGGCCCTGGGCGGGGAGGTCTGCTGGACCATCTATAAGCTACGTCATCTCAGGCAGGATCCCGAGCTTCAGTGAGATGGCTTGCTCACCTCTAAAGGACAGGGTGGCATAGAGGCCCAAATGAAGGCTTGGCTATCAAATTCCCTAGGCCACAGCAGGTGCTAAACAGTATTTCTCAGGGTAGCATTTGAGGGGAGGGAAGTCATGATTGGGGACAGGGTGGCAATAGTAACAATGGGCCTGCTTCAGCCACTGCAACCTGGTGGCCTGCCACTACTCACCAGTGGCTGGGGTGGGGGGTGGGGGGTTGGGAGGCACCCCTCATGACATCAGCAGGGTGGGAACCAGGCAGGAGATGTGTGAGGCTCTGGAACTGTCACACCACAGCCCGGCTTCAACTTCTTCTGGGCAGGGCACTCAGCATGCAGCCTTCTTCTTTCCTTCCTTCCTTCCTTCCTTCCTCCCTCCCTCCCTCCCTCCCTCCCTCCCTCCCTCCCTCCCTTCCTTCTGCTTTTGGGAAGAGCTACATGCCCTCCAACCTAGCACTGGGTTGAGGTTTGGCTCCCAGGATCTAGGGCAAGGAGGTGGGAACAGACAGTGACAGTCATGGTGCCATTACCTGGCATCACCTGTGTTGTGGGGATTCTTATACCCTTCACACTTGAGGAACCCGGGCCTTGGAGTAAAGGCTGTGGGGTTCTGGGCAATAGAAGAGAAGTCTGGCAGGGCAGAGGCTTGGAGAACGGTGGGCGCTGGGGCCACAGAAGCTGGTCCAGCCTGGGGCTAGGGTTTCTGTCCCACAGAAGGTGGGGGATGGAGAATGAGACCCCTTCCCAAACCCCCATCCCTACAGCACCTAGTCGCTATGGGGTACGAGAGCCTTCGTGGAGACCCCCAGTGTCCTGACGGTTTGCCAGCTGGGCCCCCTAAGCCAAAGCTGATAAGTTATGGCTAGTCCCTTCTAAGGCAAGAATCCCTGACACACAGTAAACTTCGGGGGAACTCACAGAGCTCTGTACGAAGAAATGTCATGGAAGAGCCACGTGGCCTGCCTCAGGTCCTACAGAGCTGGCACTGAGCCTGGACCCTGTTTCCAAAGTGGCCCCTCAAAGCCAGGAAGCCTGGGATTAAAAAACTGCAGCCTGTGTTTAGGCTGGAGCAGGTAGCTCTCCCCAAAGCCAGCTGAGTGTCTAAACAAGTCCTCAAGCCTAGCCACCATGGGTGCCCCTGCTGAGCATGGAGCAGGCAAGCTGGGCCCCACTGAGGGCTGAGTGTGGAAGCTGGCCCATGGGGAAGTGGTTTTGACATGAGAAGGCGAAAGAACCACGCTTCCCCTTAAGACAGAAAAACTGATAAACAGCCGGGTGCCCTTTGAGAGGCACAGAGCAGCAAAGGAGGAAGTTCAGAGACAGGAAGGTACCTCGTTGCTGCCGCTTCCTCAACCTCCTTGTCGTCTGGGGTGGTAGAGTGCAGGGTGGGGTACCTGAGGCTAAGGTCTATGGGTGGCCGGACCAGAGCAGGTGTCTGTCCACATTTGCACGCACGTAGGAGGAGAGGATTGCTGCATGTGGGTGTGCGTGTGCTTGTGGTGTGTGTGCACAGGATCTGCTTTTATCACCTGCACCCTAGCCTCAGCGGACAGGATGCTCCGTCTCTGACACTGATCTACACAGGGGCTCTAAAAGCCACAACTACGTCAGCAGCACATGCAGAGGCTGAGAGGTGGGGCCAGGGTTCATAGCTTGGCACCAGCATGCGTGCACAAGGTGGTATGAAGGACAGTCACACCTCCATTCTTTTGTCCCCCTCTGAAGCCTCGCCAGTGCTTTGGGGAGGGAGATCCCCCATTTCGAAGCTGGATGCTCTCCTCTCTTGCCTCTTGTTCAGGCAAGCAGCAGACTCTGGAACACCTTCTGTGGCCCAACAAGGCTCTAGGCATCTGAGTACACCAGGGAACTGTGGCACTCCCTGACCTCATGCCCTGTTTATGTTAGGCTGAGTCTAACTGGGCAGAGACAGGAGGGGCCCAGCATATCAGGCAGGCAGTCCATCATGAAGTAACATTTCAATAACCAAGGAGCTGGAGCCACACGAGGAGGATGCTCCTTCGAGCCTGTGCTGTGCCCTATTCCTTTCTTCCCTCCTTTCCCTCCTCTCTGCCTCCTGAGGGCCCCACTGGTCTCCCAACTCCCAGTGTCACCCTCCTGGCTCCTCCACTAGGACTGACTCAAGGTGCAACCTCTGAGAAAGATGTCCAAGCCACTCCAGCCAACAGCAGTCCCATGTTTTCTCCCAGCCCTTACTTACTGCCTATCGACTGCTTCTCTGAAAATGAACTCTGGGACAGCAGAGATGATTATTGTCTCTGCAATGATGCCTGGCTTCTGGAATGGTACCTGGGTCTATAGGATGGATGGATGGATGGATGGATGGATGGATGGATGGATGGATGGACGGATGGGAGGATCATGATGTGAGGCAGCAAACAGGTAAGCATATCTAAAGCCAGGCTGGAGGATGGGAGCAGGACCGAGCCCGAACAAGCAATCTCTCTATTGCAGGAACCATTGTCCCAGAAACCCACTGTTGCAGAAAACACTTTTTCACCTTCAGGTGCAGCACCTGTGGGAGGTGAGTAGGACTGCTCTCGTTTTACAGATAGAAGCCTAAAGAGCACACAGTTGTGACCTAGGGTTGCTGGGCTGTCCCAGCCCTCCCTCCCCTCACTGTGAAGAAGGTTCTTCCTTCTCCGGAGCCAGCGTGTTTCTCCTACCTCATCCCATCCCCACTGCAAAGCTCGCCACTGCCCTGTGACCTGCTGCAGCCAACAGAATGTGGCGAAAGTGATGCCAGCCCTCAAGTCTGCAAGATGTAAAGCCAGATGTACACACACACACATACTGACACACAAATACATGCACATACCACACACTCACATAGGTATACATACATACATACATATACCACATACTCACACATATATACTCACACACACATACCACATGCACACCCACCCACACTTATACACACATGCTCATATACACATGCTTACATACATACACTATATACTACTCAAACACACATTCATGCTTACCCATTCACACTCACATACATATACCCAAATATATACATTCACACACTCAAACACATATCCATACACTCATATATACATACCCATACTGACACACACTCATATACATACAAACTCACATATGTATGCACATACACACACACTGACTGACACGCACTACATATACATACACTGTCATATATACTTCACGCATATATCTACAAACATACACACTGATGTACACACTACATACATATACTCACATATATGCTCACATACACATATATATACATATACTCAAACAGAGATTATTGCTATTTCATAATATCCTATATAAATTAAAATTTTTAAATATTCTCATGATAAAACATACTTTAAAAAATATTTTTAATGATTTATTTATTTTTCCTTTATATGTATTGGTATTTTGCCTATATGTGTATCTATGTGAAGGTGTCAGATCCACTGGAACTAGAGTTATAGACAAGTGTGCGCTGCCATGTCAGTGCCAGGAAGTGAACCCAGCTCCTCTGGAAGAGCTGCCGGTGCTCTTAACCCGGTAGCACACATATAATCTCAGCACTTGCAGGTCAAAGCAGGAGGATTAGGAGTTCAAGATCATCTTTAGTTACATAGCAAATTCCAGGCCAACCTGGGACACAGGAGATTCTATCTTAAGGGAGAAGGTGTGGAGAGAGGAAGGGAGGGAGGGGGGAGGGGTCAGGCCCTGGCTTCACACCCCAACACCACCAAACAACCAGCCAAAGAAACCTCTGCCATTGGCCCACTGGTGAGCATAAAGCTGAGGGGGAGCCAGCGTGCTAATAAGTAATTCTTCCCCCCTCCTCCCTCCCTCCCTCCCTCCCTCTCTCCACACCTTCTCCCTTGAGATAGAGTCTCCTGTGTCCCAACCAACCAACAAAAGGGTGTGGCTCAGCAATTCAAAGATTTACTTTGCTGGGAGTAGTGACACACGCCTTTAATCCCAGTACTTGGGAGGCAGAGGCAGGTAGATCTCTATGAATTTGAGGCCAGCCTTGTCTACATAGTGGGTTTCAAGCCAGCTAGAGACACATAGTGGAACCTTGCCTCAGGAAAAAAAAAAAAAAGATGTATTCGTTATATTACTATGTTTTAATGTGTATGAGTTTTTGCTTGAATATAAATTGCATACCACGAATGTGTCTATTACCTGTGTAGGCCAGAAGAAGGCTTCAGGTCCCCTGGAACTGGAGTTATAAATGGTTGCAAGCTACTATGTGGGTGCTGAGAATTGAACCTGGGTCCTCTGAAAAGGTAGCCAATGCTCTTAACCACTGAGCTATCTCCCCGGGCCCCTGGAACTTAAATATATATTTAATATACATATTAAGTATATGTATATTAACTATACATATATAATAAATAAATGCATTTTTTATTTATATGTAAATATATATTAAATAAACGCATGCATATGTTAAATAGATGATAGATGATAGATAGATATCAATATATACTATGCATATGTGTGCTTTGTAGCTGCTGCTGTTGTTTTAAAACAAGGTCTCATTATGTAGCCTTGGCTGGCTTGGAACTCACAGAGATCCACCTGCCTCTGCCTCTTGAGTGCTGGAATGAAAGGTGCACACCACCTAGCTTGTGCACACGCATGTGCATGTGTGAGCGTGTGTGCAGAGAGCGGAGAACAATGTACAAGACTTGGCTCTATCTTCCACGTGGGTTCAGCCTTGGCAGCGAATGCTTTTACGAACCGAGCCATCTCTCCAGTTCCAGCCTTGAACTTCTGATCCTCCTGCCTCCACTGTCTTAAGTGCTTGATTATGCATGGACCACTCTGCCGGGTTAATTTGGTTCCGGGGACTGAACCCAGGGCTTTATGGCATATTAGACAAACCCTTTGCCAACTGAGCTACATCCCCAGCGCATTAGCTACTAAGTCTGTGCAATGAGTTACGCAGCCAGTGGTGGCTGGCACAGGCTTGGGAACTCAGCCTCGGTGAGAAAGCAGGCCTCATTCAAAACTCTCTGCTCCACGACCCAAACTGTCCTGTTCCCAACCCCACCCCCACCCCGCATCCTCTGAGTCCTCTCCCTGGTGGCTTTATAAGTGTGCGGCTCAGCTGAAGCTAACTGTTGCTTGACTTTGACAAATTCATACTTACTATTAAAACCTAGAGACAGCTACATCTGGGCCTTGATATAGGGCTTGGGCTTGTCGGAAGAGTCTGAGTGGAGAACAGACCCACCTCTGTCCAGCCTGGGCCTGAGCCCAGCAGGGTTCCTGGGCCCTGTTCTCTATCCTGAGGCAGTGAATGGAGCCGCTCTCCTCAGCATGCCCACTTCTCCTCTGCGGATCCCACAGGAAATAGGTCAGAAGTCTGGCAAACTGGGTGGGGGCTCCTCTGATGGGGTGAAGGAGATTCTGGGTGTAGAACCAAGATGGGATGCTCTCTCTTCTGAACCAGCAGGGAAAGGCTGCTCAGTGCCTCCCTAGGTGAGTGAATCTGATCTTCCTCAGCTAACATGGTCCTGCTCCTGCAGGGCAGTTATGAGCTTGGTTGGTGGTTCTCATAACTCCATCTCAGGCCTCAGAGGTGTTTCTATGACAAGAAATAGGGGGTATCTATTCGATGTCCTTGGATAATAAGAAAAGTATGCTATCGCACAGAATAGCAAGTCCAGAGGAAGGGCTGTTTCAAAACAGGTTGACCCTGGGGCTCAGCATCATCAAGGATCCAGGTTATACCCTCTTTCCTTTCCCTTAGCCAGCCGCCTTATCCTTGGCTAGCTCACTTTAGGGCTACAAGATGGCTGCCATCACCCCAGACATCACATCATCATATAACAATGTTCGCAAGCAAAACAAACAAGCAGCAGGAAGCATCTCGCCCTCTGTCCCACTCTAAGATTAAGGAAATCTTTTTCCCAGAAGCACTCAGGAAACTGACCTGACTAGACATCGGCTAGAATGGTGTCACATCCCATGCCAGAATGTATTCTGGACAAGGAGGACCTTGGTACTATGGCTACTTCAGCACTGGCCCTTAGCTGAGGAGGAGGACAGACATCTAGAACAGTGTGGACTAGCTGGATACCCAGGAGATGCCAGTGGGCAGGAGAAGGATGTTGGGGAGCCCTTGCCAGTGTGCGCTGCAGGTCAGAGAGCAGCAGCAGCAGGTGACGGGCACCTACACAGCGAGCCCAGTTCCACCTCTTTCCCAATGCATGCTTGCAGGACTATTCTCTCCTGAGAGAAGTGCACCCCAGAAGTACATAAAAGCCACAGCTGAGGCAGATGGGCGCCGCCCTTTCTCCGAGCACTGGCTTGGTTCCTGATAGCATTAGTGCTGAACTTAGATGCGGATTTGTTTTCTGGTTTGTTTTGTTTTAAGACAAGGACTGTCTCAGTTTATAGTTGGACCTCACTATGTAGCTCAGGCTGGCCTGTAACCTTAAGCTGGCCTGGAGCTTGTCATGATCTCCCCACCTTAGCCTTCCCAGTGCTGAGGTTTCAGGGATGAGTTTTTATGCCCAACTTGGCCCACATGTGAATTCTGACCCTGTACCTTTCTGTTCTTGCTTTTTAGATATGAGAGTCTTGTTTTCTAGCCTTGAATTCAAGATCCTCCTGCCTCTGTGCCCTGAGTGTTGGGACTACTAGAAAAATTTCAACTATTCCCTACCACCCACCCTTTCTTTGTATGAAAAATAAAGGTTAAAACACCCAACTAGCCAGGCAGTAATGTCATACACCGTTAATCCCAGTACTCCAGTACTTAGGAGGCAGAGGCAGGCAGAAGTTTGAGGAGAGCAAGTTCCAGGACAGCCAGGGCTACACAGAGACACCCTGGGGGAAGGGGCGGGGAATAAGGAAGGAAGGAAGGAAGGAAGGAAGGAAGGAAGGAAGGAAGGAAGGAAGGAAAGAAGTTGTGACTGACTGTACCTAGCATTTGATACTTGTTTCCCTGGCTCAGTTCCCCAACCTACAAAGCAGAACTGGGTGGCCGAGGGCAAGGTAGCAGCCTTGCTCGGGCACATGGTGGAATTATCAGTCAGGATCTAGCCCACTTCCTTCTACCCCACCATCCTGTCCCCAGAAGCATGGCTGAAGTCCTGATGGTACAGAGGGCCAGGCAGGCCTGGACAAGACTCCAAAAGGACTGGGCTCCTCTGCTGGATCCCCGAAGGGCACATTCCTTCAATTCCTCATTCCAGTAGGTCTTTTTAAGCTAGTAAAGATGGCCAGAATTGGTCCCTGAGGCTAGGGGTGGGAGAGCACTTGTGTAGAGTGCACAGGCCTGGGCTCTACTCTACTCTACTATATCTTCTCTGTATAAATCTTGTTGATGAATTAATCCATACATATGTAATAGAAGAAGGTAAAGCAAACGGCAGAAAGGATAGATGGATCGAAGATGACTGGATGGATGGACAGACAGATGATTTGTTTTGTTTTGTTTTGTTTTTTGAGACAGGGTTTCTCTGTGTAGCCTTGGCTGTCCTGGACTCACTTGTAGACCAGGTTGGCCTCGAACTCACAAAGATGGACGGATGATTGACAGGTACCATCTGTAGGGAGCAACTTTGGAAGAAGAGACAGTAGGACAGAGCCAGGATCTGTGGAAGTATGTGGGGAGGAGTTAGGAGGCCTCCCAGGAAGCCTGGATCCCTGAGAAAAGCTGGATGAGATTCTGTCCTGGGAGGGCCGTCTCTCCATCCCTGTTTTCATTGGCGCTCCTCCCTGGAGTATATTTCAACCCTGGAAAGTCCCAGCTGCCAGCCTGATGCTTAGTGTTAAAAAAAAACCAAAACAAGGTTGATTGAAGGAATAGACTCAGTCACCAGTTAATCCCAGACCAAAGTGCTAGTCAGTCCTGTCTTCTCCTCAGATACCTCCCTCCAACTCAACAACAAATAACCCTCTAGGCTGCCTTGGTACAGCTGTGCAGGCTGCTGGCTGTCCAGCGCCACACACAGTCACATGAATGATGCTTCCTAACACGGGGGATGCGGTGTGGTTAGAGAACACCATTTCTTCCTCTTCCAAGCTAAGGGAAAGTGGAGTCACACCAAGAAGGAAGGGGGTCAGGGAACCTCCCCACCCAACACCATGGGTGCTTCCCAAGTCTATTCTCCGGTTCCTAAAGCCCAGCCGTTGCTCCTTCCGCCTGGGTTTGAGATGACTTTAGGCCAGTTCTCCCTTCCTAGACTTGGTCCCGAGCTTCACCACGATCTTGGGTGAGCCTAGGACTCTGTTGCATCTCAGGTTCCACAAAGGAGAAACAAATAAGAAAGGACGCAGTTGAGCACTGCTGGCCTAGCACACAGGAAGCCCCCGGGTCCGTCTTCAGCCGCAGGCAGGCTCCTGACCACCTGTGTCTTTTGGCCACAGAGCAGCCAGCCTTTGCGGGGCGGGGGGGGGGGGGGTGGAAAGCAGCCTGGTGAACACTACATGTGGGGAGTCAGTGCAGGGAAAGATGGGGTTCTGTAGCTGGGTGTGGTGGTGCATACCTTTAATCCCAGCACTCGGGAGGCAGAGGCAGGTGGATTGCTTTGAGTTTGAGGCCAGCCTGGTCTTAAAAAAAAAAAAAAGATGGGGTTCATGCAATGATACCGGTTAGGGAGAGTGGATGAAGAGCCATGGACGGAAAGGAAAGGACCACCAAGGTGTCCTCAAAGACACTGTGAAAGTGTTAAACAGATGCTTTCTGCTTTCCCTGGTATCATTATTTTAAAAGGAAACGGAGCTTATTGTTGGAAGAGGGGCAGGTTAGGGGGCAGCAGAGCACTGAGGGTTCAGAGGCACCGAGCCTCCTCCTCATCTGCCTCCTCTTCCCACTCCCCAGCCCAGAGGAACATCCCATAGCCCTCCTACAGGGTGAGGCATCAGTACTCTGTTCATGTGTGTGCACCCGCACTGGTGTTAGTCCCCTCTCCCCAGCCAGCCTCGGCCTAGGCCTTGTCATAGGGCTGAGCCCAAAATCATACACAGGCAAGAGCTGTGCAGTCCCACTGAACTGCATGGCAGAGTGGACTCAGGTAGTACCAGTCTGAATCCCACCTGTGCTCAGTTCTAGCTGGCCGATACTGACCAACCACTGCACCCCTCTGAGCTCAGTGTCTCTGTCTTTATCAAGAACATAAAGAAAATGTCATGTAGATGACACAGAATGCTGAGGCACACTCTAGACTCCAGCCCTAACTGTTGGAACAAGAGAACTAATAACTAACTAACTAGCGCTAACTAATTAGCCCTAACTGCTCTGATCTCCTTTCTCAAGTTCCAAAGAGGGGAAATGGCTTGAGCAGAGCCTGAGACACTGCAAGAGTGTGTCCTAGCCTGGCTGAGGGCTTTCTGGGAAGCCAGATGGAGCAGCGCAAGAAAGGCGACCTGCCAACCTACCTGTCTGAGTTAGGGTCACTACTGCTGTGATGAAACACCATGACCAAAGCAACTTGGGGAGGAGACGGTTTGTTTCACTCACAGTTTCATATCCATAGAGGTGAGGATGGAAACTCAAGCAGGGCAGGAACCTGGAGGCAGGAGCTGATTGATGCAGAGGTCACGGAGGAGTGCTGCTTACCAGTGTGCTCCCCGTGGCTTCGCTCAGCCTGCTTGCTTATAGAACCCAGGACCACCAGCCCAGGGTAGGCTCTTACCCATCAATCACTAATTAATAAAATGCCCTACAGGTTTGCCTACAGCCTATAGCCAGATCTTATTTTCTCGACTGAGGCTCCCTCCTCTCTGGAGACCTCACTTGTGTCCGATCCACATAAAACTAAGCAGCACGCCACCAGAGAGGGCATATCATCCTATCGTGAGCCATGAACAGCTCTTCAGTGGAGCAGAACCTACTGCCTGGATTCTAACTGTGTCTGTCACTCTATAGGGAGGAGCTTCTGGGATACAGTCCAGCTCTACTTAGTATCCCAAGACCTGCAAAGGCCAAGGACCCAGGTGCCAAGGGACTCTGGGGCGGGCTGGATCTCCTCTGTGCTATCCTCCCTAGGGGGATCTGGACCAGGAAGTGGAGTCTCAGAGCCAGCATCAAGGGATGATGTAAGGGTTTGCAGGCCATAGGGACGGCATACCAGCTGAGGCCTGGAGGGCTCCACAGCTGGGCCTCCTTCAAGGCACCCAAGCCTGGGAGGTAGGAGATAGGAGGTAGGCCTGCAAATGTGAGTGTAAGGGAGGGGAGCTGGAATTTCCCCATCAGCAGAGCCTTAGTCCAGCCCACCCTGGTGAGCTACACCCGGAGGCTACTTACTGCATCTGAAGGGTGAGCCTGCCTACATGGCAGAAACAGCTGCACCGGCCGAGACAGGTTCCCTCTACAGGTAGGCTGACTGGGCCCTCTCCAGCAGCTGGGCACCTGAGCAGGTGTGGAGGCGGCGGGGGGGGGGGGGGCGGGCGGGGGGGGGGGGGAGGGCGCGCCCGCTGCAAAAGCTCCTGCGGCCACGGAGGGGGGAGGGCGGAGGGGCGGGAGGGGGGGGGGGTGGCAGGGGGTAGGTATAGGCCGACACTTCTAAAAATAGAGCTCCAAAGCCTGGGAGTCAGTCAGGTGTCCCTGCCACACAACCTTCCTCCAGTACAAACATCCGGTACCAATCAGGTGGACAATGACTCCGGTCTGGCCCTGGTGATGGTTTGGCTCCCTCAGCCAAACTCTTGTGAACATCTGCGTTCCGCCCCCACCCCATCCCCTCCCACCCTCACCCCTGCCACCTCCCAGGTCTTCTGAGCCTCTGGCCTGGGACATCAGCCTCCTGAGGTCAAGCGTAGAGGCCTCCTTTGCCACTGTGTCTTCCCTGTCTATAGCAGTCCTGCCACATGGACTGCTCAGAAAACAAATGCTCTTCCAGCTGCTGCCTCTCAAGTCATGCAAAACTTCGGTGAGAAAATCTCTGCTACTAAAACACATTTAAATTTCTCTAGCAGGGCTGGGCGGTTGTGGGACACGCCTTTAATGCCAGCACTCGGGAGGCAGAGGCAGGCAGATCTCTGTGAGTTTGAGGCCAGCCTGGTCCACAAAGTGAGTCCAGGACAGCCAAGGCTACACAGAGAAACCCTGTCTCAAAAAACAAAAAACAAAACAACAACAACAAAAATTTCTCTACCAGGGCTTGTGGCTATAGCTCAATTAGTAGGGTGCTTGCCTAACATATAAAAAGCCATGAGTTCAGTCTGCAGCACTACACAAAGCCAGGTAATTGGCTCATGTCCCAGACCTTGGAGGGGAGAAGCAGGAAGGTCAGAAATTTGGGGTCATCCTTGGCTACATAGGAACCTCATCTCAAAAGTCAAAATGAAACTGAATCAACAATAGTACATTAGATGTATTTAAAATCACACCATGTGGCTGGCACGGTAGTCCACTGGCTAAAGGCACCTGCCATAAACCCTGTTGACCTGAGCTCAAACACCAGGACCCATGAGGGGAACCAACTCCTGAAAGCTGTCCTCTGACCGCCAGCACAGGCACGCATAAAGCACACACAATAAGTATAATAATTTTCAAAAATTATCTCATATGTTCATGAAGACATTTGCTACACTCCAAAAAAATGTCAGCTCCCCAAACTTGTGCCCATGGCTGCCACTTACTTCATGGCCATTGCTTGGAAAACCAAAAGGGTCATCATTCCCCGTGGGCTCGATCCTGAGGCACTGGACCATGTTGGCACACTACTGTAATCCCAGAATTTAAGAGGTGAAGGCAGAGGGATCAGAGGTTCAAGGTCATCCTCTGTTACACTGACCTCTAGGCTAACCTTAGGCCACATGAGACCCTGTCTCCAAAAAAGAAAAAAAGAAAAGTCTAAAGAGATAGCTCAGCAGTTAGGAGCACCCACTGCTCTCACAGAGGAATCTGATTCTCTGCAGCCACACTAGAGGGCTCACAATCTGCTGTAACTCCAGCTCCAGGGGACCCAACACCTTCCATCCTCTGTGAGCAGCTGCATGTGTATGCACACACCCACACACAGACAATCATGCATTGTGGGGCACATAGGCCGGGTGGACTGGGACAAACAGGCATGGGGCTAGAGTGAGGTCCGAAAAGCTCACCCTGAGGTCACCCTCTCTGCTTTCATGCCTGCATGCCCAGGGTGCATAGACTGATGACCCCCACAGGCAGTCACGTAGCCAGCACACAGATGCAAACAAAGCATCACCGGCATACCAGCCACAGCCAGTGAAATGCATTCACCCCGAAAACTCCCTCCCACTCCCCAGGGTTCATACAGTACTTGTTCATCACGGAATAAATGGACATAAGCTGCTTCACTGATCAATGGGCACGAGATGCTTCCCTAAATATCCTCTAGAAGATGCTGTCCATGGGGATAGCTCTGAGCTAAGAGCTAAAATCCCAGGAGAAAGCCTTCTCTCTGCCCCTCTCAGCTGGACTGGAATCCTGCAGACCCCATCCTTTCCAGACTCTGCTTCATCTTTCCCAGCTTGGTGTCCAGCAGAGCCCAGACACCTGGAAGGGGAAGCAGAACTCGGAACCTTAGTGCATATGCACAAATAAAAATAAGTCTTTTAAGCCAGGAGGTGGTGGCACACGCCTTTAATCCCAGCACTTGGGAGGCAGAGGCAGGTGGATTGATGTGAGTTCAAGGCCAGCCTGGTCTACAAAGCGAGTTCAGGACAGCCAAGGCTACACAGAGAAACCCTGTCTCGGGGGGGGGGGGGGGGAAAAAAGTCTTTTTAAATGACAACCAAGAGTTCCCATGGCTCCCTGTTCCTACAACATTGCACGTCCAGCACTGTCCTCTAATGATAGTAGGGTACCAACACTCGAGTTCATGCAGCCAAGCACAAAGGGTAGCTCAAAAAAAAAAAAAAATTACTTAGAGACTGAATGGCACCCTGGCACCTGGTCTGTGTTTTGCATCTCCATGCAGTCTCTTCGGAGCCCTAGCTAAGGCAGTTCTGAGCTGCCCCTCTCACTCAGGGTGAAAACAGCTTGCTGGGAGGGATGTGTAGCCAGGAAGCAGGAGGGTTATAAGGAGGAGCAGCTTTGAGCCTTGTGGAAGGTGAGAGGGGACCCCAGTTTTTGTCAGGAAAAAAAGCCTCCTTAGCCAGAAGCACTGTTCTGGGGCGGGGGTGGGGGGGGATCATCAGACCAGGTCTGCTTACTGGCTTTGCTTACCAGCTTTGCTATAGCCTGCGCAGGACTGCAATAAGCAGAATCCTAAGAATGAGTTCATAGTCCATGGGTGGGTGGCCAGGAAGACACCTTGGAAGAGAGGAACTGCAGAGGTGAAAGACCACAGAACCTTCTGGAAAGGGGACGGAGGCGTAGCTGAAGGCTTTGGTGGATCAGGGTGTTTTGTTCTGTTTTGTTTGTGGTCACTTCATTTCAGGGCTGGCGAATGAGCCAGATCTGTGTTGGGGCATCATGACACCCACTAAGGGGGCAGGATGGGGAGGGTGTGCCATGACCAGGGGACCAATCAAGAGGTCGGGCCCTGATTCTATCTTTCACTGGATGACTTAAGAATGGAGTACATGAGGAAGCCAGCAGTGAAGGGGCACGGATAGCCAGCAGGCAGCCATTGCACTGACCTAAAGCAACTTAAACACCCCAGTCACAGCCCATCAGTAAGGGAAACCAAGGCAGGAACTCAAGCAGGGCAGGAACCTGGAGGCAGGAGCTGATGCAGAGACTGAGAGGAAGGCTACTAACTGGCTTGCTCTCCATGGCTCCCTCAGCTTGCTTTATCATACAAAACCCAGGACCATGTGCTTAGCCCAAGCGGGCTGGGCCGTCCTGCATCAATCATTAATCCAGAAAATTCCCCCACAGACTGGCCTACAAGCCAGTCTGATGGAGTCATTTCCTCAACTGAGGTTTCCTCTTCCTTGATGCCTCCAGCTTGTGTCATGTTGACAAAAAAAAAAAAAAAAAAAACCAAAAAAGCCAAACAAAACAAGCTAACCAGCACAGTGTGTTTGGTGTTTGTGTGCAATATAGGTCTGTATATGTACACATTTGTGTGTATGAGAGAGTACAGGCATATGCATGCCATAACACATATGTAGAAGTCAGAGGAGAGCCTCAGGTGTCTACCTTCACCTTCCTCCTTGTTTGAGAAAGTATCTCATTCCACACAGTGTAAGGCAGGCTAGCTGACGCATGGTCTTCCAGCAGCATCTCCATTAGCCTTCTCCCCATAGGGGCTCGCTAGGGTTACAGATCCCCCGCCTGCTACATCCAGTGGAATGTGGGTGCTGAGGACCAGAGCTCAGGGGTTGCCTGCTTTCCTCACTGAGCCGTTTCTTCCCACCTCCTGACTTGCTTCCTGGCCAGCATGAGGTGAGCCCTCTCCACCAAAATGGACAGAAATCTCTGAGACCATGAGCCCAGGTAAATTCTTCTTCCCTGCAGCTTTCTCATGCATTTGTCAAAGCCAGGGCACACTGACAAAACAGGCAGAGGTAGTACACATCAGGTTTATCTGTGTGACATATAACTGTGCCTCAGAAATGTCTGTTGACTAGATGAAATCATTAGAGCCGTAAGTCAGCTAACGACAAGCCTGAGAAGTTGACATGAACCAGAGGTCGGGTTCTAGTCAGAGCAGGGAGTCCTCACAAGCACACCCATGTCTTGTGGGGACTCTCAAGACCGCACCTTTAAGCCTGCGCTTGCTAGAGAAATGAGGTACGGCTGGCTCCAGACAGCAATGATGAGAATTGGGGGGGCTTCCACCAACACTGGGGGCTCCCAGTCTCCCACTCTCCCCACCCACCACACCTTGGGAAGGGCAGCAGTTTTCTAGGTTTGGGGGCTAAGAAGTGCCGGGGCAGGCCCTCTGCTAACTCAGCAGGGGACTTCGGGTATGCTGACGGAGGTCACCCTACCACGCCCTCTGCCAGAGCTGTGCACCAGCCTGGGCCCGGGAATAACTGGATGGCAGGTAGTTTCATTTGGTGTTCATTAAGGACCAACCCACACACCTGTATAGGGCTCTACGTGAAAAGCCCTTTCCTAAACAATTTGCTTCGGTTTGATAATTGTGCTAACCCTCTGAGGGAGACTGTTCCTGTGCCCAGTTTATAGTTCTGGAAACTGAGACCCAGAGACAGATGAACTAAGTCACACAGTAGGTAGTCAGGTTACTAAGTCACATAGTGGGCAGTCCTCAGGCTGCCTGCTTCAGGCTACATTTTTGCTTCAACTCTTAGACTATATCATTGATTTTCTTCCTCCTCCTCCTCCTCCTCCTCCTCCTCCTTCTGAGACACAAGGCCTCATTGTGTAGCCTAGTCTGGCCTGACACTCATTCTGTAACCTTGCCTTAGCCTCCTGAGTGCTGGGATTACAAACATGTACATCTAACTGTCATGTCCCGGTTTGTGTGGTATGTGTATCTGTGTGGTGTGTATATGTGTTGGATACGTGTGTAGTGTGTGTGGTGTGTGTATGGATGTATTTTGTGTGTATGGTGTGTGTGTGTACTGTGTGGTATATATGTGTGGTCTGTGTTAGATGGTATATGCATGTCAGATATGTATGTACAGTGTGTGATGGGTGCATGGTCTATGTGTGCATGTGATGTATGTGAGTTATATGAGGGTATGGTATATGTATTGTGTGAGGGATGTGTAGTATACGTGTGTGTGATGTGTATTGGATGTATGTATGTTGTGTGTGACGTGTAGTACATGTGTGTGACATGTGTACATGCATGTGTAATATGTAGCATACGTGTGTGATGAGTATATATGTGTGTAGGGTGGAGTATGTGTGTGTGTTGTGTGTGATGTATACAAGTATATATGGTATATGTGTGTAGGGTGAGGCATATGTGTGTGTATATGCTCACCTATGTGTACACATGTAGAAGTCCGAAGTCAACATTGGGTGTTTCCTTCTATGGATCTTGACCTGCATAGTTTTATGTCAACATGACACAAGCTAGAATCTTCGGTAAGGAGGAACCTCAGTTGAGAGAATGCTTCCATAAGATCCAGCTGTAAGGCATTTTCCAACTTAATGCTCAATGGGGGAGGGTCCTGCCCATTGTGGGTGGTGCTATCCGTGGGCTGGTAGTGGTCCTGGGTCCTCTAAGAAAGCAAGCCAGTAAGCATCACCCCTCCATGGCCTCTGCATCAGCTCCTGCCTCCGGGTTCCTGTCCTGCTTGAGTTCCTGTCCTGACTTCCTTCTGTGATGATGAGCTGTGATGTGGAAGTGAAAGCTGAATAAACACTTTCCTCCCCAACTTGCTTTGGTCATGGTGCTCACCATGGCAATGATAACCCTGCCTGAGACAGCTCTCCACCTTATTTTGTGAGGCAGGTCTCACAGACCCTGGGGCTTGCTGCCAGACCTGTCAGCCAGGAGACACTCTACCATCTCCCCGCACATCCATCTTCCCGCACAGGTCTTGGACCCTCCACAGGGCTCCTGACTCCAAGACTGGGCAGGTACATTTCAGGGCTCCTCTTTGGCTGGGCCCTGGCAGCCCCTCCTCCCTAACCTGCTGTGCCCTCCCTACTGCTGTGCCCAAGTCCTCGTGGGCTCTGGGAGGAAGGAGCAGTGTAGGGTCTGACGGCAGGAAACTGACCTGATGTGAGCAATCTGATCTGGAGATGCCAAGTATAGACTGGTGAGAGTGTTCAGCACAATTCTCAGAGACCCTTTCACAGGGGTCACCCAAGACCATCAGAAAACACAGATATTTGCACTATGGTTGGTGGTGTCACAATATAAGGTCACTGCATTCTTAGGAAGCTGGGAAGCACTGGTTTAACAGGTAAGGGGAGAGTGCTCAGACTGCTGCCTGCCGAGCCTGAGGATCCGAGTTAGATCCCCAAGAACCACATGACGGAGGGAGCGAACTGACTCTCTCAAGTTGTCCTCTGACCTCCACACCCACACTGGCCCCCACACCCTCTCACAAGCTCACACCCAGCAGTGTTCTGATGATATGAAATGTCCTGGCATGGGGCTAAGGCAGCTTGGAAGGAGAACCAGACAGCATAAAAACAGGGTGTATGGGGCACAGCCTTCTGGGTCACCTACAGAGAGCCCTGGTTTTCTACACTCTCAGGAACAGCTGAGAGATGGAGCCTTGGATCCTGCTGTGATTCTGCATGCGTGCTGATCAGTCAGTGATTTCCTCCCCCAAAACCCCACCCCCGACACACTCCTCCACCCCTCTGACTTGTGGCACATATGTATCTACACACATGTGCAAACAAATAACAACAACAAAAAGTTTTAACAAAAAGCTAAAGAGAGGCTACCAAAAGCTCTCCCCACCTTGAATCATCCCTCAGCCCCATAGTCTGAACCAGACCTAGCAGTCAGTCTCAGAGTCTCTCTGCTCTGGGGAGCCCGTCTCTCTCTCGCCCCCCCACCCCCATATGACAGGATGAGTCAGTGATTCTTGCTGCTGCCTAGGAACTCCGGATGCCTTGAGCAGTCCACACCTGCCACAGCGCCACACTACTACAGGGTAGCCGACCCATGTATCTTTTGAGTTTCCTTGTTTTTGTTCCCCATGCTGTTTGATCTGCCCCAGACAGCCCACGTCCACTCTCCCACTGTCACAACATCAACTGTCCACACACCTATCACTTGTCACCAGCCGGGCCCTGTGCCCTGAGCCTTATACACACACACACACACACACGGATTCATCTGCTTCTCACAGGGCCTGGAAAGAAAGAACGCCAATTACACTCGTTGTTTAGAAGGAATCTAAAGCTGAGAGGGGCTGAAGGCTGACACTGTCCTACCACCTGCAACTCTCTCAGGGTCACTTTAGGCCTTCCTCCCCCACAATGCACACCCACCAGGCAGGTGGAACCTTTCTCTTCCAGCCACTGCTCTCTAAGGAAACTTCTGTGACTCTATTCTCAGAGACTGACTTCTGCCTCTCCCTCTATGGCACAGGCTTGCAAGAGCTAGGGTTGGGCCTGGCTGAGCCACCACCTACTTAGACTCAGCACCAGGCTAGCAAGCTGGCCCTTAAGTAACTCTGCTTAGCAGAGAAGATTGCAGAGGAAAGAATGGAAGGCTCTCTCCCCTTCCTGCCTCTCTCCCACATACACGTTCCTACCCATCTCTTCACCCCTGGGAGACTGAGGTTCAGGGATTTGTGACTGGCTCAAGGTCATGCAGACAATGGCTAGAGCAAGGCCTCCTGGCTGCCACCTCAGCCTCTACACACTGTGCTATGTCATGTCAATGGGATCAGATTGGCCTATGTCTAATGTCATGCTGTTATGTCAACAGTGGGGAGGGGAGGGACTAGGAATTAGGGGTGGAAATAAAGAGGTGACAAAAAGACCATAAGGCTGAGGCACAGTCAGGGAACCCAGTCCCCCATCCCTCCCTCCCCTGAGATGTCTGGTCAGGTGTGGTGGGTATGGCCAAGTTCAACACCCAGTGCCCGAATTAGCTCCAGGTGACAGTTTCTGGCTTGTTTGTTATCACCGGGCCTCTTGTCTTTATCAGAACCAAAGGTTGATTGGAGGCTGTGGCCAGGGCTCAAAGCAACTCCAATTCTACAGAGCATTTATGACTATAGTGCAATGAATAACAACTCTCTCTCTCTCTCTCTCTCTCTCTCTCTCTCTGCCTCCACCTCCCAGAGGCCTCTGCTGGCTCCTCACTGTGATCACTCACTCCCTGAGAGGACCGTGCTTCTCCCTCCCTCTCAGGTTCCCCCCTTCTCCCTCCCTCTCAGGTTCCCCCCTTCTCCCTCACTCTCAGGTTCCTCCCTTCTCCCTCACTCTCAGGTTCCCCCCTTCTCCCTCCCTCTC
>OU015742.1:94867187-94885008 GCA_907169655.1 Acomys percivali
CTCTCTCTCTCTCTCTCTCTCTCTCTCTCTCTCTGCCTCCACCTCCCAGAGGCCTCTGCTGGCTCCTCACTGTGATCACTCACTCCCTGAGAGGACCGTGCTTCTCCCTCTCTCTCAGGTTCCCCCCTTCTCCCTCACTCTCAGGTTCCCCCCTTCTCCCTCACTCTCAGGTTCCCCCCTTCTCCCTCACCCTCAGGTTCCCCCCTTCTCCCTCACTCTCAGGTTCTGGCCTTTCTTATCTGGCCACTGGAGAACAAACAGCAGGGCCCAGGCTGAGCTGGCTGGGACCCAGCCTCTGCATGGCCACTCTCAGCATCCTACAACTGTGCCCTCAGCTGGGGACCTACCAGAGGCTTATACACTATCCCCCAAGCTTGCTTCTCAGCCTCTCTAGCTGGAACAAAGGTTCTGGGCTTTATCAACCGAGAGATACGATATTAATCTGACATCTCTGACCCAGCCCTGACCCCTGATGGCCACTGCTCTTCTGGGGATAGGTAGGTGTCTGTGCCTCAGGACAGGTGAGGCAGGAAGGAGATGGCCCTGAACTGGGCCTTTCTAGTAGCCTCAGATTCCTGTTTGGTCCCTTGGGGGAGTAGCCTCACTGTCTGTTCGCATGCAGAATACCTGAGTTGACTTCCTCACTCAGCCATGGTCTCTAACCTCAGTCCTATGGCAATTGCCCACACATAAGATCTCAGCTGCACCACCTGCAGGTTACGTGGACTTTGGGTTTTCGAGACAGGGTTTCTCTGTGTAGCCCTGGCTGTCCTGGACTCTTGTTGATCAGGCTGGCCTCGAACTCACAGAGATCCACCTGCCTTTGCCTCTAAAGTGCTGGGATTAAAGGCATACGCACACCACCACGCGCGGCTTTTGTCTTGGACTTTGTAAACCAGGCTGACGTCAAACTCACAGTGATCTACCTGCCTCTGTTTCCTGAGTGCTAAGATTAAAGGCGTGGGCCACCACTGTGGCAAGACCCTTATTCCTCTGAGACCTGGTCCCTGAGCCAAGCAATACCACTGCTCTCTCCACAGAGATCCAGACCCTGGGCAGAACGCATCTGCACTCACCAGGTCTACCCATATCCCTTGGCTTCTGGTCCAGAGACTACCTGGGGATGCAGGGGTGCCTTGCAAGGATGTCCTAGAGTAGAGGCAGGTTCCTACTTGATAGGAATGTGTGTGTGTGTGTGTGTGTGTGTGTGTGTGTGTGTGTGTGTGTGTACGTGCGTGCACATGCGCACAAGCCTACAACACCCTCCTGAGACATTCATTGTCCATACACCAGGCGGTTGCGTTTATGACCAAGCATAAAAGGTAATCATTGACCACACGGATGCCGCCCTGCCCATCAGAGCCACCAAACCTTAACCCTGCCAGGCCCCGGATTACTTTACAGTCACATAAAAGGAGCCTCCGGACTGTTCCCTGAGGACTTTGGCCCTCAAGGGGGGGGAGTGGCTCCCTGGAGACAACCTTTTCTTATAATATTTACTGGATCAGAGAGGAGACCCATGCCTTTTATCAAATCCTGGGATAGATTGTCTCGGCATAGCCCACTGAGCCACACAGCCTATCCACACCTGTCCTCCACCACCTGCCACCTCCATCAGACCCCTACAGATGCTCAGACCCACCCAGCAGGGCCCTCCCCACCCTGGAGCGGGGGGGGGTATGCGAGGGGGGGGCTGAGAAGTGTGTTTTCCTTTATGTGGTGTGTCTCTTTAAATCCTTGCTAACCTGTGCCCATTTCACAGACAGGAAACCTTGGGCTCAGAGAGGCCAAGCGACTTGCCCCCATCACACAGCTTTAAAAGAGCCAACCCTGACAACGGCATGGTGTCCTGATTCATCTGTGTACTGCTACCAGCGAAAAACAACTCTTAGCATGTACTTTAGTACGTTGACTTGCACTCATAAAGCTTATGTCCTGTGGTCAAGTCTGTGTGTCACTCATCAGCAGATATCAGCACTCAAACCGGATCAAACTGAATCAAACACTCTTCCCAAGTCTCAGGCCCGGCAGGAAAGACAAGCAGGCAACATGGTAGTAAAGGGCATTCTCATAGAAGAAGCGACTGGCGCAAGATGGCAGGGAAGCTCTCGGCAGAGGCGAAGCCCTGGGGACTGGTGTAGCAGAGGCTGACATAGGCCTGGTAGTGCCAGGCCTTGTCTAGAGTGCTGCTGGGAGCCAAAGCGGGTTCATGAGCCCAAGCATGGCTTTACCAGAGCTTGGTTTCAGAAACTTCTCTCCGGCCACAGAGACAGTGTGGAGTGAAATCTTAGGTTAGAATTTCCCAAGCTTTGGAAAGCAGGCCCTAGGGAGGGAGGGAGGGAGAGCATGAGACAGAAGGCCAGTTGGGGTTGTTTCCCCCACACTGTGTTTACCAGCTGCCAGGCCCTGGCTCGGTTCTACCACTCCGGCGACTATGGTTTCTCATCTATAAATTCAGATGACAATAGCACACAGCCTGCGGTAGTGCCGGCGTCAGTACACAGGACACAGCAAATACTAAGTGAGTGATAGCTTTCCTTGTTATTAAGGTACCCCGTGGTCTTCAACCCAGGCCCTCACATCCAGCCCAGACTTCATTCTGAGCACTGAAACTCTTGCTGCTCTCTCGTCTGGCCTTTGTCTAGGTCTGGACTCCCACGGGTGATAAGCACTTAGCACATCATGTGACAGTGGCTTGCCGACCTGTCACCTCCATCACCTTCATGCCTCCATTCTGCATGCTAGGGAGGTCTGAGTGAAATTTTGTGGCTTGGCTTAAAGTGGCATGACCATGACAAATGATATAGCACTAGAAGATGGGGCAGGGGTCGGGGGTTAGGGAGGCACTATATTAAGGACAGTTGACTAACTCCACCGTGTGCATGAGTTATCAGACTCCCATGATGCAGTGAGACAGCAGTGACAGACAGGAGGAGTTTACACTATAGCTACAAATATCTCAGGGTTGGGCTATAGCTCAGTGGTAGAGCACTTACTTAGCATTCTCAAGGCCATGGGCTCCATCCCCAGCTCTGCAAAACAATAACAACAACAATAATAATAATGATAATAACAACAACAATAAGAAGAATTTTAAAAAGCCAAACAGCTAGGCACACACTTTAATCCCAGCACTTGGGAAGCAGAGGCAGGCAGATCTCTGAGTTGGAGGCCAGCCTGGTCTACAGAGCAAGTTCCAGGACAGCCAGGCCTATACAGAGAACCCTCTGTTTAAAACACACACACACACACACACACACACACACACACACACACACACACACCAGCCTTTAATCTCAGTACTCAGGAGTTCTGTGAGTTCGAGGCCAGCCTGGTCTATGAAGCGAGTCTAGAACAGCCAAGGCTACACAGAGAAACCCTGTCTCAAAAAACAAAACAAGCCAGGCATGGTGGCGCACGCCTTTAATCCCAGCACTCAGGAGGCAGAGGCAGGCAGATCTCTGTGAGTTCGAGGCCAGCCTGGTCTACAGAGTGAGTCCAGGACAGCCAAGGCTACACAGAGAAACCCTGCCTTGAAAAACCAAAACAACAACAACAAACAACATTGCAAATCTCTGGCAGATTCCGAGCTCTACTGTCTTCACTAGGAAACAAAGGCTGAAGGAGAAACACACCTGCATCATGGCTCCTAACTGCCAAAGCAGCAAGGCCAGAGAAAGGCAAGCTCACAGCTTACTGCTGCTACTTCCTGCAGGTGGCAAGCATCCACTCAACTCAAGTTCGCTGGCAGAAGCAAGCCACATGACCATGTTCACCTCAGAACCATGGTCAAATGCAACTGTCAGCCTCCTGCCCCATCTCTGCAGTTGCATAAATGGCTATTCTCAACAGGGACCTCAAAGCCTTTGCTGTGGCAGAATTAACTCCATCCTTCCTTCCGAGGGACACCCACTTCCTGTATCTGTACATGTTTCCCACCAGCATCCACACACCAGAGCCTGGGTTCAGCCTTTATCTTCCAGGAAAACTGAACTTGGGGAGGAATCAGGCCTTGTCTTCAGGGAGGCAGTCACAAAGATCTCAGGCAGACTGGCTATGATTGTACCCGACAGGGAGACTTACAGGTCTCACCAAAATAAGTGAACTGGGTGGGGGACCCCAAAAATCAGGAATCACTGGCTTGGGGTTGGATTGTGGCTTATTACTAATGAAAGTTTCTCCGTGGGCTGGGGGAGAGTGTGCCCTGTGTTTTTCTCGTATATATTATCTGCCTTTTCTATCTCTTTGGAATGGGGGTTTTGTAGGCTCTGAAGGCAGTCAACCTCTTATGTGGGGAGCAGGGGTGCAGGGTGGGGGGCAGTGACGATCACACCATAGAGATACAGACAAGACTAGGGAGCACATCTTGAGAGCACAGCCTCTGCTGTCACCAAGGACAGACCTCTGTCTAGTCCGGGATTCCAAGTTGAAAAAAAGCCTTCCACGGGGCTGGGCATGTAGCTCAGTTGGGAGAGTGCTTGTGTAACGTAACAAAGCCCTGGGTTCAGTCTCTAGCCCTGAAAAAAAACCAGGAGACACGGAGCTGCCCCCCACCCCTGTAATCCCAGAACTAGGGGGGTAGTCCTCCACTCCCTAAGTGTGTGCTAAGCCCAGCTCCCTGTGAATTTCACCACACAGGAGTGTTCTTAAACACAGGCGTTCTTCACTTAGCTCTGCTCAGAGCGAGGAAGGAGAGGACCTTCAGTGCCATTAAGCAAAGGGTTACGGGCTGATGGAGAAAGAAACGGGCAGAAGCTCAGACAGGAAGTTTAAGAGACACCAGGGAGACTTAAGCAAATAGAGAGGGTAGGCACTGCCAAGGAGTGGGGTCAAGGATTGGAGGCCTCCTGCTTACCCGTCTGCTTGCCATGCCTCAGTTGCTCACAGGTATAAAGAGGTTAATAGGAGCCTGAACGTCACAAGGCTGCTGTAGGCATGAGTGAGCTTGTAAGAGAAGCTAACACGGGCTTGACCCGGAGGTGCTGGGTAGACAGAGCCCTGCCCTGCCCAATAAAATGGTGGCTGGGCTTCTCCTGGCCCAGGGGCAGGGTGTGGCCCGGTGTGTCCAGGAGAGTGGAGTGCCGGAGAAGATCTGCTACCTGCACAGCAGAGCCCAAGATCTTGTCCGGCCTTCCTAGTCTGTTAGCTTCCCTGCTGTCTGTCTTCTCAAAGCTTTCTGGGGGCACACACTGGCTTTCAGGATTGGAGGTCTAGAAGCAAATAAATAAATAAGTATTAAACTAAAAAGCCCTCTAGGAGCTGGCTGGCTCACCAATCAGAAAGCAGGGGAAAGCAGGGGCTTGGAGAATGAAAAGGGGCCCAAGTGGGCGCAGGAGGCAGCCAGAGCCAGCATGCGGTAGGGGTGCGCTGCTCACTAGTGCACAGGCCTGGACCGGTGACTGCCAAGCAGGTGAGTGGCCGTGAGGATGCTACAGAGAGGGACAGTGGCTGAGCTGTGAGTAGCGTGGGAGTGGGATAAGGATAAAGAGAAGTGCCAAGGGGCCATGTCTGGTCAGCCGTGGGTGGGACAGATGCAGCACCCAGGTAGTTGTGACAGATATTAGACAGACACTGGGGACTCAGAATGCTGAGCTCACCAGTGCTGCAGCCACCACCAAAGTGCAGTGACAGCAATGTTGGATATGTTCCTAGCTCATATCCAATATGCCTGGGGAGAATGCCCCCCATCCCCACCACAGCCCGCAGGCCTCAACTGTGTTGACAAATGGGCCCTTCCTCCCGCCTCGTGGAAATGAGCTGTGACATTGTTAAGCTGGAAGTTAGTCACTGAGTTCTCCCTTCTTTCTCTTCCTCTCTGACTTTGCTTGCAGACGCCCCTCCAGTCCCATTCTCTCAACCCCATCTTTTAAAAATCCATAAACTACACATAAATGGCCAGCAACATAAATGCCCCAAGTCCAGGCTGGGCAACGGTTCTGAGGAGCTTGGCAAGGGCTCTGGATGTGGGGTGTGTATTTATGGGTAGGCAGTCTGGGACAGCAGGTGCCTTGAACATGTGAGCTTGCTTAGGTCAATAGAGACCTGAGACAGCTCTGCTGGGAGGTTATGGTCGGAGTGGGAGCTTCTGGCGGCACTGTGGGAACTGACCATGGTGTGTGTGTGTGTCACGTGTTCTATTGAAGGGGACTGTGTATGTGGTGAGAGCATGTGGCCCTAGGAATGTCTTCGTGAATGGCTGAGCAGTAAGTGTGGGAGGAGATGGTTACCCTGTGTGGCGGAGTGTTTCTGTCCCTGGGAAGGGAAGGAGCTGGAGACACAGGGGTGAGGGTCTGTAACTGGATAGCTTGCTTCAGCCTTTGGTGGTGCAGGATGTGAGCAAGACTATTCTTGGAATAAGCCCGACCATCACAGCCTCCAATTCATTTCCCTCAGCAGGGTCAAACTGTCAGCTACTGGCCGTGGTTGGAGTCTGTGTCACTTTTCCCAGGGGACTGCAGCATGTAGGATAGCTCATCTCAAATCCTGAGGTCCCTGCACTGCCACCCCCCACCCCACCCCAACCCCTCCACCCCCATCATCAGCCCTTCCTCACTAGAGCTCATCGGGAGAGAAGGACCCCAGGAATTGGGACACAACCAATTCCACACAAGTGTTCTCCTCCTTGCGTTGGGTTTCCCAAGTGGAAAAGCAGGACAATGACGGCTATAGACAGATCTCACCTGCCTGGAATCCTAGCCCGCAGTGGGTTGAGTCCAGCAGATGAGCTTGCATGTTTTACACCCTTTCCCCTAAAGAAAGAAATCCTCCACCAGAGGCTCCCTGACTTAGCGTTGCAGGGCCTTGGGTTGGATCCAGGAAGTACTGACAGGTGGCCAACCCAAGCTTCAACCTGTCTATAGATGAAATGGAGAATCCAAAAAAACCTGTAGCAGGCTTTGGGGGAGGCAGAGCGGGGCTTAAAGAAGTTCAGTGGGGCCGGACAGAGTCTGTCTGTGGCAATGTGTGACTTCTGTAACCCACTGGTCTGAGAAAGAACATCAGAGGCCCTCTAAGGATAAATGCCCAGGGTGGTAAGAACTAGACTCCACATAGCAGACAGCACAGTGTCACCTTGTCCCTGGAGGCTCCATTCCTGGGGCTGTGGAGGGAGTATGGGGTAGAAATTGGGTCTGTTTTCCTTCACCCTTCAGTGCCGGTCTCCCCATCTGCCAGTGTTCCTCAGATGGCCATCTTTCACCTCAGGTCCCAGAGGCTGGCAGCAGGCTGACTGATGGAGCCATCCCCACTACAAACTCTGGAGAGAGCCCTCACCAAGACTCTTTAGCTTTCCAAATATGGCTGCCTTCCCCCATGGTACCTGGGGTCCTCGGAACAAAGCCAGTCACTCCCCCAGGGTCAAGCATCCTTGGGCGCCACCATTGCCGGGATGATGACAACTCCAGGGTCAGGTTTGGATTCTGAATTCTGGAGGGTGGTCTCAGCTCAGATGGAGTAGCTCTCCCCTGAACTGCCCATCCATAAAGGGCATTTGTGCCCAGGCAACACCCTCTCACCTGGGGCTGCTACTAACACAGTAAGGCAGTGAGTGGTGGCAGCAAGAAGCGGACAAACACGCCTGTGTGCGCCTGGTGGAGGTGCGGAGGAAGCACAGCTAGGGCCGAAGTGTTAATAGGCCCCCTCCCTGCCCAGCCTGAGCCAGCTCCTCCAGCCAGACTCATCCCTTCTCCCCAGAATGCCTTTTGCTCCCTCCACATCCCTGGCTGCAGATCTGTCCTGCTTTGACAAACATCCCACTCAGCCCTTGGGTTTATGGCTTTTCCTAGCGCCTTTCTTTATGTGGTTGGAAACCTGTACTGTGGTCCTGGCAGAGTGGAGGAGTCTGGGCCAGGAGTGGGGCTGGGGCTGGCCGGCAAACCACAGGAGAAACATATTTGCTGGGCCGAAGCTGTGTGCAAGGACAGTCGTAGCAGCCAGGAGAGGGGGTCCCAAGAAGGTGCTGAGCCTGAAGGGTAGAGAGGGCACAGGACCATTCCGGAAGGGGACGGCAAGTGGCAAAAAGTGAAGCTGGGGTCACCATGGGTTGGACTGTTTACTTTAAGCCAGGCTGGGCTGGAACTCATCATTATAGCAGAGGATGACCTTGAACTTCTGACCCTGCTGCCTCCACCTCCCAAGTGCTGGGATCATAGGCACGCACAACCAAACCGGTTTTTATTCCATGCTGGGAATCAAACCCTAAAGCTCGGTATGCTACACACTGGGCAAGTACTCTACCACGGAATTACATGTTCAGCCCTTTGGTTTGTTTCGGGATGTCACATTTGTTAGGCATCTACTGTCTCACGAATTCTTTATCTCATTTCCGTAAAACCAAAACAAACCTGTAAGCAGAATCAATGTCATCAGGGCCCAGAGAAGCGAAGCGAAGTGGGACACGTACATGGCGGGCAGGACAGCTCTCAAGCCCAGGCAGGCGGCTGGAGACATGCACAGTGCTGGGGAAAAGCCACCATACTGTTCAGTCCTGTCAGGCATTGTAAAGTGTTCACCTCTGCCCCTCAGGCTGCTGGTTTGTAGTTCTAGGAAGGCTGCTAAAGGTTCATCCTACTCCAGAAAGGTCTGCACCCTTTGATACCTCAGGGTCCCGGGGAGCCTCGAACCTCTTAAGTATCAGCATCTTCCATAAGCTAATGTTTCCCCTAAGGTACCATATGGTCAGTGCACACAGAGGTTATTGACTAGAACACACAGCCCAGGGCTAGGGATGAGGCTCAACTAATAAACTAAATAATAATAACAACAACAACAACAATAATAATGCCCTGAGTGTGACCCTTGGCATCACATAAACCAAGCTTGGTGGTGCATGGCTGAAAGGCCAGCATTCCAGAGATAGAAACAGGAGGATACAGAGTTCAAGGTCAGCCTCAACTCCATGAGGAGTTTGGGGCTAGCCCGGGTTCTATATGAGCCTGCCTCAAAAACAAACAAACCCATCAACCGCACTGTAAATGAGTTCCGTAGTCATTTGCACATTACCTTCATTCGGGATTCCAAGCCTAGCTGCCATTCCAGGCACCAGCTCTGTCAACCATGCTCACTGTCAGAAGAGGATTTTTTTTCATTGTCAAGAGCTCAGGAACCACTTTGCAGACCAAGATACTGAGATAACAGTTGGCTAAGTTTCAGAGCAAGATGGAGTTCAGTAAGGACAACCAGAGCACTTGGGGCTCCATATGTATCCAGTCTGGGCAGCGCCTCATTTCCAGGAAGTGCCTCAGCTGTGGTGGTACCTGCCTGTAATCTCACCCCACTGAGGTGGGAGGAGGCACGGGCGAGCTGGACAGCCAGGGCTAGTCAGACAAGCATCGGGGTGTTCTAGCACTCAGGAAGCAGAAGCAGGAGAATCTACTCAAGTCCAAGACTAGGCTAGTTGACGTAACAGAGTTTCAGGCCATGGAGGCAAACATAGCAAGACCCTGTCTCAGGAAGGTAGGGAAGAAAAGAGGATCCACAGAGAGAAGGGGGGGGGCGAGGGATGACACAGGGGGAGAAGGCCTCTGTCTGGAGGGAGGGGGTAAAGGCATGGAGCGCTAGAGACGGTCAGGAGGCCGTCAGGAGCTCAACCTGTCTCCAACAGAGCAAGGACAATTCCAGGAGCCAGGCAGCCATGGATTCACCTGCCATCTGTTTCTTTTTTCCCAAGCTTTTTAGATGTTTAATATGGTCAGGCCAGTGTTTGCAGGTGGTGGCCGTGAAAGGAACCAACTCTGTGTAGAAAGACGAGAGGAACTCCATCTTGATCCTCCTACTGTGCTCTGGGCCAAAGGCTTACACCTGCAGGGGCAAAAGCAAAGGAGGGAGCCTTCTGGAACACCTACCGCCTGTCCAGTGCAGGCTTTTGGTTTTTATTTTGTTTTAGGGGTGTCTTTTATTTCACCCTTGACAACCTTGTAAAGGGAACCCGAGGATTCCTATTTGACACACAGGCAGGACTCAGAAAAGTCAAAGCAATTGGACTATGTAGCCAGCCCCTCCGATGGGGTGGGGCCTGGCCCTGGCGGTGGGTGGGGGCCTCGAGGGGGGAGGGGAGGGGAGAAGGTGTGGGCTTGGCGGGGGAACATCCTCCTGCCGTGCCTTTATTGTTCACAGAACTGAAAAAGTGATGAGCGCTTTCCTTCCTGTCTTTAAGAAAACAACAGAATCAAAACAAACAGAGAAGGGGAACTCCCCCCTGCCCCCCCCCTGCAGTCCCTGCCAGGAATAAAAGGAAGAACTCCGCTGGTGACCTGTGCTACCTCATGCTGGGGACAGGGAGGCTGCTAAGCCAGCACCCACAATAACCCCTAGGGCTGCTGCGTCCTCCTGCCTACTGAGTCCAGTCTTAGCTCATGTCCAAAGAGGACACAGAAGCACGTGAGGCAGCTGAAGCAACAGAGGGATGGGGGAGGGGAGGGTGTTGCTAGGCGGGGTGGGGGGGGGGGCATGGAACGGAAGCATACAAGCCCAAGATCTAAAACCAAGGGCTTTGGAAACAAGCCCCAATTAGCCCCACCTTATTTCTCACCCACTGAGCTACCCCCACTTAATGAAAAGGGGAATCACCTCCCAAGGGCCTGGCCTTGCCTCTGTGTGCCTTGGTGGCCTTGCCAACAAAGTCTAGAATAGCCACAGAGCTCCTGGTATGGTAAGATACCCCCCACCTTTTCCACCTAACCCAGCTCTCTCCAGATCGCTTGTGGTAATTGGTCGTCTAAAGCAACTGATTGCCAAAGCGATCTCTTCTCTTTCTGAATATTGTGAATCTAAGACCTTGCATATATCTGGCAGGCCACCCTGGAAGCTCTGTATTATCGCCTATGTAGCCCATTCTGGAACTTGCTTTAGACCAAGCTAATCTCGAGCCCACAAAGTGCTGGGATTAATGGTGTGTGCCACCTGACAAGCCTGGCTTCTGTTCTTTTGAAACCATGTCTCCCAGGCTGGCCTTGAATCCTCCTGCCTCAGCCTCTCAGATAGCCCAAGGCTGGCTAAGACCCAGCTCTCTCTGCTACCTCTAGAAAACCTGACCTCAGGTCAGGCCAGGCCCCTCAGCACCTTCCTTGCACACAGGGCAGATAAGGCTCCCTGTCAGTGCTCTATTGTAGAGCAGTTATCTGTTCACACAGCTGGTTCTCCAGACCCCGGGCCTCCCCAGATGCTCCATCTCTGGAGTCTGGCTCAGGAGCAGCCCAGTAAACTTCAGATGAATCAATTTGCTCTGTAATGTCCAGCCAGTTCCCTCTGCCCTGCTGTCACCAAGAGAAGATAGGAAGTGTCCTATAGATGGAAGAGCAGTATAGTGGTGGGTTTCTGGCACCCACTACAGTCTAAAAGTTTCTGGCACCACATGGACTCATTGGTAAACACCATGCAAAGCATTTTCCTATATCCTCATGTAGCTCCAATGGAGACCCTGAGACTACACAGAAATGCACGGCAGTTATACAATGGAACTCACTGTGTAAACCAGGCAGGCCTCAAACTCAGAGATCTGCCTGCCTCTGCCTCTGCCTCCTGAGTGTTGGGATTAAAGATGTGCGCCACCATGCCTTAGCTTGGTAATGTTTTGGTTGGTTGGTTGGTTAGTTGGTTGGTTGGTTAGTTGGTTGGTTGGTTAGTTGGTTGGTTGGTTGGTTTTTCGAGACAGGGTCTCTCTGTGTGGCCCTGGCTGTCCTGGACTCACTTTGTAGACTAGGCTGGCCTCAAACTCACAGTGATCTGCCTGCTTCTGCCTCCTGAGTGCTGGGATTAAAGGCGTGCGCCATCACCACTGGGCTAGAAATGTTTTTAAGAAGTCTGTGTAGGGGTGTACTTCAGAGGTAGGACACTTGTCTTGCTTACATGTGATCCCCGACACCAAACAGGTAAGTAATAGGTACATCAATAAATACATGAATAAATAAATATAAAAGGGAAATCTGTCTAAACTGTCCCATTTAGGGACCTGTCCAGTGACCCTCCCACAGGTCTATCTTTCCCTCCCCTCTATGTGATCTCCAGCCATTACCCACTGTCCCCCCTCAAGTCCTCACTTCCACTAAAGGGGCTTCAGGCACCGCCCCAAGCAGAGCCTGGGACTGGGGCCCAGAAGGAATCCTGGCTAGCCACCCATTTCCAACTGGGGTATTGGCACAGGCCACTAGGTTCCAGGTTTCAGAGTGTTTTCCTGTCCAGGGCACTTTTCTATTTTTCAATGCTTTTCCTAACACAAGCAAATAACAGAAAAGGGAAACTAGGCGAAGCTCCTAAAGATCAAGGGTAGAGAGGTGGCGGGGGGGGGGGGGGGGGCAGGACAAGTGGGAAGGTGGCCAGGGCTGAGTTGGGAAACGCAGGAGTTGGATTGCTGAGCCGCTGATGCTGCTTCCCCGCTTCACGAAGGCTGATTCACTCCTCCTCTTCTTCCAGGCCTGACTCATTGTTTTCTACAAACAGCAGGCCTGCCAGGCCCCAGTTCCTACGTAATGAACAGCCCCAGAGCAGGGTGGATGCCATCCTGGCCTCCCAACAGCTGGGCCAGGCCCAGAGCACTGAGTTATCTCTGGCTGCACCCACTTCATGCCGGACAGCCACTTGTTCCCTCAAGGGACCAAGCCCCGTGCAAGCTTGAGCAGAGAGGAGTGTGGGTGAGGTGGCCTCCTGGGAGAGGCCATTTGATTCTAACTAAGCTAGGTCTTCTCGAAGATGCGGGGGTGGGGGGGGTGGGAGCAGTGTTGGTGACCAAGCAAGTCCCAGACTCCTCATCTGTGGAGTGTTGGGATAATAATCCTGCATCTTACAGGTATTTGGTGAATCAATAACTTTGTCTTTACAAAAGGCCGTATTGATCAGGTCATGGAATTCTTTTGTACACGTAGCGTACATGTGAGCACATGCGTGCTGCACCCTGAGCTACAATCCTTGGCCCTAATGATAACTGTAACTTTTTTTTGTGTTTTTGAAAGGAGGTCTCATGTAGCTCTAGTCCAGGATGGCCTTGATGTCCTAATTCTCCTGACTCTACCTCCCAGAGTGCTGGGATTACAGGTGCCCATCATCACCCCAGTTTTAATGATACCCATTTTTAAAGAGCTATGTGTAAGTGGGTAAAAAGTTGTGTGGGGGCAGCTAGTGTTAAATAAAACACACCCAGAAACCCAGGCTAGGATGAGAAGGGATATTCAGCTGGGGGCGGTTGGGGGGTGAGGGGGCTCCTCCTGGTCCCAGCATGCCCATCTCCTTCCCTCAGCACCCCTGAGTGAGAGCATTGATGGTTCCCAGCAGGATATGCCCAGAGCCCCTAAACCCCTTTTCTCATGGAAGCTGGGTCAGGCAATCCGCTAGTGAGATGGACACCAGCCAGCGTCCGGCTGACAACCTGCCCACCTGGGCCACTGCTAGAGAGGCTTTGCGGATCCATCCAGAGCTTTTGAAATTTCAAATCGATGGATGTGGTGGAGGAGGGGAGCCTGGCTGCAGTCCCCCCAACAGTGAGGCCAGGCTCATTGCTGTCTCAGCTGAATTGGTGATGCAAATTGCTGGAGCTAAGCCTCCACAAAGGTGTGCTGGCCTGACATGCCCACGGTTCTGAGGCCAATTCTTCCAATCATCAAAAAAAGGAAGGGAACACATTTTAGTGCAATTAACCATATATCTGATTTCTTGGGCTTGAGTTGTAGATGTAAATCGCGCTGGAAGGTTGTGGCAAGTTTGCTCCTATATCTGACCCTCCATTTCCTTTGTCAGTATTAAGGGGAGAATCTTGCCTTGAGTGTTGGGACAGATGAGGTGCCCCAGACACAGCTGAGTGGCTAGCCCGGGGTGGAGACAAGACTTCTTTAGCTTCAGCAGGCTTTTCTTTCCCTCCCGACGCCCGCCTTGCTCAACCTTAGCCAGCTCTGTCCCTCCCTCAGCCACTAACCCTCAGGCCTTGTATAGCTCTTAGCGTTTGTGTCCCCTCACCTTAGCGTGACTCCATTCACAGTGGCTCAGTGTCCCTTCCCACCTGCCTTGTCCTTTTCACTGAGTCTTGGGCCTAAGAGGCCTGGCTTCACAGCTTCTTTGTACTGGTCGCTTCATGGTGACCATACTACAGTAATTAGCAATGATCGTTTTGTTATTTGCTTACTTACATCTTTATTTTTTTTAAGGGTGATTTGGAAGAATGTATGTCTGTGCACCATACACATGCCCAGTATCTTCAGAAGCCAGAGAGGGCAAGATTCCCTGAAACTAGAATATGGTTAGTTGGGGGCTGGAGAGATGGCTCAGCGGTTAAGAGCACTGTCTGCTCTTCCAGAGGTCCTGAGTTCAATTCCCAGCAACTGCATAGTGGCCCATCACCATCTATCATGAGGTCTGGTTCCCTCTTCTGGTGTGCAGCTATACATGCAGGCAGAATACTGTATATGTAATAAATAAATACATCTTTTAAAAAAATAGAATACAGACAGTTACGAGCCACCATGTAAGTGCTAGGAATCAATTCTATGTCCTCTGCAAAATCAGCCAGTGCTCTTAATTGCTGATCTATCCCCTTAGCCTCAAGACCTAGTTTTAAACTTTATTTTTGAGGTAAGGTCTCACCATGTAGCCCTGACTATTCTAGAACATGCTACATAGACCAGGCTGGCTTTTAAACTCAGAGAGATCTGCCTGCTTCTGCCTCTCCAGTGCTGGGATTAAAAGTGTGTGCCACCATACCCAGTGTGTGGGGGGGGCGGGGGGAGAGGGTACAGGTGCCCACCCAAGGAGGTCAGAGAGATCTGCTTCTCTGGAGCTGAAGTGACATGTGGTTCTAAGCCTTGCAGTGAGTGTAAGGACCTGTTATTTAGGCCCTGTGCAAAAGCAGCAGGGGTTCTTAACTACTGAGCCATCTCAGGGGTCCCAACAGTGGCCAATTTAGGGCCCAAGAGATTAGGATGATGTCTGGGCCTCTCCATTCACTAGCAGCCTGATCCCACACAAGTCCTGAGTCATCTCACACCTCCCGCGGGGCTGTGGTACAGCTAGCAGTTCCAGGCAAGAAGCTGTGAGGGTCCATATGGTAAGCCACACCTTCACTCCCAAGAGACAGAAACTCAAACTGGCCTTAGGAAAAGGAATCACTCAAAGCGTTTAGAGAGCTCCCTCCAGCCAATGAAGAACTTAGCACCAAGCCACATGCTACGAGGGCCACAAGCCAAATGCATCCACTCTACAGCTGTCTGTGGCAGCTCTATGTGACCAGAGTTGGGTGGCTTTGAAGAGAGTGTCCTGAGAATCCTTCCTAACCTGCCTCTGACTCAGGCCAGCGCCACAGGCCTTCTCGGGCTTCGGTTTTTCTGTACAGTGGAGGGGCCTGTCAGATGTTTTTCGGGCTGCCCTGGGGACAAAATAACGGAGCAGATGTGCACACCAAGGGTGAAGGGTTTTGATGTCAAACCAAATGACCAAATGGAAGCTTGCCATTTGTTGTCTTCTAGGGGCTCCAATGTAAAGAGGGGTTTTTGGTTTAAAGTGTACATGCATTGTGGTAACTTGAAAAGCAAAGAGCCTTCTGCTCACAGTCTTAAGTCAACTAATAACAACTCTACGCTTGCTCTTGCTTTGGGGCCTGGTGGTTTGTGGAGTGCATCCTGACCCCAAAGAAGGGCCTAGTCCTGTGTTTCTAAGGACTTCCAGGTAACTACCATCTGAGGCCTCCACCTGGGTCACAGAGCCTTGGAGACTTTAGAGCAGGCTCAAGTGGTGGGCTATGTGGGGAGAAGGAGAACATTAGAAATTCCTACCCGCCGTGACAGCTTCTGGAAGTCCTGGGAAGGGGCCACTTCCTGGGACCGTGAAGATCCCGCTGGAAAGAGTGGGAGCACAAATCCCCAAGACTGAAAGCCCCTGGAAGGGTGGCTGTGTGCTCTATGTAAAGAGGTAGGGAAGGTCTGGGCTGCCCCCCAGATCAAAGCAGGGCCCTGGTCTTTGATTCTCAAACAAGCCATGTAGGAGGGTGCTTCAGGGATTGGAGAGTGCTGGCCTTGGGGCCCAGGGAAAGTGGGGAAAGGTCCCAGCCAGCTCTCTTTTTGCATAACAGCTTGGATGCCTAACAAAAGGACCGTCCTTAAAAGGCCTATAGGGTCGTTAAAAAGCTTCCTGGCAATGGTTTAATTGGGGGCGATTTAAAGTGTCCTCCTCAAGAAGGCTAGCCCTTCAAAGGCCAGGCAGGCCTGGCTCTCCTGTCCTCAGCACCCACCGGTCCCCCAGAGCTGGACCTGCTGCTCCCCGCCCCCCCCAAACGGCTCCCTGCAGAACTGGCAAGTCAGTGGACAGACCCTTTGGCCAGCCTGTCTGTCTGCGAGGATTCGTCTTGGCCCCTGACCCAACAGCATCACCATTTGTTCACGCAGTTTGGCCTCATGGCTGGGTCTGGAGCCTGAGAGAGGAAAGGCTGAGCTAGACACCCACAGGAGTTGGGGCTACACCTTGGCTGTCTCTTCCCTCTTACCACCCCTTTGCCCTACTTAACTCCCTCCCCCACTGTCTGGAACGTCATGGCCACTGCTAGGGGTCCTTTCTCCATGTTAGCCTTCCATCGGTGGAGTCAGCAGTAACCAGACACAGGCCAGACCTGTGGAGAGGGAGGTAACAGAGAAACAAAGAGGCAAAAGCCTTAGGGTGTGGAGGCGTGAAGTGGGGCTGGGTGGGGGGTGGGGTGGGGGGGCAGGGATTCTGGAAGCACAAAAGGCTGGTGTTAGAATGTGACCACCTCTGTGGGATCACTGGCCAACCCTGATGTTAACAGCAAGGCAGTAGGCAGCTTCTCCCACAGACCTTAGCCACTCTACTAACTCGGGGTCCTGAGGAGGGGGGTGGGCGGAGATAGGGGCGGGCACTCAGTCTACGCACATGCACAGGCACAAGGATATTCCCCAGAGCTCAGACACACCTGACCTGTGGGCTGCTGTCCAAGGAACTACCCCTGAATGCAGTCTCCTTTCTCCTACCTCTAGCCCCATCCCAAACCCTTCTCTTTTCAGGGTACCCTGCTCCCCAGGCAAGCCCTGCCCTATCTCTCTCCCCTAGGAGCTTTTGTCTATGGAGCAAGATGCCCCGTTTGAAGTGGGCAGAGGTTCAGGAGCCTCTGGGACTCTTCCCCTGCTTGCTGGGTTGCGTGTGGGGGTGTACCCTGACTGTCTCTGAGCCTACCTGTTCACATGGGTGGTATGTGAGCACTCCCAAACAGCAATTGTGGGGGTGCACAGAGCCCCTGCTGAGAGAGGTCTCTCTCCAAGGGCTAGAAACAGACCCCCAAGCACTTTGAAGCTTCTGCCCATCCAAGCCCCCTTGGGCACAGAGGCACTCTGACAGGGCATCCAGCCCTAAATTGGTCACCTCAGTATGTAAGCAGGTACCTCCAGTGCAGATGCTGAGACCTGGAGGAAGGGCTTTCAGCTCCCCCCTCCCTCACAGCATCCTAGTCACAGCCCCGCCTTCATTACCTGCTTCCTCGATCACCCGCCCTTCATTCCTCCATTCACTCCAAAGGCAACCACCTCTCCTTAGGCGCTCGGGATGAAGAGCATCCCCTCTAAGACCTAACAATTTTCCTGCTGTCTTAGGCCTTCCGAGTTGTCTAAGAAATGCAGGAAAGCCTCAGGCAACGTTACCTTGTAGTTATGCCATAGCCTGTTCATTGTTCCTATTGGTTCCTCGGAGTGGTGGCCAAAGGCCCCCATTCAATGCTTCTTCTGGTTTTCTGGTTTCTCTTGCCCCATGGGGGTAGGTGGGACTGCTGGGTTTGCACCCAAGGAGCCAAGCGTGAGCATGTGTGTGTGTGTGTGTGTGTGTGTGTGTGTGTGTGTGTGTGTGT
>OU015742.1:94909564-94932331 GCA_907169655.1 Acomys percivali
CCTGCACTAGGCAGCAGAGGGCTGACAGGTAGAGAGCCCAGGCTGGCCTCTGCAC
This sequence comes from Acomys percivali, assembly GCA_907169655.1. Lineage (NCBI taxonomy): Eukaryota > Metazoa > Chordata > Mammalia > Rodentia > Muridae > Acomys > Acomys percivali. The sequence continues at coordinate 94,909,620 of OU015742.1, forward strand.
TAGGCGGCAGAGGACTGACAGAGAGCCCAGGCTGGCCGCTGCACTAGACAACATGGTCTTTGGGATGAAGAAGTGGTGTGAGGGGATTCGGTATTCTTTCAGCTTCTGGTCAGAGCGAGACTCACCAAAGCTGTTACAAAGGACAGTTGTCCACGGATATGGCGACAGTTTGCCTTCCTTCTTGCTGTTCCCATCTGTTTTATTTTTTTCTCTCATGGGCAGCAATGGGGTTGGACTCAGGTCCTCAAGCGTTCCAGGCAGGCTCTCTAGCACCAACCCACACCCCCAGCCGCCACAATGAGCACATGTCTCGTGTGTTGAGGCAGAAACTCATGCCAATTACACAGGAGTTGAATTTGCTATGTATCCATGGCTGGCTGCCTCTGCCTGGGGACTACAGGCATGTGCACCACCACACCCCACAATTTGTTTAGCTGTAGTTAATTTAAGAAAGGTTAGCATGGAGAGGTGCTTGGTGTCAAGCCTCTGGCACATACATGTGTTCTGGGGTGCAAGAAAGTGTGTGTGTGTGTGTGTGTGTGTGTGTGTGTGTTTCAAATACAATTTGAAAAAAATTTAAAAATAATAATGTAAGTAACCATGCATAGGAGTTTGGGGGGCATATCATGGGTCCCTCCTGACACCTCTCAAATTGGATGTGGCAAAACAAGAATAAACCAAACAACCCAAGACCCAGCGATCCTGCCCCAGCTGCTCCAGGCAGGTTCTTTTCTCAGTGCTGAGTCAGGGCTTCCATTGCTGTGGTGAAACACCATGACCAGAGAAACCTGGGGAGGGAAGGGTTTATCTGGCTTCCACATCACAGCTCATCATCACAGGAAGTCAGGACAGGCACTCAAGCAGGGCAGGAACCTGGAGGCAGGAGCTGATGCAGAGGCCATGGAGGGGTGCTGCTTACTGACTTGCTCAGTCCACTTTCTCATAGAGTCCAGAACCACCAGCCCAGGGGTGTCCCCACCCACAGTGGGCTGGACCCTGTCCCGTCAATCACTAATTAAGAACGTGCCTTACAGGCTTGCCCACAGCCTCATCTTATTGAGGCATTTTCCTTTTTTCATTTGGGATTATTTATTTATTTATTTATTTATTTTTAATTTTTTGGTTTTTCATGACAGAGTTAGCCTTGTGTTAGCCTTGGCTGTCCTGGACTCGCTTTATAGACCAGGATGGCCTGGAACTCACAGCTGTCCACCTGCCTCTGCCTTCCAAGTGCTGGGATTAAAGGCCCAGATCACTTAGGGTTTAAAAAAAATTATTTAATTTTATGTGTGTTGGTTTGAGGGTGTCAGATCCCTTGGAACTAGAGTTGCAGACAGCTGTGAGCAGCCACGTGGGTGCTGGAGATTGAACCCTGGATCCTCTGGGAGAGTAGTCAGTGTTTTTAACCACTGAGGCATCCCTCTAGCACCCCACTTTTGGATTTTTTAAAGACAGGGTTTCTTTGTGCAGCCCCTGACTACCTTGGAGCTTGCTTTGCAGATCAGGCTAGCCTCCAACTCACAGAGATCTGCCTGCCTCTGCCTCCTGAGTGCTGGGATGAAAGGCGGGCACCCGGCTTGAGGCATTTTCTTAATTGAGATTCTCTCCTCTCAGAAGACTTCAGCTGTGTCAAGTTGACAGAAAACTAGACAGCACAGGTCCTGACATACACTTAGGAAGCCAAGAGACCAAACAGTAGTTGCCTGCTTGGTGGGAGAGCAAAGGAGACTTTCACATTGGCCTGGGCTGCCAACTGCTACAGTAGTAGCTGAGACAGGGAGGCAGGAACTTACCAAACACATCACACTTGAAATCTTGCCTTGACCTGAGGGGGACTCAATGCCATTGGGCCTGCATCCCACCCCTGGTCACTCTGAGAAACTGAGGCTGAGCTGGCTGGAACTTACAGAGGTGTAGGGTAGGAAGTGGTGACTGGTTCCCACTGAGCCGCCCTCCCCCAGCAGCCCCCTGGACAGAAGTGGTCAGAAGTGGGATGTAGTAACTTGGGGAGTAACTGATGGGGCTGGTCAAGATGCACTGTAGACACTGTATGAAAGTTTCAAAGAATAAAGTTTAAAATTGCTGTTTCGAGTTGCTGAGAGTTTCATAAAAGAAAAAAAAATTTTTTTACATGAATTCTGGAATAAGATTAGGACAGAATTTCCAGATTTTCTGAAATGTCCTAAATGTATTTGTCACTTCTTGCCATGTATTTACGCAAAGCGCTGCTCTTGGAATTCATGATTATGAATCCAAGTACAGATCAACTCCAGGAAACATCTCCAGTGGCTTGTGTCCTGCGGTTTCAACTATTCAGTCAGTATTTAATTCTTTATATAAAAGCAAACACATCTATGGCATGTAAATTTGACTTTAGTAAATGGCAAAATACATGTGTGTGAAAGAATTATTTTAAAATGAATTTCTTGCCAGGTGTAGAGGCACACATCTTTAACCAACTGGGGGCCAGCCTAGCCTACATAGCAACCTCTAGGGCAGCTGGCGCTACATAGTGAGAATCTGCCTCAAATTGTTGTTGTTGTATAATTAAAAAAAAAAAAAAAAAAAAAAAAAGGAGCCAGGCGGTGGTGGTGCACGCCTTTAATCTCAGAGTTTGGGAGGCAGAGGCAGGCGGATCGCTGTGAGGTTGAGGCCAGCCTGGTCTACAAAGTGTGTCTAGGATAGCGGAGACTACACAGAGGAACCCTGTCTTGAAAAAGAAACAAACAAAAAAAGAAACAAGGGAAAAAGAACACATAGGAACCACCCCATGAGCTGACCAGCCAAAGGGATGGACAGAGAAGCACTCTGTCTTCAAAAAATCCAGAAGAGGGGCTGGAGGGATGGCTCAGTGGTTAAAAGCCCTGACTATTCCCGGAGGACCATGGGTTCAATTCCCAGTACCCACGTGGCAGCTCACAACTGTCTGCAACTCTAGTTCCAAGGGATCTGACACCCTCAAACCAACACACATAAAATTAAGTGAATTATTATTATAATTTTTTTAAATCCCAAAGGATAAAAAGAAAATGCCTCAAAACCATCCGGCCACATATGGAATTCAAGGTAGTCTGGGCTGCATAGAGAAAGCGCACACAGTGAATCCGGGCACAGTGCACCCTGCAATGACACTCAGGGGAGAGGGTCTTCTGGGAGGGCTCCTTAGGCAGAGCAAGGAGGTAGAGACTAGGAGAACAAAGGCGGGGAGTGGGGGCAGGTTGGGGGGTTAGGGGGTTGGGAGGGTGAGGTTGGGGAGATGCGGGGTTCCTGGAGATGGTGCCTTTCAGTCTCTGCAGCTTCTTGGAGCAGTTCCACACCTTTGAAATGGGAATAGTGACCCACCCCCATTAAGGGAAGAGTGCATTAACATATGTAAAGCCTTAGTTTAGGGCTGTAGTACAGCACCTCTCTAAAGGGGTGCTGTTAGAATTTCTTAGGCCACCTGAGGTGGTGGGGCAGAGCTGACACACCAGGGTTACTAAGAGCAGCTGGCTGGTCCTTAAGGCTCACCGTCGCTGCACCGCTAAGCACCCACTCACCAGCCCTTCGGACTAGCAGAATTTCCAGATGGAGAGACTGAGGCTCAAATAGACTGTGCTCAAGGTCAGCCAAGGATTCATTGGCAGCATCTGGGACCCTTCTCCCTGCCGGCAGCGGAGTCCTAGCTGCCCTCACTTAAGAACATTCTATGCTGGGATGAAAGCGCCAACGGAGGCCTCCAAGGGAGCTGCATACGGGGGCAGGGGATTGAGGGCAGTTTATGTCTTTGTTTTTTACATTTTTATTTTATAAATTTTTTTTTCGAGACAGGGTTTCTCTGTGTAGCCTTTACTATCCTGGACTTGCTTTGTAGACCAGGCTGGCCTCGAACTCACATCGATCCACCTGCCTCTGCCTCCTGAGTGCTGGGATTAAAAGGCGTGTGCCACCATGCCCGGCTTATTTTCTAATTTTATATGTGAGTGCTTATCTGCACGTGGGTCTGTGTACCACTTGCATACAGTGCCCTTGGATGCCAGAAGAGGGCATTGGATTCCATGGACCTGGAAAAGGACACACAGGCGGTTGTGAGCTGTGGGCGCTGGGAGTTGATTCTTGGTCCTTTGGATGAACAGCTAATACTCTTGATCACTGAGCCACCTCTCCAGCCCCGTATTTGTTTTTTAAATTAAATATATATACATTAGGGTTTCTTTGTGTAGCCCTGGCTGTCCTTGACTCTGTCTGTCTCTGCCTCCTAGAGTGCTGGGATTACAGGCATGTGCCACTGCACCCAGTTTAAACTAGTTAATTATTTAGTTTTGAGAGTTTCCCTGTTGTCCAGGTTGGTCTCAGATTCACAGCAATCCCATCTCTGAGCGTTGGGATTACAGGTGTGAGACAGCATGCCTGATTAGTCTTGGTCCTGTAAGCCAAGGTCTCACTGTGTTGGCCTGAATTCCTTGTTGTACTGCTTTGTTTCACAGACTGCCATATCCGGCTTACGTATGCTTTTTCTGGGGCTGTGAGATGCCTTACTACAGTTGTTACCCTTTCTTTTAACATCCCAAATTTCAGTTTGGAAGTACATGTTTGTTTTTGTTTCGTGAAGACAGGGTCTCACTTTGTAGCCCTGGATGGTCTGGCACTCCCTCTGTAGACCAGGCTGGCTTTGAACTCAGAACTCTGCCTACCTCTGCCTCCCAAGTGCTGCGACTGAAGTTGTGCCCCATCACGGCCCACTTAGCATACCATAAATTTTTTAAAAATCTGTATTATTATTTTAAAAGTCACTTGTTTTATGTGTACGAGTGCATACATGTATATAAGTATCATGTGTGTCCCTGGTATCCATGGAGACCAGAAGAGGGAGTCACTTTCCCTGGAACTTATTAACAGATATTTGAGGCAGTTCTTTTTTCCCCCAAGACAGTCTCATGTAGCCAAGGCTAGCCTCAAACTCACTATGTAGCTAAGGATGACCTTAAATATCTGAATGTCCTGCCTCTGTCTCCCAGAGGTGAGTGGAAGCTACCACACCAGCAGTGTTGGGGATCAAATCCTGGCCTAGACAAGCACTCTGCCAAGTGACCTACATCCTTAGCCCCTGATTCTCTTTCTTGCCTCCCTCTTTCTTTCTTAGACTGAGTCTTGCTTGGCCTAGGTCTCTATTTTTTTATTTTTTATTTTTGTTTTTCAAGACAGGGTTTCTCTGTGTAGCCCTGGCTGACCTCGAACTCACAGAGATCCCCCTGCCTCTGCAGCCTGAGTTCTAGGACTAAAGGCGAGCACCCTGTAGCCAGCTTGGGACTCACTTTATAGCTAAGATTAGCCTTGAACTTGTGCATCCCTCCAGCCTTGGCTTCCGGAGTTCAGTGATGACAGCAGGTACACCATGCCTGGCTTTTCTTTTGGTTTTTCAAGACAGGGTCTCTCATGCCCAATCTGTCCTTGAACTTGCTATACAGCTGAGGATGCCCTTGAATTCCCGATCTTTCTGCCACTGCTTCTCAGGACCAGCTGGAGTGAGTTTCCAAACTAATCAAGAGAACCTGTCTCAACAGAACAACTCATAAGAGAGCTGTTTTGGTTAGGGATGTAACTTAATGGTGGAGTGCCAGCCCCACGTGTCCTAGACCCCAACTTCCACCCCTAGTACCACGGAACAGTCAAAACCAAACAACCAAACAGCCAACCAATCTGACACGTTACCTTCAAAATGGTGTGGCAGTGCCCCCAAAAGTAGAGATGAGCCTGGCGGTGCAGCAGCTCAGCGGCAGAACTCAGCTCTAGCAAGCGTGAGGTCCCTCACAGATGTTTACCCCACAGGGCTGAAACCATCCATTATAACCAAACCTGTACTGGGTTTGCTATTTAACAATCGCCAAGTGTCCACGGACTCGTGACTGGTTAAACAGGTTGTGGTATGTCCATACAACGGAATACTTCTCAATTATAAAAAAGGAATGGAGTGCTGATACACCACGGCAAACCCTGAAACCCTCATTGGTACACTTCCTGAAGGCAGCAGCTCACAGTTAACCCTTTCCCGGACAGTGGGAACTATCTGTGGGACAAAGGAGAGATCCTGGCCTTCCGCTGTCCACCCAATGAGGATCTGCCAGCAGGTAAATCACAGCGGGCTCTGCCTCGCCCTCAGTGTGTGTACCTGCGGCAGTGTCTTTCGCATCATGCCATTAACATAACAGGTGGCTGTGGATTTCGGTTGGACCCCGCCCACCTCTGGGACTTGTACTGGGTCTGGGCTTACTGTAGGGTGTAAAGTTCAGGGACAATGATCTTACTGACCCTGAAGTCTCAAGGATCTCTCCATCCCTTGAGAGACTCAACAGGTAAGAATGTCAGTGCCCCTATGCGCCCACCCACTTTTTGTCTTTCTTTCTTTCTTTCTTTCTTTCTTTCTTTCTTTCTTTCTTTCTTTCTTTCTTTCTTTCTTTCTTTCTTTTGTTTATTGAGACAGGGTTTCTTTGTGCAGCCCCTGGCTGTCCTGGACTCACTCTGTAGACCAGGCTGACCTCGAACTCATAGTGATCTGCCTGCCTCTGCCTCCCGAGTGCTGGGATTAAAGGTGTGCGCCACCACGTCTTTCTTTCTTTTTGAGATCGTGTTTCACTATGTCTTGAATCTATCTCCGTATATAGACCTGGCTGGCCTCAGATTTACACAGACCTGCCTGTCTCTGCCTCCCTTGTGCAGGGATTAAAACTGACAGCCAGCTACACCTAGCCTATGAGTGTCTCTTGAAGTGGACCTCTGGCCACGGGGTTAAAGGTCCTGATGGTGGCTGTGGGTAAGGGGGGTAGCTTTGCAGTCACCCCAAGCCTTAAGTGATGGGGAGGGGCCTGGTGGTGAGCACTGGTCTAACGCTGACCAGGCTTTGAGGCTCAGTACAGCAAAGCAGCAGCAACAACAAAGTAAATTAGTCTGAGCCTCTTTTGGAGACTTGAAGGTGATCCACCCTGCTGCGGCTGCCAGAATTTAAGGACCAGGCCCAGTTCTCTTCGGTATAAAACAGGCCCTGAGCCCAGCAGAGGGGACGCAGGCTGCCCACAGCTGGCCTCCTGCAGAGGGGTCACTGGGAATTCTGTGTTTCATCAAATATTGCTGGGCTACAGGGTTTTATTTGAAAATAATTTTAATTAACCGGAAACTAGGAGTTTAATAAATGGAAAACAGAGAACTTTCCAAGGCCACAGCTGGGAAACACACGCTTAAAAAAAAAAAAAAAAATTCTGCCTGGCTTCTCAGGCCTGCTAAGCACCCTGACTGGAGGACCCCGTGTGCCAGACGAATCCACAAAGAAAACAAGGCTTATTTTTAGAGAAATATTTTAAACTTGGTTTCAGTGATCTCAGGAGTTTCCTTCCCCATCCGTCCCAGGTCCTGACATCGTCCCTCTATTTTTGGGGTAACCTCCCTGGGTGAAGAAGGAATATCTGACAGGAGCTATTTCTGCTCAGATGAAAATAAGAGGGCCCCTCCCTCAGCCCCCAGAGAATGAGTTGTTGCTAAAAATGTCTCGGCAGACAGCAAGGGGCCCACCAGGCCTGTCCTTGGCAGGTGTGCTCAGCACCAAAGGTGGCTCTGGGGTCTTTGCAGCCTTGGAGACTGTGGCTACCCTCCCACCAAGCCTTGTCTTGCCCCCACCCAGCAGGAAGTGGATGGCAGCCCATTTCCGGGTTTTGAAAGCTACCCCCCACCCCGTGAAGACACCTCCATACCACTGCTGACACATCCAGACCTAAACACAAGCCATACATACCTCTTCATACACAGAAGGCCAGCACTTCCCCTCCCCCCTGCACAAGTGCAACCACATACAGACACACCCAGATCAACTTCACTCACTCACACACACACAGCAGGGCACAAGGGCACACCCACCAGACCGACGACACCCCCCCCACATACACACACACACCGCTCTTATGCATACACCTGCACACACTCTCAACCCCACATCACAACACCCATACTCTAACACAGAAATACCCACAGACCACCTTCTCCTCACACCCTACACACACAGCACAAACCCACCCTACACCCACACACAGACCTACACATCTCTCTACAGGCAATCCAAAGTTTACAATACAAAGGCCACACTCATCCATACCCACAGACCCTCATACTCCGCAGATACCCTCAACCCACTATACCAGTTCAGAAACACATACCCACCAACCCTTCTTGCACCATTACACACATCACAGACATGGATCCCTGAACACTTGTGCACAGATCAACACCCATAACACACATATACCCATAGAGACATCTAGGATTTATAGCCACAAACCCACCCCCGACCCCGAGCACACCCACAAATACTCTTGCACTTTCTGGCTTCTCTGGTCAGAAGTTAGAAGGGTCCAGCAGATGCCCGCTCCGGCTGTCTACTGGCCCTCCCTCGACTTCCGTTTTTCCCCCTCTCCCTTTCCCTTTGGCTTGCTAGCACCTCAGATGAAGACCTGCTTGTCCTGACTACAGCCTCCAGGATGGTAAATACAGTGAAATGAGATTAGAGTTGGGCTTCCTGAGGCATGCACACCTGTAGTGCTGACTCAGCTAGAGGCTGAGGCAGGAGGATCTGTAGTCACCAAGCTCTTCTTGTCTCATAAACAAGCAAACAACCAGCCAGAGTGTGACTGGCCGGACAGAAAGGGGCTGCAGAGACCCAACTTCCGGTTTTAAAAAGCTGGGTGCAAAGTCACATCCGCCTTCATTTGTTACAAGCTAAGCTGGAGGACAGCAGTCTTGGGTGCAGGTGGGTTTTCTCTCTAGGGTTCTCCAGCATGCTCTCTGGAGACACCCACCGCAGGGCTTTCCTGAGACCCTCCCCCAGAAGCCTGGCCCACAGATCAGTGCAGGGCCTTTCAATTGTGGGTGACTCTGTCTTTAACACATTCACCAGGAGATGCAGCTGCCAGGGGCTACCTGCACACATCCTTCTGAAATAATTTATAATGTGTACATCAGTCTCCAAGCCGTCAGCAGTTAGGTCTCCTTGAATCACTAGAGTCTGGGCCAACAGCTGCCTCTGAAAGGCCCTATCTTCACTCAGCCTCAAGCCTGCATGCTTTAGTTCCAGGCTGCAGCTCATGGTGCCTAGGCCCATTTTGCCCCGACTTCCAAGTTTTATGTCTATATTAGGGATTTACAAAAATATTGTCCTAAGGGTAATCAAGTAAACACTCTTGGCTGTTTGGTCTGGTTGCTGCAGAAACACAATGACCGAGAGCCTCCACTGACGTGGGGGCGAGCAGACTTGTGAATGACCCACCTACCCACCTCTCCAAGTTTTCCATGCTCCAACACATCTAAAACACAGAACTTGAGAGCCTGGCAGTTGGGCTTTCAAACAGAGCAGTTTAGGGGAAAAAAAAAAAAAAAAAAAAAAAAAAAGAACATGGCTTACCCCAAAGAGCACTCCGACATTCCAGCTGATCCAAAGTGCTTGTTTAGAAAAATGAGTTTGGGAATGAAGTGGAAACAAGGTCTTTGAAATGCAGCCGGGCCTAAATAGCTCCACAGTGGGGCTGTTTTCCTTCCCACTGCACTTTCTTTATGGCCAAGAGGCCAGGGAGCTGCAGGGGCTTCTTGGCCTCTGGCTCTCTCCACCCTCAAGGCCCAGCATCTGGGACAACTTTGAAACTGTTCCTGACTGTTTGGTAGCAAACAACAAACAACAAAAACAAACAAGCAAACAAACAAACAAACAAAAAAAAACCACCCAACAACCAAAAAACCCAGCTCTAGTGAACACCAACTCTATCCTCCCTAACTGGAAACAGCTGCCCAGCCTGGCGCATCCCTCAGACACCCCCACCGCTCAGACTCAGCTCAGCTGTGAGTCACAGGAGACCCTGGCCAAGTTAGGGGCAGCCAGAGGGGGGCCAAGGATTGCTTGATAGACTCCAGCTGCTGTAGATAAGGAAACTATTGCTGGGTCTCTGGCCTACTTTGGAAAAGGTGTCTGAACTGTGTGTATGGGAGGAAATCCAATTGTCTTATGAATTTAAAAGTGAGTGCTTTAAAGCAAGCAGGTTAAAAACAAAACACAACAAAAATTAGTGAAAGCCCCAATGACTTTGGCTGAGCTCTGGGAACCAGGCGGATTGAGGCAGCCTGGCTGAATGTGCTTTCTGGGCTCCTTCCTTTTGCATAAATAGCAGGAACGTGCTGATTCCCAGAGGAAGCGTCTGCGTAAACAAACATCACCCAGCTACAAGCCTAACCGGCTTCATCTTCCTCCCTCTCCCTCCTTGAAGGACACAGCCTGGCTTTCCTTAGTCCAAGCAAAGCCCAGCACAGCCCTCCATGCCCAGCTCCCCGTCAAGGCTGCAGGCCCTGGTCTGGCATCCTAGGGAAAAATCGGACCTTCAGTTGCCAGAGCAGCCACGTGATCCAATGGTGACTAACAAGCCGGCCACACCCCTTGCGGTCTCCCGCCAGCCCCAGCCACTAGCCAGCCAGCCAACTATGGGATGCATCTTATTACCAAAAGGAAAGGCTAACAAATGCCCCTGACAGCCAAATAATTACTTTCTTTCAGCTGAAAGGGCTTGCTATAAAATAAATACAGGTACAAGTAGATGCAAGCTCTTCTGAGCTCTGCCAGCTCCCCACATCCTCGCCACACCCCTTTCCAGACTTGCTCGGGACACAGGAAGCCAGGAAACCTAGTTTAAAAGGACTGCTACTCTACTCAGAAACTTTTTTCCAAAAAAATTTTATTGGGGGAAAACTACAAAACATTTACAGTACAATGTTTACAGTCACAATTTGTAGTGAACTGATTCCCCAAAATATATTACAACTCAAGTTGACTCATCTTGTTACATTCAAAAACCTACTTCTGTCAAAGTAGTCCAGAGTACACGCGGTGCTCCAACTGTACCTACATACAAACTAAGCGACTGTTCATTCATCCGCCATCCAGGAAAGCCGGAGACATTCCTGCCTTTTTACATTGAAATAATAGTACAAGTTTTGGGCTGTCATTAAACAAGGCATATTCATGTACTATAGACCATTTCAGCACAGAGATGGCCTCTTCACTTTATAGCTATATAAAAAAAGTGGTAAAAAATTCTTTTCCTTTTGTGCAGGTGAACCCATCCGACATTCAAATTCTCTCAAGCACTAATGAAATACTTATTTGGTTGAGGAAGATTTAAGGCAAGTTCGGGGCCAACAGAGGCAGAGGCCATCTCCCCATTATTGCTACACGTCATGTCACAGTAGAATTGGTGGGATCAGCAAACATCTTTTTTTTTTTTCTTGCTGGTTATAAAGCTGGAACTAGAAAAGTTATGCCACATGTGAGCCTGACTTCGAAGTATGTGGTCATTCTTTTTCTCCTTAAAGTTGGATGGGCTACAACCATTATACATTCTAAGAAAAACTCAAAATGTCCCTCAAACTACTTCCACAGCATCGAGATAGATTTCTGTAAAGAAACCATGCAATCTTTTTGAAATTTACGTAAACAAGGAAAGAAATTAATGAAATAAATATTACATACAATCTCTTAAATTAAGATTTTTCTTACTCATTTACAATAAAATAACCAAGTGAAGTTACAAAAGGCATATATTACTGTGAAAAGAACATACACTCCACATTTTGCCGATTAATAATGGCAATTATAATTTAACATAATAAAAGAATATATATCTATTGCTTTTCATCATACTCGATAAATACAGTATGAACAACATCCTCAATGTATACTTTTCACAAGATAATAAATAAGTTAAATAGTTTTTTTCATATTGAGTTGTGGTGCAGTGGTGCGAATCAACTCAAAACAGCTAAAACGAAGCACTTATTTCCCAACAATTATGAACTGAGCTCTGCCCAAGGCTTCCAGAGAGCAGAGGAAATGGTTCTAAGCTAAACACCCTCTAAGTGGTGGCAATGAGACCAGGATCAAACTTTGGAATGCAAGGGTTCCCCCACCCCAGACACTCACAACTTTGTTAAACAAAAACAAGGAAAACAACCGAGACAAACGGGACTGAAGGCTACTCTGTCAAGGCATTTTCTTGGCATTATTTTGAATCCTAGAAGCTTATATTTAGCCAGCCGGATGGCTCACTCTGGTCTGAGACAAATATTAGGAACCCCTTCCAAGGTAAGAGTTCTCACATCTGGACTGTGGCTAAGGCTTTCAAGTGAAAAGAGATGGAATGGTGGTTGGTAGCTGCTGCTGCTGCTGGTGCTGGGCTGATTTTTCTTTTTAAACTAGAGTTTCCAACTCATCTGAGATCTAAACAAGTGTTTGGCATCTTTTGTTCTATCTGCATCACAATCGCCCTGTTGTGAATATTTTGTTCATTCATGCAAAAAGTTCGTTGGCTTTTATTTCAACAAGAACGAAACTTTGTAAAAAGAATTAAAAAAAAAAAAAAAAAAAAAGAGAAAACCGAAAGGGAAGGGGCGGGGCCCCCTCCCCGCAGAGTCGAGTCCAAGTGCTCGGTGGGGCCAGCAAGTCGGCCAGCGGCAATGTCACCCCGCCCGGTGCCCCCTGCAGCGCCTCTCCCAAACCCTCGCCGGGGGGGGGGGGGGGCCTCCTTGCCTCAATCGTCGGAGATGGAGAGGCGGCTGAAGATGGGCAGGCGGCGGCCCGGGTCCAGGCTGGGGGACTCGGAGCCGCTGAGGCTGCCGGAGCTCAGCGAGCCGCTCAGGTAGCTGTCCCGGTCAGACAGCGAGTCCGGGGGGCTGGGGGGCGAATCGAACACGGGCGACTCGGACAGACGGCGCGGCAGCTGGAAGCCAAAGGGCGGCGAGGGTGGCGCGGGGGCCGCCGGGGGCTGTGCAGTGGGCGGCGCGGGGCCCGCCAGGCCCTGCTGCTGGCTGCGGTAGTAGGCGGCGGCGGCCGCGGCGGCGAAGCTGTGGGTCTGGATGGCAAGCGGCGTGATGAGGCTGCTCAGCTCCGGGCCGAAGGCGAAGGCGTTGTTGGCGCACGAGTTGCCCGAGCAGGAGGCGCACGGGGCTCCGGGGGTCAGCAGGTCCTCCGCGCCCCCGGGGCCGTAGAGCAGAGCGGCTGCCGCTGCAGCCGCCGCCGAGGCGCAGCAGGTCGGGGCGCCGGAGGGCGTGGAGGCCGCCGAGGTGGAGGAGCAAGAAGAAGCGGAGGAGGAACAAGACGAGGCCGACGAACAGGAGGGCGGCGGCGGCGTGCGAGACGTAGGGCTGTCGAGGAGGAGCGGCGACTCCAGACCCCCTGGCGGCTGGTGGTGGCCCGACGGGAAGCCGGAGAAGCTGAGGCTATGGTGCAGCTTGGGCCGCGGCTCCCGGGCAAAGCCCAGGTGCAGCGCGTCCCGCGCGCCAAAAGCTCGCAGGTCCCCGGAGGCGCCCCCAGATGGCGCGGGCCGCCGCTCGTCCGCGTTGTGGATGAAGTGGCAGCGAGGGCCGTACGGGCAGAAGCCGATGGTGTGGAAGGTGCGGCACAGCTCCGTCTTGTACTTGGGGTGCCGGGTGAGGCTGCGCAGCTCATGGAAGCCATGCGCGAACTGGCACTTCTCGCCATACTTGCACGTGCCGCTCTCCTCGAAGGGTCGGCACAGCTCGGTCTTGTAGCGTGTGGAGTTGATCTGGGAGCCGCTGCCCCCCTTCTGCTGCTGCTGCTGCTGCAGGTGCAGGAGGTGCTGGCTGCGCTCTCCGTTCTCGCTGAACGAGCGGTCCCGGAATTTGCTCTCCTTGTTGACCAGCGCCGTGGTGCCACTGCCCCCTGAAGGCTCCTTGAGCTGGCCGTAGGAGGAAGGGCCGCCCGCGCCTGAGGAGCCGCAGCTGCCGCCGTTAGGGGCGCCTGGGAACTTGGGAGAGCAGCTGCCCGAACTGGGCGCGGAGTGGGCGAGCGCGTGTAGGTTGCTGGCCGAATGGCGTCGCAGGAAGCCCGGTGTGAAGCTCGAGTTAGGGGCAGCAGCAGCCACGGGCGTCCCCACAGCCTTCTTGTCCAGCATGTTGTTCAGATTGAGGTTGGCCAGGGATTTCTCCGTCTGCCAAAGGGAAGGGTGCGGGGACGGGATGAAGATCGGAGGGGAATTAGAGTTGGGGCAACTTGCAGAGTGAACGCCTAGTCTCAACTGCCCTCTTTCTTTTTCCCGGCGGATTTCAATTTAGCCTTCACCGTTATCCTAGCAAAACTCAGACCAGAGAGAGTGGAGGACGCCCACCGGGGCCGCACCGGGTCTAGCCATGTGATCCTGGGCCCGTGGCCACGGGGTGGGCGGCGCAAGCACTGTCCGGGAAGTCCCGGCAGCGTGGCCGCGGTCGGCTCGGGAGGAGAGCCCCAGCTCTAGCCGCTACTCCCTCCCTCCCAGCTCTCCACGCCCACAGTCGCAAGCACACACAGCACTGCTAACTCCAGGACTTCCCTCCACCCGCAAAGTCAACTTGGAAGGGTCCCTCCCGCCCCAGCCCAGCCGGGTGGCCAAGTCTCGGGGCTCCAAGGGCTCCAGGCCGTCCCTTCCCGCTGCCCGCTTACCTTGCACAAGAAGTCGATATCGTAGAAGGCAGACAGAAGTGTGGTCGACATTTTTCTGGGTCCTGTAATAGTCGGAACTGCAAGCGGGGAGGTTGGGAGGAGCCCTCGGTGCGGCGCGGCCCGGCCCGAGCCAAGACGAATAACGGGCGAGGGGCGGAGGGACGGAAAGTTTGCTGGTGGGGCCGAGGAGGAGGGAGGAGGCAGCGGCGCGGAGTGGGGGGCAGAGGGAGAAGGGAGAGCGCAGCTCGGCGCCCCGGCCCGCCCCCCGCGCGAGCCGACGGCAGCTCGCGGACTGGTGGAACTCGGAGACCCGCGAGCGCGCGCCCTATATACAGCCCGGGAGCCGCGCGGCGGCGGGGCAAAGCGCACCGGGGGAGGGGACAGAGCGCTGACCCGCCGGGGTCTCCAGGCAACACCTCCCGCCGGCTGGCGGACGTCAGGCGCCTCCTCGGTCTCTCATTGGTCGCCGCCAATTTTTTTCCTCTCGGGGAGGGGGCGGGGCGGGGCGGGGCGGGCAGCCCGGGCGTCTGGGCGGCGTGGGGAGTGCGGCCCCTTTGGGTGCTGCTGGTTGGCGGTTGCGGCAAGGTCCCACTCTCCTCCGCCTCTGGTTAAAACGTTGGAAAGCACTTCCACGTTCTGTGACCCGGCCCGGGCCACCCTGGACGTGCCTTTCCCCGCCCGGTCCTGCTAGGCTAACTGGCACAGCCTTTATCTCCCACCCTTGTTTTTGCTTGGCGCGCGGGAGTTGCAAAATCCAACAATACTGCAATAGCGCGTCTTGCCAGGCTGGTTGGCAAAGGGTGCTTGGAACTGGGGGAGGGGGGTGGCCTGGGCTCGCGCCCTACCCGGTAGGTGGCAGCTCAGGCCCGGCTGCACGTGGAGACTCAGTAGGAGTGGGGGCGGGAGCGACCAGGCTGGCGGAGCAGTGGCCCTTTTCCCCGCCCCTCTCCCCGCCCAGGCTCTGTAAACAGGACTTGTGCGCAGGGGCCTGTTGGGCAGGGCTGAGTGTCTGAGGACAAGGCGCTGGCTTTGCTAATCATATCACAAGACCTTGAGCCTGGGCCAAAGGCGCTGAGTGGCTCGGGGAGTCTAGGGCGGGAGAGCCGGCTGGGGGGAGGGGGAAGGGGACGGACAGACACGACTAGAGGGAAGTCGGGGAAGCAGTGTGGACATGGAGGAGGTCACTTCCTATACTTTTATGTTTGCTGGTTGGCCCTGCCTTCCCACTGGCTCGGGTTGGGGTGCAGCTGCTGGCCAAGGCTTCCCGCCTGCACAGCCTTGGCCTGTTGAGTCCTGCATCTTCCCTCTTCGGCTGTGGGAGGCACTGCATCAAATTTAAGCTCTACTGGCTGCCGGAGGCGGTGGTTGCTGAATCGCCACCCAGGTGTGTGTGTGTCCATTCTGTTGGCTTTGGTGCAACCCCTTCTAGCTTTCGGGATTCCCCCAAAGCCGCCTGGCCGTTTCTGAGAGGGGGTACACACCCCCATCTAGCGCCCAGTGAGGCTAAAACAGCTTTATTTAGCTGTTCTGGTCAGGTCCAAATCTCTTTCTCCCTACTCAGTCCATACTGGCTGCCAAAGGCTGGAGTTGGGCCCGTGATTTCACCCAGCTGGCAGCCCAGGCTGCCCTGAGTGGAAGGCCCAGCAGCTGCCAGGGAAGGACGCTTGACCTACACCCTTTCCACTTTGCTCTTCCTGTCCGCTTGCACTCAGTCTGGTGTGCGCTCGGGCCTGTATCAGTAACCCTGGAAGGGGAGGTAGGCCTGTCATTCAACAGGCTCCTAAGTCCGGCGTTCATGTGCCCACACTGCAGTGCGTGCTGTCCATGTAGATAGAGCTCAGGGCAGAGCCGGACTTGAGCGTCACGAATGCAGAGCTGAATGGGTGCGCTGGCTCACACCTACAATCCCAGCACTTGGAAGGCTAAGGCAGGCAAACTATAGTGAGATGCAGGCCAGCCTAGTTCTGCTTAGTGTAAGACCCTACCTCAATAAAGGAAAAAGAAATAGGAATTGTAGTTGAGGCTCTGCTCCTGGGAAGTCATGTAGTCTGGGGGCAAATCACATAGTCTGTTTGGTACTTGGGGTTTTTTTGTTTTTGTTTTTTCTTTTTTTTTCTTTTTTTGGTTTTTCGAGACAGTGTTTCTCATGTAGTCATTGGTTGTCCAAGACTTACTTTGTAGATACCACCTGCCTCTGCCTCCCCAGAGCTGAGATTAAAGGTGTGTGCCACCATGCCCCCGGCTTCTTTTCATACTTATTTAGTGCTCTGCCTGCATGACAGAAGAGGCCATTAGATCACAGTGTAGATAGATGGTTATGAGCCACCATGTGGTGGCTGGGAATTGCTCTCAGGACCTCGGGAAGAGCAGTGAGTGCTCTTAACCTCTGAGCCATCTCTCTACCCAGTACTTGGTTTTCTTACTTATACCACAAAAATTCTTACTTTCATCACTCCATCACTTCTGTCAAAGTACAAACACGATAGCCAAGGTATTTAAAAGATTAAAAAGCCCTTACCATCTTAAATATTAAAGCAGTCTGGCTTTTGGCTGTGGCCGGAGCAGAGGGACTGAGGGTCACCCAAATCTTAGGACCCTAAAGTGTAGTGACTTCAGGAAAGGTGGCTTCTTCACTCTTCCCACCCCTGTTGCTTTGGCCCCCTAGAAACTTCTGGGCAGCTGCGGATGAAAGGACCCGATGCATAAGTCTCTGTGACTAAATGTTTCCAGGTTTCTCTCAGGATGCCTCAGGAAAGCATGCAGCAGCCGTTCCCCACGCTGCTGCTTGGTAGGCTTTCAGATACAAGCCTGTGGAAACATTCATCCTTCCTGCCCGCCCAGACTGGCCACAGCCAGCCAAGATCCAAGGCTGGGGTAATGCCTAGCCAACAGCATCGAGAACACCCACCGGGGAGACGGTAGGATGGACTTGGTGATAACATAGACATGTTCTGGTACATGCTTTGGTACAGCATGTCTGCTAGTGCAAGATAGGTTTGTTGTTATGTAACCACTTGTATTTCACTTAGATGGGAGGAGAGAGGGAAGGGTGGCCTCTTCTGTATGCTGCCCTTTGTCGGCCCCTGAGCAGGGTAAATGACTGCATTCAACAGCAGCCCCTCTCACCAGCTAGATCTTAAAATAAAACAGTAGTGCACCGATGGGCATGATGGGTATGCCTGTGATCTTGGCACTCAGGAGGCAGAGGCAGGAGGATTAGCACAAGTTTGAGGCCAGGCTGGTATAAACAGCAAGCTCGATTCAGAAAAATAAAAGCAAAACCCGAAACAAAGTAGGTTTTCAATTAAGGTTAATCAAGGTTAACAAATGTTTGGTTTTCAATTTTTCATAAAGGGTGGGCTACACTGATGCCTAACTAGGTAATTACTACAGGGTCGCACACATCACAGCTGGTGCTGTCTGCAAAGCCACCTGAGGGATATTCTGTTCCTCTTCATGGACGCTGCTCCTGCCTTCCTCCCTCCTGTATGCCACTGAGCACACTTCCAGCATAGCTGTGCTTCTACAGTGCTGGATGGTTTCTTCTCAGAGACTAGCTACATGTGAAACCTCAGCTTTTCTGCAGAAGGAAATGGCATATGAAACACTTCTCTGATGTACACATTCAGTCCCTTTCCCCATAATTCTAAGTGACTACTCAGCCGAGAAGTATCTGAACGTATTTGTAGGCCTCCAAGTGTCTAACTATACATTAACAGTGGTGAGCTGGCCCGTGGTGGCACGGCTCAGTCATAGAGGTGCTGGCTCCCTGGGACCCATGTGAAGTGTAAGGAGAGGACTGGCTCTCTAGAGCTGTCCTCTGATTTCCACAGGCTTGTATGCTGTGGCGTGCCCGCCCATCATGCACAGGTGCGGAAAGTAGTTTAAAGTACAGTCTAAGCTAGTAAGCTGAGGAACTAGATCAGCAGCATAACGTGTGCAAGAGTGCCACCTGCTGGGTGTCAGAGGCAGCCAGCCGAGCTGGGCTTGACGTGACAAGAATCCTTCATGTTTCTAGATGGGATTACTGAAGTGGATAAATGTGTTTATTGGCATCTGAAATAATCGTTTTGTTGTTTCCAGTAGTCACAGGACAGTAAACAGTGTAGACATCAATGAATCCAGCTTGGCCAGGCTTCTCTTTTCCCTAGGCTCCTTCAAGAGGCTGAAGTAACACACGGGCGACAACCAGGTGCCTAGCCTTGGCAGGCATGTCTGGGGGAGACAGGAGGACTCTTAACATGGGCCACCGAAGGACTTGCACACATAGATAATAACACACAAATATTTGCATGGGCTAGATTTTTTTTTAAAGATTTATTTATTATGTATACAGTATCCTCCCTGCATATATAGTTGCACAACAGAAGAGGGTGCCAGATCTCATTATAGATGGTTGTGAGCCACCATGTGGTTGCTGGGAATTGAACTCAGGACCTCTGGAAGAACAGACAGTGCTCTTAACCTCTGAGCCATCTCTCCAGATGGGCTGGATTCTTAATTCTCCCAGAATCTAATCCTTGGAACATATTTCTCCTTTGATAAAATGGAATAAAGTTTAGAAATATGACCAAATAGGTGTTTACTAACTAATCCAGGAGGACTTGTGTGTGCTAAAACCCAATTCAATAGAGCCAGTGCCCAGGAACTAGGCTCTGGCTGCAAGTCCTTCAGGATGGAAAGGCTAATTCAGGCCTGCAGGGGGCCTGCACCTGGGGACAGTAAATACTCAGCACAGTAGCCTCATTTCCTACAGCCGCTGCTGTGCACTGGGCTGCCTTGATGAGTGTACTGAGACAAGGCCTCCGTAGGAAAGGGCAGGAGCCGAGAAGGAAAGAGTTTGAATTTATATCCAATGTGTTTCTTGCAGACCTGGCTTGGAGACAGTCCACTCCCTGCCCCAGCCTTCTTACTTCAACATGCTGTTTCTGTTCTTGGGGCCATTAACCTTCTCCATTCCCTGGGACTGTCTTCGGCTCTGAGAACCTCCTTCCCATCTAGGACGTACAGCAGCTTCAGGACCGCCAACGTCCTCTCCTCCTGAACGCGCAGCCTTGTGTACTCCACTGTCTTCAGAAACTCAGCTGAGAGCGGAAGTTCTCTGAAGAGCTGAGAGATGAGGTGATGCTGTTCTGATGCTATCCTCTGCAGGGAACGGAGCTGCTCAGAGTGCAGGGATTGACAGGCAGACTGACAGAGATGCAAGAGTTGCCTACACAGGTATTTCACGAAGGTCAGGCTCTCAGCCCAAAAGTTGACTTCTGATTTTTCAAATATGTAGTCCTCTTCCCCCTGCATTGAACGGAAACACCCAAAGTAAATCTTCCAGGGAAGGCTGCCAACCTCCAGGCACACCCCATAGGGCCCTGCTAGCTGTGCCTCCTGTGAAGCTGACTGAGGGCCCACTTGGGTCTGTCAACACCCAGGTCACACCACTTGTAGCTCTGAAGGTCACCTCTGCCTCCACTCTGGACTTCTCTGCCAGAGGCATTCTCTTCTCCTAGTGCAACATGACCTTTGATAAAGACGTGAAGCAGCTCAAAGCCAAGAGATTTTTGGGAACTAACGGTGAGGAAGTGGGTCTTAGATTTTAAGGTGTACTGAGAAACCAGAGGGAAGCACAAGGGAAATCTCGGTGGCAAAGCAAAGAGTTACTGAGCATACATGGGACACACGCTTTTAGAGGCCACATTTCTAGAATGCCATGGGTGCTCAGGGTCATTTATCAAAACCACTTCATTACATCTCTATATTTCCTATAAACAGTGTAAGCTGACTCTTGGTCTGCTCTAGACACATGGTGGGCGCAGGTCTCTGCCCTCCTGGTGCCTGTACTGCTTATGCTGCCTTCGGTTTCCAGCTGTGTATGACTGCTCCCTGTCACTGAGGAAGAGGGGTCTGGCACCATATTCCCTAGAAGGACCCCAATTCTTGGGAAAAGCTTAGACCCAGAGCTGTGAGGACCCATGCTAAGATCAACTGATAAGCATTCTTCATAGATTTTTTTTCCCTCCCCAGTCTCCTCATAGTTTTATTCTCAGTATTCAAGGTGCATTTTCAAAGTGCCCTTCTTTACTGTCTGAAAGCTTGCAATGGAGACCTCCAAAGCCCCATGTGCCTCACCCAGGCTTTCTCCAAACCAGTCTCTACTGTGCATTAGAGCAGCCAGAGACACACAGCTCCCCAGGCCTGTCAGTCCTACGTCTAGCGGGCTAGACACTGCCTGCCTCCCAGTTCCCTGCGTAATTGGGATTACCTGATGCGGGCTCTGCTCAAGGCCCTCGAGGGCATCACCCTCTCCCAGCAGCCATCCCAGAAGAATGGGCAGTCCTGGCACTAGCTGGTCCCACTGCTGGAGCAAGTCACACAGAACAGCTGAGGCCAGGGCCAGAGCAATGGAGGCATCCACCTGGCAGAAGGCAAATTCTGCAGAGAGAGGAGGGAGGCGGTCAATGAATGTAGCTCAGGGCCAGCCCCAAGAAGCCTGAAGAACTCTGGGAGCATCAAGAGCTTTAGATAAAATCCCTGTCACCACAATAGGGGTGGTAGACCAGCTCAGTGGAGGGCCCTCATCCCATCCTGGGTCCTTCTCTCTATACTGCTAGACTGAGTCCTAAGGCTAAACCAGCTCCCTATCCCATTCCAGAGCAGCGCCACCTGGAGGACTAGCCGTTTCCCCTTACCCCCTCTAGCACAAGTGGAAGGAGAGGGCATTGCATCCTCTTAGAGCAGACTGGTACCTCGTTTTACCTCACCTGTTTCACATGAACCATGCATTAGAAGGACAAGAGAATGGTGGCTGTGTGCCAATAAAATGTTACCTGTGATGCTGCCATTCAAACTTGTGTAAAAACACACTCTTTTTCCCTTTCAACACCCCATACAGGTCTCATGTAGCGTAGGCTGGCCTCAAACTAGGTCTGTTGTCAAGGTGACACTGATTTCTGATTCTCCTGCTTCTACCTCTTGGGTTCCGGGGTTGCAGACATGTGCCATCATACTTGGTTTCTAGACAAGGAGCACCTTGAACTTGTCGTCTTTTCTGCCTTCGCCTCCCAAATACTGGGACTGTAGGTGTGCGCCACATGTCCATCTGGCTTTATGCAATACTCAGGGCAAGCACTGTAGCCAAATGGCTTCCTTCTGTGCCAGGATGACAATGTGTAGTGCTGGGATCAGATGGAGTGGGCCCCCCGCTAAGGGGCAGGGGCAGCACATACATTCCCTAGCTGACTACTTGGCCCTGGAATAACTTTATTTCACAGATGATCTCTGCTGGCCAAGTTGCCTCTCAGAGAGAGGCTGAGAAGAGCGAAGGGGACTTTCCACCTAGCATGCAGGCTGGCCAAGTCCAGCAAGGAAACGAGAAAGCCAGCAGCCAAGCAACAAGTGTGGCTGGGAGTCTACTGTGAACCCAGCATACCCAAAGGATCTTGGAAAAAACAGAAACAAAAACTAAGGATATAATCTTAGAACGCCTCTTTTTTATTTCAAAATTTACCACAAAGCTATGGGGATCAAGGCGAAGCAGTGTGTGTGTATGTGTGTGTGTGTGTGTGTGTGTGTGTTACTGCTGAAGGACTGAACTGAGGGCTTCATGCATGTGAAGCCCTCGCTACAAGTAAACTACCCTCTGTCTTAGCAGTGTGGTTCTGACAAAGTGACAGCCATATGAAGCAGTGGGACCCAAGTGCAGAATCAATCAGTCTGGGATGTAGATCACTTGATACAGCGCTGCCTAAATCAGGCGCGGTGATGTACATCTGTAATCCCAGAACTCGGGAGGCAGAGGCAGGAGGATCTCTGAGTTTGAGGCCAGTCTGGTCTATAGAGCAAGTTCAGGACAGCCATGCTACACAGAGAGACCCTGACTCAGGGTGGGGGGAAGAAAGATATAGCGCTATCTATTACATCAAGTCCTCAGTCCCATCCCTGGCACCTCACAAAGTAGATGTGGTAGTATATGTCTGCAAGTCTAGCACTCTGGAGATGAGGGCAGGAAGACTGGGATTTAAATCTGGCCTTGTCTAGCTACCTGAGTAGGCCAGCTGGGTTAACTGAGACCCTGCCACAAAACAAATCACCCCAATACAAGAGGGCTTGAGAGATGGCTCAGCAGTTAATATGTAATGCTCTTTCAGAGAACCAGAGACCAATTCCCAGCACCCATGGTGTGTGTGTGTGTGTGTGTGTGTGTGTGTGTGTGTGTGTGTGTGTG
>OU015742.1:94933017-94943914 GCA_907169655.1 Acomys percivali
CCTTCCCTTCCCTTCCCTTCCCCTCTTTGGCTTTAGTTTGCTTTATCTGGTATACCCTTTTCTTTCTCTTAAGTTAATCTGACATGCCTTAGGACCACTTCCAGTGACTTCTAATGGTAAAGGGGATGATCCATGGTTGAACCCCATGGCTCTGATTTCCATGAACTGTCCATTAAAGTAGTCCTAGGAGAGGGGCTGGAGATGTAGCTCGATGGTAGAGCGCTTCTGTTGCCCTGAAGGAGGCCCAGGGTTCAGTCCTTAGGACTTCAAAGATAATCTATATGGCGAGAGCAAGCATGTCTGTGTGC
This sequence comes from Acomys percivali, assembly GCA_907169655.1. Lineage (NCBI taxonomy): Eukaryota > Metazoa > Chordata > Mammalia > Rodentia > Muridae > Acomys > Acomys percivali. Next base: position 94,933,326 of record OU015742.1, read on the forward strand.
CTTGGGTCTCTCAGACACCAGTCATCACTGGCAGATTACAGCCATATCAGACCATCTGCTTGTTTGCTTGTGCTTCTCTACTGCGGAAACTCCTAGATTGCAAGAATGACGTCAACAACAGCATTGTTACCATTTTACATTCAGGGCTGTTGAAATTTGGAGGAGTACATAGGTCAAGATCTCCCAGGCACTGGGTAACAGGTAGCCTCGCTCTGTGGCCCAAATTCTGGATCCAGCCAGTGCTTTGCTGCCTACCCTTGGATGTGTGCTGTGCCCTTGCCCTGCTTGACGTCTCTGGATCTTCATCTCTATGGCCCCATTACCCATGGCTCCTAGCCACTGTGCTTCCAGTTGGGTTCATCCACTGGGAAATGGACACTGGGATAGTGGAAAGGAGGAAGAAGGAGAAGTTGGGAGAACTTCATTCCTGTGCCCTTCTCCGTGACTCATCAAAGTTCTGGTAGTGGCTAGACACTGGCACTGTCCTCCCCACACCACCAGCTCTTCCTGGACCGCACCCTTCCCCCTGGAAGGATGCTGTGTCTCAAGGGATATTTGCCTGTCTGGAGATAGTTCTGGTTGTCACAATGAGGAGGTGCTATTGACAAGTGATGGGTAGAGAGTTAATTATTCCTCTAACGTTCTATAAGGTACCTGCCAGCCACCATCAGTGTTAGCAGGGCCCAGGGGAAGACTTTAACCCTACCACAATGTCATACAACTCATGTACTAGTCATTCTTAGTACAGCAAATGGACAGAGAAACTGTCTTCAGGGTCTCCAGTAATGACAGGTTGGGTTTCCATCTGGGGCAGATATGGAGAGGTTTACCCTTTTACCTCCCCCTGTCTGCAAGGCACCCCCAAGGACATGCCCTTTGCAGCCTCTGGCAATAGGTCACAAGCAGCCATTGCCCCTCAACTATAGAACCCTTTCTGCCCAAAGGTGGAAATGTGTTTCCAGGTTTGAAGGAATCCCATATTGCCATTATTTGACATTTAAAAGTACTTGGAACAAAAACTTTTTCAAATATTATACTTTTGATTTTGTTTCATTTTCTACCTATTTAAAAGGAAACAAATGGCTTAGGTTCCCAAAAACTCCTGCGGTCCTCTCTAGTGTGAGCTACACAGATGTGCTTATGTGGCATCACACACGTGCCTGCCCAATGTGAATGGCTTTGCTTTTAATTGTAACGGGAACAAACTACCAAATCCCTTCCCTCCCCTTCTCTCTTTTCTTCTTACAGGGCCTCACTGTAGCTTAGGCTGGCCTGAAACCTAGGACACAGATGAAGAGGACATCGGTCTCATGACTTTCTAGCCTCCAGCTCAGGGGTGTTGGGATTACAGGTGTGTGTTACATGCCTGGTTCCTTGAATTTCATTAAATATTACTTTAAGCCAGGCGGTGGTGGCACACACCTTTAATCCCAGCACTCGGGAGGCAGAGGACGGTGGATTGCTGTGAGTTCAAGGCCAGCCTGGTCTATAAACGGAGCTCCAGGACAGCCAGAGCTACACAGAGAAACCCTGTCTCAAAAAAAAAAAAGATTAGAGATTTAATTTTATGTGTAAGTAAATGTGTGTGTATGTGTATGTCTCCGCCCCATATATTTTCAGGTGCCCTTGGAGGCCAGAAGAGTGTGTCGGATCCTATAGAATTTGAGTCATAGGCGTTAGTTGTGAGAGGCCCAACATAGGAGCTGAGATCTGAACCTTAGTCCTCTGGAAAGGCTGCACATGCTCTTAACCATTGGGTCATCTCTCTAGCTGCCCCTGAAAACCCTTTAAAAGTTGAAATAACAACAATCTAGAAAACACAAATTTATTTCAAGTAGCTGAGTAAATGCATTCCCCCTCAATTTTATTTATGTATTTAATTGTATTTTTTGTTTTTGAGATAGGATTTCACTGTGTCGCCCTGAGTGACCTGAACTTGCTATGTACACCAGGATGGCCTTGGACTCCAGAGATCCACCTGCTTCTGACTCTAGAGTGCCTCTCAGTTCTAAAGAATGGATGCAGCTGGGCTGGAAGATGGCTTTTCCAGAGGACCTGAGTTCAGATCCTAGCCCCCACATCCAGTGGCTTATAATTGCCTCTAACCTGAGGTCAGTAGGGTCCATATGCTCTTTTGGCCCCTGCCTCCTAAGGGACACCTCTATTCCCATGCACATACCTCTTCCACACACCGATAGGATCCCAAGTGTTTCATAGAGTGTGCACCGCCTGTTCCATAGCGTCAGAGTTCATGGACAAGGGTGAGGGGACAGCTGCTTGGAGTGCACTCAGCAGACGCTTATACACCCCATGCATTCGTGCACTCTGGTCACACTAGCAAATAAGATGGGACTCAAACAAACACTTGCAAGTAGCAAAATATCTGAACAGCGCAGGTTTCCCAAGGATTCTGAGGTTGCCAAGCCCTTCAGGGAACTTGTCGTGTGTGTGTGTGTGTGTGTGTGTGTGTGTGTGTGTGTGCACACGCTATTCTCTTGACCTGCCAGGTTTCTTGGTGCCTGTGCCTGCAATGGATGACAGGCCCGCCATGTGGCCCTGGTACTTTGAGGACCAAGCTCAACTCAGGACACTTGGGCCTGCACTTGGTGTTCTACATATGGCAGAGTCTTCTGGCTTGAATCAGTTCAGCTCCCTCCTCTAGAGAACCATCCACTGCACAGCTTCTGGCTACTAGGCCTGCCCCTCGGTGGCTTCCTAGTGCTGAGCACTGCAGTTCTGAGGATGGCAGATGGCGTGTGTCATTTCATTCTGCCCAAGAATGAGCTCCCTGGAATGGCAAACCTCATGAGCCAAGCAGGGCAAGCTAATGCTAGCATACTGGGAAGCCCTTGTGGGGTACTAGGTAGACTGGGGCTCCCTTTCCAATCGCTGCCTCTTCCCTAGCAAGGACAGACTTAGTGGCTCTGCATACACATTCTACATTCCTCACTCACTAGGTACCTTGAGACATTTCTTTCCCATTCATGAAGTCAGTTCAGTGTTCCTTAGTTGACTTCACAAGTGGACTTCACAAGTGAACTTCACTCTTAGAAGGTCTTTCTTTCTCTTTCAAGATTTATTATTATGTATACATGTATTATGATGTATATAGTGCTCTGCCTGCATGTATACCTGCAGGCCAGAAGAGGGCATCAGATCACATTATAGATGGTTGTGAGCCACCATGTGGTTGCTGGGAAGTGAACTCAGGACCTTTGGAGCAGGTGGCACTTTTAACCACTGAGCCATCTCTCCAGCCCCTTAGAAGGCATTTCTTCTCAGCCTCAGCTCTTAAGACTAAAAAACCAAACCAAACCAAACAAAACAAAACAAAAAACACTAAATGAGACAGAGGCAGGAGGATCACTGTTGAGTTTGAGGCCAGCCTGGTCTATAAAGTGAGTCTAGGACAGCCAAGGCTACACAGAGAAACCCTGTCTCGAAAAACAAAACAAAAAAAGAATTTGCAAAGCCACCATAGCCTACAATGTCACTGCCTAGCTCTTTTCCTCTTGACTGACATACATGCACACACATACTCACATACTCTAAATAAATGTTAAAAAAAAATTAGAAACACTGTTCAAAATGTTTAGTACCTATGATTCAAAGTCTCTGGGAATCACTGCTCCCAATTTGAGACTGAAGCCGCAGCCTTGCAGAAGCTGGCCAAGTGACGAACCATTAAGCCACATTGCCTGCCCAAGGAAACTCAATTTATGTTCAAGCCCCTCCCCACCCCCAACAGCCTCGTCTGTCCCATGCCACCCTTATTTCCTAGCAGCTGCCCCCCTCACAAAGGCCTGGTACACACCTGCTGACACTGCCCTAGGCTGCTAGAAACGGGAAGCTGAGCTTGAAGAAGGCCTGGGAGGGAGAAGAGAAGAAGGGCATAAAAGCCCTCAAGAACAAGGCATGGAAGAAACACCAGTTCAGAGGAGGCAGCTGTGAGGCCAAGTGAGCAGGAAGAAAGGCCAAAATGTTCAGGGTGCATGCATGGATTGATTTTTAAATTGTGTGTGTGTGTGTGTGTGTGTGTGTGTGTGTGTGTGTGTGTGAGAGAGAGAGAGAGAGAGAGAGGCGGGGGGAGGGATGGGGTGTGGGGGGAAGAGGACAGTGTGCAGTTCTTTCCTTCCATGAGTGGGATCTACCTCAGGGGTCTCAAGGCTTAGTGCTTGAAGTGATGTTCTGGCCTTAGCTGCCCGAGACCTGGTGTAACATGTGGGCATTAATCATACCCTGCTTGAAGGATGGGTTTAGAGAAAGAAGGGTTCAGATCTTGCACCCAGTGAAAAGTCCCCTTCCTCCTATTACTGTCTTGGGAAAAAGCAGGTTGTTTCTGATTAGGACAACAGCATACCACAGTCAAAGCAAACAAATAATTTTGGTAGTAACAATGAGGCTGCCCATGGTAGTATGAACCCAGGGCACAGAGACTTGATGGAAATGAACACAAAAAATAAGTCAGATTCAGTCTACAACTGGGAGTGGAAAAACTTTTCTTGACTGCAAATTCTGACAAAGATAATATTTCTCCTTACTGAATTTACACACAGAGGAGCTGCTTGCTATTTCAGACTGTAAGGGAAACCGCAAGACTTGGTCTCATTGCCTTCTCTCTACAAAAAAAGAGCTAAATTGGCCTTATGAAGTTATAATGAGAGTAATTTCTTGAAATTACTTAAAAAGTAATCCATGTTGGTATAATTCATATTAACATTTGTTTTTACGAAGTCACAGTGTCCTCCGGGTCAATGATGAGGTCAAACACACTGACGTTATTTCGGAATGTGTGTAGGCTTGAGGGAGGAGGCGGCCAGCCATAGTGTGTCTAGTCCTCACGTTGAGAGGGACAGCCTGATCTGTGCCACAGCCCTCGAGGGCTGCATGGCTCCACAGGTGCGGTGCTTTGGGGCTCTCTGGGACTCTCCAAAGCCCTCTCTCTACTGTTTGGGTTAGCTCCCTCCATCCAGTGGCACCCCATCTTCTGTCCTGGTCTCTGTGTTTCCACAGTGGGAGCCCTGAGCCCCCAGAGTCCAGCTCTGACACTGCTTTGCTTCTTCCTTGCTGCGTTTGCTCTAGGAACAGTGCTGGATTCCCACCAGCCTCCTGGGAGCCAGGTCACTCTCCTAGATTCAGAGCTATTCTCTTTCCTTCAAAGCAGCCCCGACCTTGTTGGGCAAAGTCATGCCTGTAAGCTCAGCACTTGAGAGACTGAGGCAGGAGGACCAAGGGGTTCAAGGCCATCAGACTGCCTCAAAAACCAAGCAACCTCAAACCTAACATAACCCACAAGCAAGAGCGCCCCGACCAATTGTGCCTTGGTGAGTCTCTGCCTGCGTCTGCGGCTGCTCTCGTTATGGAAGCTCTCTGGGCTGCAACCCTTCTGCTGTTCAACTCAGCTCCTTTCCTGTCTTGGTGACACCTTCTCCAGAGTCTCACATCTTCCCAGTGTCCTGCCTCCCTCCCTCCCCTTATCTCTGCTTACTGTCATCTCTTTGGAGCGCTTAGTCATCTAAGAAGACTCTTGTACCTTGTCTTTATTCTTTCAGGTTCTTGCTAGATCTAACAATAAGGATAATGTGCTGACTCTCGGTGTTTAAGGGGTGCAGAGGGGTACATGCCAGCTGTGCCTTGTCAGAGTGACTTAGGGAGAATGCCCATGAAAAGAGACCTCCGGTATCTCAAAGTATTTAAAGCATGTAATTTCCATATGACCTAAAACTCCTTTTTAAAGCACATACACCAAAGAACTGGGACGTAAACAAGACAGGGTTTCTGTGTAGCCTTGGCTGTCCTAGACTCACTTTGTAGACCAGGCTGGCCTCAAACTCACAGAGATCTGCCTGCCACTGCCTCCCAAGTGCTGAGATTAAAGGCGTGCACCACCATACCCAACTCCAATGTCCATTTATTAACAGATGATTATATAAGCAAAATTATGGCACTTCTATATTACTATATTATTTAGCCCCCCAAAGACAGTGCTCAATTCAGCCTACAAAATGGCTGGTGTATTATAACCATAAATAAAGCCAAGCACAAGCACATATAACATGGTTCAATCATATGAAGCATCTATAGAAAGAAGACTCACAGAGACAGGAAGCATACTGCTGGCTTCAGGGGCTCCTTAATGGCTGTGTGTTTGTGTGTGTGTGTGTGTGTGTGTGTGTGTGTTTTCCCCTTCAGAAGAGTGATAAAAATGTTCTGGAACTGGATAGTGGTGATGGTTGTATAATACTGAAAATGTATTAAATATCACTGAACTGTATACTTTCAAATGGTTAATTTGGGGCTGGTGAGATAGCTCAGTGGATAAAGATGCTTGCCTTAAGCTTGACAACCTAGGTTTGATCTCTAGATCCCACATACAGGTTGTCTTCCTGCCTCCATACACAAGCTATGGCACAGACACTCCCCACCTTCAATAATAAGTAAACATTTAAAAATGTTTAAACAAAATTGTAATTTAGATTTAAAAAAAATTTTGTATGTATGAGTGTTTTGCCTGCATGTACATGCACCACATGGGCACCTTATGTGTTGGATCCTCTGCAGAAGGCTCAGGGATAAGGCACTTGCTTAGCATGTGCGAGGCCCAGAGGGAAACCATTATGAAAACAGCTCTTCTCAATCAAAATGTCTGCTAGGAACGCAGTCATTACTTTTGTCATCCTTTTAGTGTCCCCCCTCCCTTCCTCCTGGCAGAAGCCACTGTACTCTAACTTTTCAGTTGGGGCTGTGTCTTCTTTTGGCCTCTGATTTGGATACCCTGGCACTCTCCTTTGGCCACTTTCACACAACCCCTGCCTCCATCTCTCTCTTTGCGGTCCACCCTCAGCAGGTTCCATTCTCATGAGCCTGAGCTGCAGAGCTAGCCTTCCTCTGTAGGTTACACATACTCATCAGTGCCTTCACATCCAGACAGATGTTCCTTTTGCTGTTGGCTTCCACCATCCTCCACAGCCCTCAACTTGACATAGTCTCTACCTCCAATTTCCATGCTCCCAGGAAGCACTGTGATGCCTGGGTTACTTTGGCTCCAGAGGCTTAGAGTCCACAAGAGAAGGGACAGAATGGCAGCAGGTGGCAGGGCAGGGGCTGGCTGGTCATGTTTTGCTGGCATATTAGGAAACAGAGAGAGGGAACCAGCCAGTGGGATGAGGCTACAGATGCCTCAAGCTTACTCCCAGTGCTGTACTTCCTGATCCATAACCTCCCAAGCAGTACCATCACTGGGACTAAGTGCTCAAGTGCATGAGCCTATGGTGGGGACACAGATAGCTACATTTATTTATTCACCATATTTGGCCTCTTGCCCACACAGGCTGGATGCAAAATGCCCCATCTTATGATGCAAAATGATTTTATTCCAACTTTAAAAGTCCCCAAAGCCTTTAACAGCTTCAACACTATTCAAAAGTTCAAAGTCTCTTTTAAGTCTCAAGATAAGTAAAATTAAGACACAAATTACATACTGCCAACATAGAGTGTCACAGAACATGCATTGCCATTTAAAATGGGAGGAAACGGGGCATAGTGAGGAAAAGCTGGGCCTAAGCAAGACTAGAACCCAGCAAGGCAAAACAGCAGATTTTGCAGTTGTGTGTCTGGCATCTGGGGCTTTGGTTTCCAAGGGCTGAGATGGCCCCCCTCCATTTTGGCTGCCCAGAACATACATCTTTGTCTTGGGCTAGTCCCATCCCCATCTGCCAGCTCTCCCTGGCAGATGTTTCACAGCTCCAGCATCTTCAACAATCTGGGGTCTTTACTGGAACCCAGGCTTCGCCTTCACAGCTTTATGCAGTGTTCTCTCATGGCCTTGCAGTGACTCCAGCCCTGCCACACCCTGCTTGGCCTCAGCAGCCCTTGTAACCACAGAGGAAGAACCCACAACTCCTCATTCTTGTATCTTTCAAGCTACCAAAGGTAGCACCCCACAGACGGCACTGACATGTCTGGCTGCAGCTGGGGTGGCCTTCGCCTGCACTAGCAGTAGCTTTTGTATACAGGCATTTCCTAACAGCAGGGAACCCTTTGGGCTCTTTGTCATAAGTTGAAGGCTTACTGAGTAGGGTATGGCCCTTGAGGACCTTTCTTATGGTGCCAGTACAGCAGGCACACCTCTTCTTACCGAATCTTAACAGTATCAGACTATCTTTTGCACGGTTTCGGTCATTAAGCTCCCCACTTCCTCTTTGTCCTTTCCTCTGCAGGCTGTACTTTGTATTTTTTTTTCCTGTCCCACTTACATTTTCATTTTAGATCTGCCTAAGAATAATCAGTAATAACCACGCCATAGACTCAACATAGTGTCCTGAAATTTCCTTCCATCAAGGAAACTAGTCCATTATACTTAAATTTTGTCCAAGTGAGTTTTTAGTGCATGGGCAGAAAGCTACCAGATTCTCTGCCACATCAGCATGTGGGTGGCCTCTAGGCCAGCTGCTAATAGAGATCTTGTTCCCTTCTGGAAGCTCGTCAGCTGGGCCTCTGTACTTGTGTTACTCTCAGCACTACCCCAACAGACTGCCTGTTAAGCTCTGGTTCAGCTTTCAATTGCTTTTCTAGTCCAGAGTTCTAAAATCTTACACATCCCTCCACTACACCTGGCCAAGTTCTCCACATCAACCTGCCATTCTCTGGAGCTTTCCTCACCACGCCATGCCACAGCAGCTTACAGAAGGAGGAGGAGGAGGAGTTTGTTTGGGTATGGTTACAGAGGACTGGTTCATCATGTCCTCCATAGCTCATGCATGTGAGTGAGCATCTGGACCCCTGATGGGGGTGCTGTTTGGGGGCTATGGAACTTTTAGGCCTTACTGGAAGCACGTTACTGGGGTCAGGCTTACCCCACTTCCGGCTTGTTCTCTCTGTTCCCTGGTGTGCCAGCACAATGTGATCAGCAAGCCTTCTGCTCACCTGTCAGGGTCAGCTCTAATGTACGCTCCTCTCAAAGTCCTCTTCTCTACCTCCCCCATGGCAACGGTTTGTGCAGCGAACTCTACAGGAACTAGGATCCCAGGTTCTACTGAGGCACATACCAGGGCTTCCTGTACACACGCCTTCCTCCTCAGTTCTCAGGGCCTCAGACCTGCTTTTTTCATCCTCTCGCTCATTCCTGCTTCCTAGTTAGATAGCAGCATACCATAAAAGGTTTTCCTTCGCACACTGCTTTGCTTAGAATGTTGATAGCTTTTTAAAACAAAAACAACTTCTTCCTCCTCCTCCTCCTCTTACTACCACCACCATGTCCATCTCACAAAGGGAGAAGGAGCATGTGGCCTTTCTTTCTCTCATAAACCAGGTACCATGAAGCGGGACGTGCCACATTCCTCTCTGAGAACATGTTTGGGTTTAATGTAGGTGCAGGTTATTTTATATACACATATAAATTTCCTACCTTTTGTTCAAGGTACCTATTTGCTCTGCACAGAGACCATTATGAATACTGAAAAGTGTTCATTGTTAAATATGGCATGCTAAATGGTTTTGCTTTCTGGCAAAGCTCCAAACCATAATTATTAAGGGACTACAGCTGCCGAGAAATTCTTGGGTTACAGAAGGCTTTGATCCCATCCTGCCTTCTCCTCCCAACATGAATTTCCACAGGTGTGGCTGTTGCTGAATGCTGGTCAGGGCTGAACATAACTGCATGGTGACCAGGCACTTCTCACTTCGACCTCAGCCACCCTGAGATGGCTCTGTTTCCGTTTGCCATGCTAAGACCTTGTAATCAAAAGGATGTCGAGGGTAAGTCCAGTGTGAGAGCAGGACTGCTGTGGCCTCTCACCTTCAGAGTCCCACACAGTGGGCAGCGTGGGTTCTTAGCCACACTCTCAGTTTCCAGTGTAGTGAAGCCTCTGCACTAACCAGTTCTGTAGGACTTTGTTCAGTGGAAGGCCGTGGGCTTCCAGTGAGTGAGGTGGTTATTTCATTTCTATCAAAGGTGAGAGAAGTTCTGTCGGAGTCTCTGGGTAACATGGCTAGTTGGCAGGTACAGCCCTCAAATTCACCCCACTGCCTCCTTTTAGATAAGTCAGAAAGATACTTTAACATCATCACAAACATCAAGCCACCACATCTGAAATACAGAAAGAAGCTGAAGGGCAGATCTAGTCTCTCACCCCTTCAACTCCTCCCGCCTGAAAGGGACAGGGTTAAACATCCACAAGTCCCTAAGCCCATGAAAGAAAAGAGAGACCTCCAGAATGAATGTGAATAAACACGATTCTGCAACAAACAGAAAATCTCTGGTTTTCTAGCATTAAGAAAATGCTATCTAAGCCAGGAGTGGTGGCATAGACCTGTGATCTCAGCATTCTGGGAGGCAGAGGCAGGCAGAGCTCTGAGTTTGAGGCGAGCCTGGTCTATAAAGTCCAGGACAGCCAAGGTCACACAGAGAAACCCTGTCTGGAACAAAACAAAAGAGAAAAAGAAAAAGAAAAGAAGAAAGAAGCCGGGCGTGGTGGCGCACGCCTATAATCCCAGCACTCGGGAGGCAGAGGCAGGAGGATTGCTGTGAGTTCGAGGCCAGCCTGGTCTAAAAAGCGAGTCCAGGACAGCCAAGGCTACACAGAGAAACC
>OU015742.1:94953367-94983434 GCA_907169655.1 Acomys percivali
TAGGAATTTATAAAAGTGTGAAAACCCAGGTACAAGATGCCTAGGGTGTGCATAAACTCTAAAATAGGAATTTATAAAAGTGTGAAAACCCAGGTACAAGATGCCTAGGGTATGCATAAACTCTAAAATGGGAGTTTATATAAAGTTAAAAAGGTGAAAGTGATCATTCCCAATGGAGAGAAGGGGTGAGACAAAAACACCGTCAATAAATATAAAAACCCCAGTACAAATGCCTAGGCTATGCGTAAGTTTAATTAAGGCTTAATGCCTCTCCTTTTGCTCAGGGCAACAGGCTTGTCTCTAAAACGGGATACATTTTCCCGGGAGACAGGTATGGCCTGGCCTATGCATCAGGTGCCACAGAGCCTAGATAAAGTCATTTAGAACTATACAATCTCATTTAGATTTCAATTAAATAATGATTGTATGTTTGTTGGTAATGGTAATATTATACTTCCTCTTTAAAAGAGGTCAAAATGAAACAGACCTAGATAAAAGGGAAGCTGCTGACTTAAGTCAGTCTATACATACATAAATTCAAACTACAGAACTAGCCTCAATTGTTCTGTGCAACCTGCACACCTCATACTTTTATAATTTTAAAATTGTATAATGCTTGTGAGAAATTATATATTTTCAAAACAAAAGTATCAGACACTGATCAGACCTGACAAGATTCATCCTCCAGCATGCTGATATGCTAACACCCTGCATTCCTCATGTTCCATCCACAAGTGCTTCAGTTTCTGTTGTCATCAGAACAGAACATCTCCCAGGACAGCTTCGAAGAAAGCTTCTGATCCCAATTGGTCCAACATTTCAGATCGTCCCACACAGGACTTTTATTAAGCCTGAATTTCTCAACATTTAGAAACTGGACCACAAATGCTATCTCTTGCTTGTTTAACCATTTTCCCAGTTTTATTTGGGCCCCTACATAGGTATTATTTGCCCCAAATCAGCCTGAAAAAGCCTTAAAAAGAGAAGGCCGTCCCATTTCTCATAAAGGAGGGGGGTTGGATAAGGTTTTGGGCTATGGATATTTATTTTCATTGGAAATTGGTTATGTTATTATTAGTTTTATTCAGAGAGAAAACGAGATTGAACTCATGAATTTTTCTCTGAGAATATAAAAATATAGAGGGATGATAGGACCAAAGGTAGATTATTGAACCTACTCTTCAACTTAAGGCCTTAATTGTTCCTCACAAGGCTATTTTTAATTCATTGGTATAAAATATTATATATTGATGTAAAATAAGTTTATTTTTAATTCTTATACTATTCAATTTTATCACAAAAATATACATTGTAGGTTCAATAGATAGATAAGGTAAAATATTCAAATAAGGTCTTCAAAAACCTCCAGGATAGGACATTTAAAGACTTTTTAAAAATTGTTTTGAGGATTCTTTAAAGAATGAGACAGGGTGACTCCTGACAACCCAGCCTGCCTCAAAAGAAGGTAATGAGCATTGAGGAACCTCCTTATGGAGATGGCTCCAGATGTGGCAAACCAGCCACTGGGCAAAAATGAAAGAATTCTGCCTAAAATGGACAAGCTTGGATACAGGTGGAGTTGATGGCCAAACTCTGCCAAGACAGGGTAAGCAAGTCCTCAATAGTCCCAGCTTCACAAATATGCCTGTCAGATATATTGGGCCAAAAGGCTAAAGATGACGCTCCAACATGTTAAAGAGTTTTGAGTAACTGTTCAGGCAATAAAATGTCTCTGTCATTTTTTTAAAAATTTGGACGCTGCTAAGCTACACTTCCTATTTACTCAGCTAATTAATTTTATTCCTTCTCAAATCTCTGATGGGGTTAAAGACAGAGAAACATTATGAATATAATATAAATATAACGATAGTTTTGTGTTTGTGTGTGTGTGTATTATATATTGGTGTAATAATATAAGTGTATAAGTAACAAGTTTTTTTTTTATTATTAGACTAAAAAGGGAAATTGTTGAGGAATGTCTTGAGTGGGTGTAACAACTGTCAATCAAGCACTGTTTAGCCAATCAGCTGGGGGAAAGGACAGAAAGTGGAAGGCGGGACTTCCTGGAGGGGGGTGGAGTCAAGATTGACAGTTGAGAGGGGGGAAAAAAAGAGGCCTGACATTTGACTGGGAAAGAGAGAGACGTCTCTGAGGATCACAGTGACAAGTGATTGTGATATATGTATGATGTGAGGTTTAGAGTAGTTTATGTTAGTTTACAAATACATTAGAATCAGTTTAGATTCTGACAACCTTAAAGTATGTTTCAAACTCTGTGTCAGTTACTGGCTTCCTAGGCCAAACCGATACAATTTAATGTAACAATCCAAGGCCAGGGGCTCATTGCCATCCAAGTCTGAGTCCCTAGACTCAGGGACCCTGAGTGTGCATGCAGCTAGCTGTGTTCAGCACTATGATGATGTAAGAACAAGAGGATGGCAAGCGACAAGTGTGCATCTGTCTTCTAACCTGTTTCACTATCACATAGAGAAGCAGACATTTTTGCTGAGAATGTGGCCACCTGCCTCAGACTGTCAGTCTTGGGCCTCTGCTGAGACGCAGAGCATGTGCAGCTCTTGGATGCTCAGACTGACATGAGGTGGATGTAACTCCTACAGTGGCCTTCACTTCCTCCCTCATTACCAGACTGTGCACATGGACCACAAGAGGGACTGTGCATACTGAAAACGCAGAGCAGTAGGAAGTAAGGCGTGGGTTCCTTGATGACAGGCCACCACATGAGCCTGTTGGGTCTTCTGAGCTAGGAAGAAAAGCTACTGACTTGTTTAAGCTACTATGGACTTGGTCTCTGTGTTACAGACACCAAATCCATACTTACTAAAACACCACTGGTTTCATGCTTGAAGGCTCACTGCTTCTGCTCTGGCACTTTCTGCACCCCTGTTGGGGATGTGGGGAGGCTGGCAGGACCAAAGTGGAAGAGAGGAGCACAAGGAGAAGGTAAGACACTGTCAGGTCAGGGTTTTGATTCTCACCTCCTGTTCACGTTCTTTGCCTTTGTTCCTGAAGACCAGCTTTATTTTCTTTCTTTCTTTCTTTTTTAAAGGCAGGGTCTCACCATATAGCTCTAGCTGGCCTGGCATTTAGAGGTCTGCCTGCCTCTGCCTCCCAAGTACTGGGATTACTGTCATGTTCCACTACACCAAGCTAAGAAATTCATTTTGACAAGCTCCATCAGTCCATTCACTGAAGATTTCTTGTCCTTTAGACATGTAGGACACTTGTTGTGTCAGCGAGCTGGCCAAAGCACAGCTCCTAGGATATCCATCTTCTCCAGTGATTGTCATAAAGACATATCCAGACTGCTGCCTTGTGCTCTTTACAGAGACCCTGAGAGGCATGAGGGTTACAACACAGCACTCTGCCTGAATGCACACGAGTCCTCCCTGTGTGAGCCCAGGTAAATCCTGCAGTCACAGCAGCAGCCACTTCCCATTCTGTTCTGCTTTGAAGAGCATCTGTCATGTGGGTTCTCAGTAGAAAGAGGGGCAGCAGGAACAAGAAGCCCAGGCTAGCCTACTCCAAATAAGAGATTCTCAAAACAAGATTTGGAGGATTTTGTGGGTAGGATGAGGGTTTCAAGGTCTCAGACAGCCTCCGGCACTCTTTCTCGGATACTGGTAGGATGCCTAAGAATAAGGGGCTTCATCAGTGCCTCTGTATTCCTACTCTTGAGCTCAGCTCTTGCCTTGGCAAACCTTTCAAGCTCAGGGCTCCATGGAATGTGAAGGCCTCGAGTAGGAACTGGGGACAAACTACTCTCTACGAGGCTCCTTAGTCACCTAATCAAGGCAGGAGTGAGTGAGACCAAAGTCTATCTCCTTCACCCTGTCCCTCACTCAGCTTAGGCTCAAAGAGGGAAGGCTTGGGAAGTGGCTCAGCCAGTAAAGGGCTTGCCATGCAAGCAAGCACATGAGGACCTCGGTTTGAGCCCCAGGACTCACCTGAAAAACTGAGCCCAGCAGCACACCTGTAATTCTGGCTCTGGGGATGTAGGGAGGGACAGATCCTTGGGGCTCAGTGGCCAGCCAGTCTGGCATAATTGAGTAAGCTCCATGCCAGTGAGAGACTGTCTCAAAAAGAAGTGTGGACAGTCCCGTTCCTGCAACAGATGAGCACACACGCACACGCAGAAGGTGCTTTCCCTAGTAAACAGAGAAATGGTACACCTTGTGTAGCCCTACCATGTGGCAAGTGAAGGCTCCCACATAGAAGGGAAGCCACGAAGAAGGGAGAGCTGAGCCATGAAAAAGAGTGATCACCAGGCACAGCTACCCTTTGCTAATAGGGACAGAGAGGCCCGCCAGCCTCAGCACCAGATGGCCTAAGTCCTAGTCCTAGGGCTGACTACCACCCACAGAGGTCAGTCACCTGGGGGCCAGTGAGCTTGGCTTTCAGGACAGTACGATTGGAGGCAAAATGATGCAAAAATGGCCCTCATTTCCTCAAAAGGAGCTTGTTGTCATCTTTGAGGCTTAGTCACTGGGAGGCCATGGACACAATCCTCTCACCCCAGCAACAGGCAGTGCTTACTGGCACCTGCAGCTCACTCCTAGATTCAGATGTGAGCATTAGTTTGCATTTGTCTCTGTACAGCACGGAAGCCAGCTGCTGCTGACGCACTGGCTGAACACAGGTGCATGTCAGGAGCCCAGGCTCCCTGGGAACAGCGATGTGGTATGTGGTCCCTGGAGCTGCACTGTGACAGTCCTCTACAAGTGATCTGGGGAGGGGTAAAGACTTTGGCCCACCCTGACCAGATATCCATGACTCGAGGAAATGAATGAGGAAACAGAGACCTTTCCTTCCCTGGCAGATCACAATCCCTACCTTCCTGTGTTTCCCCCACTAGAACCTCCTGACAACAGAAAGGAACACCCTGATGGCAATGGAGCAGGCCTGGAGCTGGCCTCAGGGTGGAGTTAAAGGGAGGGAGATACTGGCTTCACAGAACACTCTGTTCTTCCACCCAGTGCTGCTGGAGTTCCCCCAAATTCTGTCCCAGGCAGCATTCCTCTTCCTTATGCCTCAGCTCACTTGTTCTAGGAGTCTGTACTGGTCACAGAAGTGACATTTCTGTCACTGCCTCCTCAAGAAATAAGGTATCTGGGAGGTATAGTGAAATACTTTCCTGAGGCCAGTAAGATCTGTGTTTCAGACCTTATTTCCAACTAGCAGTGTGATACGGGTCATTAACTGTCCTTGGTTTTAGATACCCTATTTGTAGATCCCAGGCTATGACTCTCCCAGCCCTGTGTGATCCTCTCCCTCTAGGAAGGGACCTGGAGGACAGGAACAAGCATCTTCTTGTGCAGGACCATCTGCTACCCAAGGGAGTGACACACCCTATCATAACTCTCCCCTTTGTTTCAGCTCTAGGCTCCCAAGCTACTTTCTTTTCTTTTTTGTTTTTTGCTTTTTGTTTTTTTTGAGACAGGGTTTCTCTGTGTAGCCTTGTCTGTCCTGGAACTCACTCTGTAGACCATGCTGGCCTCGAGCTCAGAGATCTACCTGCATCTGCCTCCCAAGTGCTAGGATTAAAGGTGTGCACCACCACTACCCAGCTCATAAATCTCAAAGGGAAAAGAACCTCCTTGCTTGAGAAAGGGGGGCATGACAAGGAGAGAGCAAGTAAATCCAGATGTGACACAGGCCAGGACTCAGTGGATGCTCGGTCAGCTCCTTATTGAATTGGTGTTTCTAGGAAGCAGTGGAGCCAGCACAGCTTACACAGTCTACTAGGACTGGGATCTCCCACCTCAAGGCAATTTCTTTTTCCTTCCTTTTTATTTCTTTAAAAAAATGTTTTTGAGACAGGATCTCCCTACATAGTCCCAGCTGTTCTAGAACTCACTATATAGACCAGGCTGGTCTTGAACTCAGAGATCCATAGAGCAATTTTGTAACAAGTTAGAATCCAAAGAGGTTTTCCTCCATCTCTCCCACATGAGGTCAGTGTTGAAAACACCAAATCCTTATTGTTTTGAGCTATTTTGAGTAATGTATTCTTCCATTCATTCATTCATTCAACTGATTACACAGTGATTTTTAGTGGATGCCGGGTCCTAAAAATCAAAGCAGTGAACAAACACAAAAGTACTATTTTATGCAGCCATCGGGAGGCTGAAGCAGGATTGCTAAGAGTTTGAGACCAGCCTGGATTGTGCAGTGAATTCCAGGCCAGCCTGAGCTACAGGATGAGAGCTCTCTCAAATCAAAAACAAAACAAAACAATCCACAACCAATAAGATTGCTTAGTGGGTAAGAGTGCCTGCTGCCACACTGATGACTTGAATTTGATTACAGGTAGAAGAAAAATAAACTGACTCCTGTAAGTTGTACACACACACACACACACACACACACACACACACACCCCACCACCACCACCACCACCACCACCAACAACAACAACAAAACAAAACGAACCAAACCATAAAAGTTAAAAAAAAAAAATCCTACTCTTTGGTAACTATTGCTCTGCTGGAAGGGATAAAAATAAAAACTAAAAGCTGCGGAGCATAAAGGCAGCAGGTGAGGGGTCAGCAATGACTGGGTACTCAGCATAGTCAGGGTGGCTGTGGAGTTGATGCTGAGGCTGAGACGGGAATGGTATTAATCGGTAGGCAGGTAGGTACAGGTAGGTAGGAAAGTCCAATGAAGGATGAGCATCCTGTGCAGATGCCAAGGTCCTGAGGCTAGTGTGACCGTGGTGGCTAGAGCAGAAAGAGAGCAGCAGGCACTGGGGTCTGGTTAGAGGGCGTTTGGTGCTGGTTAAGGAAGTTGGGTCCTAGAACATGGAAAGCCAGGGTAGAGAGTGGGCAGGGAAGCAGTTACATGAGGACATGTCGTGGTGAGCTCTCTTCTGAGCACCATGGACAGTTGCCTGGAGGCAGACAAGACAGGAAGAGGCAAAATGCTCTGATTGACATCTGAAAAAGCCCAGGGACGAGTCAGCAGTGCTGGACCACTAGTGTGTGAAGGGAACTTGAGGACAGTGCTCAGAATGCTTGTTAAGTGGGCGGATGTGGCTGATCCACCTGCTTCACACTGGCAGATGCTATCTTCACAAGGACTGGCTCTTAGCTGTTATGGCCTTCCTCTGATTTCTTTTATTTTTAAATTATATATCTGTGTGTAATATGTACACATGAATGCAGATGCTCATGGAAGCCAGGGGCAGTGGACCTCCCTTAAACTGGATTATAGGTGGTGGTGAGCTGCCAGGCATGGATGCTGGGAACTGAATCTGGATTCTATGCAAGAGCAGAATGTGCTCTTAACTTCTGAGCCATCTCCTCAGTCCCGGGTCCCTCCCTGGTCTTCAGAAAAAGACAGATGGTACTCACAGAAGGCTAAGTCTGGAGCCAGGCAAAGGCTTTAGAGACAATGCACCTGAGCAGATTAGGAAGGGCCTACAGGAAGGTAGAGGAGAAGGGAGGCAATGTTTACAGACCTCTTCTGAGCCTGACCCTGCAGAATGCCTGTGAGCTGGCAGGAAGGACACAAAACATAGGTTACCCACCAGGTCTGAGGATGGTGGGCAGCCTTCAAATGTTCTGGAGGTGCAGCCACCTGTGACTGAGTCTAAATCTCACAGGCCTGAGGCTCTGTTGACTGGGCTATGTCAGCATGGGGCCACTGTGAAATGTCACAGTGACCTAGTACTCTATCTCTCCTCTCAGATTGTCTTCCCTGATTGCTCAAGAGTTGGAACATATGAGGAGTGTTCATACTTTATGTTGGCTCACTGGATCTATGTGGGTGGCAATGGTGCACATATGTTATGATGTGTTGGGGTGGTGATGGGAGAAGAGCATTTTGTGGGGAGTTGAGCAAGTGTGGGTTTTCCCCTCCTTTGATGCCCAAGGCTACAAGGGCTTTCTGGGCTTGCTTTACAATGTCACCTGCCCTGTTCAATCTCAAATATTTCTCTCTTTTATTTTCTATATCCCATTTATGCTTCCATTTGCTCTTTGGCTTCTCTGCTAAGGCTCACTATAATTCTAGTTTTTTACTGGCTATCACACTAAGCACAGGAGGCTCCTTCAGTGTATCTCAATTAGCCTGTGTCCATGGTCTTTATTACCCCAGGCTAGCTCCCTGCTTCACAGTCTGAGACCCAGACCTGAGAGGTAGGAAGAAAGGACTCAGTCCATGGCTGGGAAGCTCTGGACAGTGAGTGGAGCAGATGGGCTGGTACAGTTAGAATGAGTGCTGAGTGGGGTCTTCAGCTGGTTCTGGTAGGGTTGGTCCAGCTGCTGGTTTCAGAGTGGCATTCCAGTTTCCATAGGCAACTAGGGATTGACTGGGTGGAAGATCAAGCCATGGGTGAAAACTGAGCACTCACAGTGTACCTAATAGAAGATAACAGCAAGAGCTGGCACACATCGGTAAGTCCAGCACTCGGGAAGGGGGGATCAAGGGTTCAAGGTTAGCTTCTGTACCGAGAGTCAGTCTGGGCTATAGGAGATCACAAACAAACAAAAACAACCCCACATAAAACAAAAAGCCAACAACATAAAATCAGAGCCCATTATCTAATCTCTAAGGCAACGGCTACCTGGACAGAGGAACCCACAGCATGTAGGAAAGGAAAGCCAGGGTTATTTGGGATGACACAATGACCACATCTCAGGAGCGTGGAGGCAGAGGTGGTAGGTTTAACGCACTACCACCAAATATACACTTACGGTGGAAGGAGAAGCCTTAGTGATTCTTGGTGGACCAGGAGCCTAAAGGAGGGTTAGACCAGAACCAGAGCTCCAAAGAGAAGGATAAAGGTGGGCAGATCTGTCTGTTTATATTTCTTTGTACTCTGCCCTAATTGGTTTTTAAAATAGGGCCTCACTATGTAATCATGGCTGGTTAGAAATTGCTTTGTATATCGGGCTGGCCTGCCTCTGCCACCTATGTGCTAGCATTAAAGGCACCCTTTTCTGTCTTTCTCTCTCCCTACCCCGCTCCCTTCACCTCTTCTTTCTTTTTTTTATTTTAATTTTAGGTATATGGGTGTTTGGCCTGAATATATGTCTGAATGCTTTGTGGAAGCCAGAAGAAAGTATTCAAGTACCTGGGACTGAAGTTACAGATGGGTGTGAGCTGCCATATGGGTTCTGGGAATCAAACCCAGGTCCTTTGACGAGTCAGTGCTCTTAACCACTGAGTCCTTTGTACGAGCACCTTGAGTTAGTTCCTTTGGGTCTTCCAGAATTATTAACCAATTCCTTCAACAAACCTACACATAAGCCAGCTCATATGTGAAGACATGAGAAGGTGCTGTGGTGTGAGGGAGTAGATTTAATGCTGTCCCTTCAACATGTTCCAGCTGCTGTCGGGGGACCAATGGGTAGCTGTGTGAAGGAGCAGCAGGGTTCCCAACAGTTGAACTGTGTTGTGGCAAGATCAGGCTAGAGCCTGGACACGTCATTTTGTTTCCAGTGAGTGCAACTGTCCCACCAGCCCTCTTGTTTCTACTGCCAAAGAAAACTTTATCCCATATCACAATGCCCTGCCTTCCCAGTTCCTGGTGGTCCACAGACTCACTGCGTATCAGTGCCAGAGGCACAGGCATGAATTTCCCTTGGATGGCTTGAAGCCTTGAATTCATCTCATGTGTTCCTTCTTTCCACTTCCCACAAGCAGAGCTTCGGATCCCTTTGCGTTCCCTAGATCTCACAAATGAATCCTCTTCTATCTGCCCATAACTCTCAGTGGCATTTTGTGAAAAACATCTGTGCTGATTCCCCTCATTCATTCTAGTCCCGGTCCATCTCACACTCGTCTCTAACACGTGCCTGTAACAGCTCTTTCCTGTTTAAAACTCCCTTCAGGCATGATTCCGCCCTACTGTTCAGAGCCACTCCTGCCCTGTCTAGGCTCCTCTCCTGCTCCCTCCTCTCTTGCCTTTCCCCAGTCTGGCTCTATGGATGTCCATCTGCAGCTCCCACCAGCTTCCAAGACTCCTTCAACTCCAGGCTTGGGCTTTAGTTTTTCTTCTGCTCCTGTTTGTGCTCCACTTATCACTTCCTTTGGACAGCCATGCTCTTAAGACCTTATAGTAAGGATGCATGCTCCATTTCCCCTTAGTTCCTAAGCAAACCCTCAGTGGGTGGTATGAGAGGGAAGGTCTTCTGCCTGCACCCAGCCCACATTTACTAGCAAAAGGCAAAGATAGATCCTGGTTTCTTTCTTTTCCTAGAGTAAAAGTGAGAAACAACACATATATAATTTATTATATATTATATATAAATATATAAGTCTATCTGTCTGTCTATCTATCTATTGAAAGAGACTGGATGTCTAGCCCAGTTTGGCCTTGAACTAGAACTCCCTATGTAACAGGACGAGCTTGAATTTCTGATCCTCCTGAGTACCGGGATTTCAGGTATGTGCCACCACGCCTGGCTTATATGGTGCTATTAAACAAACCCAGGGCATCCACAACATGGATTTGACTATTTTAGATACAAGCATTCATTCAAAATGAATTTTTAAAGAAGGATGTAGCAAGACATTGTAATCTAATTTAAGGAAAAGAAGTCACCATAGGAACTGAATTCATTCATTCTTCCCACTCAGATTTTGAGCTGGCCCAAACTGATCGTGAACTTCTGATCATCTTGCCTCCATCTCCCAAGTGTTGAGGTTACAGGCATGTGCTACCATGTCTGGTTTACGGTGGGGATGGAACCCAGGGCTTTGTGCATGCCAGGTAAGCACGTTACCAACTGAGACACAACTCCTGCCGTCTTCCCCGGTCCCCAGGGCCCACACTGGAAGGAGAACCAACTCCTGCAAGTTATCCTCTGGCCTCCATATACTCTACCGCCTACACATATACATAAAAATAAGTAAGTGTTAATTAAACAAAGAAAGAAAAGCTGAAATGCGAAAAAGGAATGAGTCCATAGGGATCGTTCACATGGAAGTGGCTTGCAGGTCAGAACCTGGTATGCAGAGCACGGTACCCCCCTCATAGCTTTCTTTTGGTGCTTCACTGAAGGCTAGGTTGGTTCTGGCTAAACCTGCCTTGCAGAAGCATCACTGTATCACTGCAAGACTGTGCGAAACTTCCCTACAGCA
The DNA here is from genome assembly GCA_907169655.1 of Acomys percivali. Lineage (NCBI taxonomy): Eukaryota > Metazoa > Chordata > Mammalia > Rodentia > Muridae > Acomys > Acomys percivali. Next base: position 94,964,474 of record OU015742.1, read on the forward strand.
GAGGAAAGTATATGCACGGTGTGGCTGAGATCTCATTTCTCCAGAAGCTTGAATATTCCAGGAACCTTCCAGAGTACAGGCAGTCTACTGCTTCAGAGAGCAGCCCTTGCCTTGGTGGGTGCAGTTGTAAATACTAGATAACTGTCCTCTCCTGTTCAACCGCACATCACGGCATCTTCTCTGCACAGCTGTGACTTCCTATCTCAGAACAACATTCACGCTCTTCATCAGGATGACTGGCCCAGAAGCCTCCCTGCAACCCAGGCCTACGTAATAACATGCATCAAAACAGTCACTGTCCCAGATGGTCAGTGAATCCAGAAGTGTGTCACCTTGTGTCCACTCTAATTTGCTTCCCATTTCTTGCAGCCAGCAGTCCATGTCCTACCCTCAAAAGGAGTTCCCTTTGCTTCCGTAACCCTGAGATGCCCCTGGGTCCAGGGCTTTACTGGCTGTATAGTTACTGAGGTTAGCACCTCCCATCCAGACCTCTTGCTTTGCACCTCACTCCTATCTCTTAGGCTAAATAAGGAACGAAAGCACAAAAAGGCAAAACTTACACATTGAAAACTCATGTAAGAGCAAAATGACGGGTCTGTGATTTCTGGCTTATATAATCATATAGATAATCAAAATTTGACCTTATTTAAAACAGATGACAGCCGGGCAGTGGTGGCGCATGCTTTTAATCCCAGCACTCAGAAGGCAGAGGCAGGCAGATTGCTGTGAGTTTGAGGCCAGCCTGGTCTACAAAGCGAGTCCAGGACAGCCAAGGCTACAGAGGAACCTTGTCTTGAAAAACCAAACAACAACAACAAGAACAACAACAAAACAGATGACATTGCAACCAAGAAAGGATATGCTGTATATTAAATTTCTACTTTTGAAAACAACTTTCGTCTAGGAGTTTCTAGTTCTACAAAACATAGTTGGCAAATCAAAATTAGCAGGAAAGTGGCCTGTGTTTATGTATAATATTTTTTGGAATATAACTAGGCCCATTTATTTGCCCATGGTTCTGGAAGGTTTCCCATCACAATGGTTGAGGAAGAGGCTGAATGGTTAGGCAAAACTTAAAATAGTCACCACATGGCATTTTACAGGTAAGTTTGCCAGTCCAAGTCCTGGAGCAATAAGGCATGACACAAGGTCAAGAACAAGGTACCTGTTGCCTGGCAAGTGTTTCCTTGTGACATGGCTGTTGTCATGATTTCTGTGGCTGCCTCTCTGATGGTTTGTTCTTCACTCTGCAGAAGGGTAAGGACACACTTCCAGAGAGACAGTGTGTCCTGCAATTCTGTGAAGAAAACCAAAGGGAATTCATGTCATCTACGAGCCACCAACAAGCAGCAGTAACACTGCTTCAGGCTGATGGGGGAGGAGGTCAGTCATGAAGAACAGCCAGATAGGAAGACCTGAGCACCAGAACAACATTGAAACTGAGAAGGCCTGCTGGGGAGGTTTGGAAACATCTTTTCTGTGGGAGGAGGACTGTCTTTTGCAGCCAAGCAGCTGTCTGCAAGGTCTCCAGAAGGTGTTGACTGGTCTACAAGGCTCTGAGCAGCTCTCTCCAGTGGCATGATTTATGCAGTAAGAATATTTTTCTTGCCTTTAATCTCAGCACGTAAAAGACAGGTAGATCTCTGGGAGATCAAGGCCAGCTTGGTCTACAATAGAGTTCCAGGATAGCCAGAGCTATATAATGAGACACTGTATTAAGGGGGGGTGGGAGGCTAATAGCACATACTAGGAATCCCAGCCTTGGCTATGTAGTGAATTCTAGGCCAGTTTGAGCTACACGGTGAGATTTTGTCTCAAAAAAACCAAAGAATACTTTGCAAAAACTAGTTTAGTGTTGATTTGAGAGACTGTGAGAACTTACCAATTCTGGAAAGCAAAGTGTTAATCAGTATGTTTTGGGGGCAAGGATCAAAGGTGGGGAGACCCATGAAAAAGAGCCTTCCTGCTATGAGTCCCTGGGGCCTATTTTCTGCTGTTGCTGGCCCTTAGCACCGAATCCACTGGTTGCCATATGGTGCTGTTGTGGACAAACAGAAAGGCAGAATGTGTTCGGAGCAGCTCAAGGCCATGAGACTAGACTATAGCTAATGAACAGTGAAAATGAAGCTGGGTGGCTGCAGGAAGACACGGAATGGGACAGATTTTAGGAGGAGAGGAAGGCAGCAGCAGTGTGAGTGCAGGCTGCAGAGGGTCTCATTAGAGGCAACGGCAGACCACCACCCAGCATGCCTCTAAAGGCAGCAGTCTGAGCGGAGGCCCAACCCCCTCACCAAGAGTGTCATCTGGAGTACTTGTCTTTTTTCTCACAGATCAGCCTTTAAGTTCTACTCCTCTACAGACTCTACACTTTGCGGGGGGTGGGGGTGGGGGTTCTAGCAGCCCAGGCTGGCCTCAGATTCCTATGTAGCTCTAAATGGCCTTGAACCCCTAACATCCTCCTGCTCCCACCTCCCACCACCTAAGAATCCAAGTTGAGTTTTCTCAGTAACAAGGAACCTCTACAGTTCATTTCTTTTTTTAAAAAGATTTATTTATTTATTTATTTAGGCCAGAAGATGGCAACAGATCACATTACAGATGGTTGTGAGCCACCATGTGGTTGCTGGGAACTGAACTCAGGACCTCTGGAAGAGCAGCCAGTGCTCTTAACCTCTGAGCCATCTCTGCAGCCCCTCTACAGTTCATTTCAACCTGTCCTCATGTCTCTGGCTGGCTGCAGTTCTTCCTGGGCATGTGGGCCATTGGCCATCCACAGCACCAGCAGCTAACATGAACCAAGATTCAATTCCACACAAGAACTTCACACAAACTTACTTTTGAGTGACAGAGTGATCAGAGTTGTTCAGAAAAAAAATGTGCTGCAAAATGGTATTGACCTTCCTGAGAATGCCTGACACAAAGGAGAAACAAACCGCCTTGAGAGAGGGTGTCACTGTGCTGTCTAGGTCAGTTTTACGGGCTTTAGCCTCTCAAGCAGCCACGACTGTAGGCATGGACCACCATGCCTGACCTAACTAAAGTTTATTAGCCTTTCTCTTGTTGCTCTGGGTTCGACAATTAAATCACAAGCACAGGAGGGTTGCTGATGACATCACTTAGAAGAAAGAAGTAAAGGGACAGCAAGAACACTGCCTCCCAGACAGAGGCTGCCCAGGTGGCACTTTATAGGCTCTCACTCGGCTCATGATTACATTTCAGCGTCACCACCTAAAAGCCAATTCTTCTTCTAGCCCTGGAAACCTGTCTCCCAGCAATACTGAAGGCTCCTTGGCGGGCTGGGCCCCTGCCTGATTCTTGAGGGCCACACATGAAACTAGTAAAGAGACACAGAGTGACTGGGTGACAGGAAGTGAGCACCTCATAGTAATGAGTCCACATGCAGGTTCTGTGCTGAAGCCGAGCTCTGTGTCCCTGGTCTTCTTTTAACTACACTCTATAAATGAATACAAACTCCAAAGCAGCACAACAAAAAACTAACTAGCTGCCCCTGTGCTCTCCACCTTCCCACGCTTCCCTCAAACTGTTCTCTTCAGCACTGCTGTCATGAAGCTACTCCTAGTTACTGCTCTCTAGGCATGAGAGCGGCAGTGAGAGGGACCCAGGTTAGATGCTCATAGCTGCTCAACTGTTCGACTCAAATAGCGCTTTTTATATCCCAGAACTGATTTCAAGTTAGGTTCAGTAGTGAAGGGAACCATTAGACATCAGACAGAAGCCTGGAAGTCAGCCTCAGCACCTGAGTCCTAGGGAGTACTTCCTAGTGTCTTTTAAGGAAGTTCTTTCTGGCTTCCTGGAAGAGGCTGTTTTGAAAGGCAAGTAAGTCAATCAAACAGGGGTTTGTTTATAAAGAGCTGGTCCCTACAGATGACAAACAGACCTGAGGAAGGGGGTGGCAGATGATAAGGCAGTAGGGTGGTCCAGGGATGAAACAGAAAAACCGAAAGGGCTTAGTGAGCCATGTTAAAGGATGTGGAGTTCTCCTGGGCTACCTAGTGACACTATCTCAGATGTGGGTTGTTGGGAATGGACTCCTGAAAGGGTCAAAGTTACAGATAGGAAAGACTACAAAGCTCAAGCATGCTCTGAAAAAAAATGTATATAGAATGTCAGGTGATAAGATTGAAGGAAAAGAAGAAAAGCAGCTGTTGGTAAAAAAAACAATCAGAATATGAACTAATAGGACAAAATATCCTGGAAACATGTAAAAGCATCACACATGACACCATTGTGTTTTGTTTTCTCAAGACAGGGTTTCTCTGTGTAGCCTTGGCTGTCCTGAAACTTGCTCTGTAGACCAGGCTGGCCTCGAACTCAGAGATCCACCTGCCTCTGTCTCCTAAGTGCTGGGATTAAAGGAGTGTGCCACCACCGCTCAGCTAACCATGCCTTCTTTTAGCCTGGAATATCTGCCTCCTCCTTTGTTAGTTGAGTTGGGTGCAGTGGGCATCCCACTCAGCGCTCTTACCAAGAATAGGCTGGGGATTGGTGAGGAACAGGGGTGTGGTGCTCATGAGGACTTCTGCAGCAGCCAGTCTGGATGTAGTAGGAAGATGATCTCCACAGGACCAGACAACCAGCTCAACCCACTGCCTCAGCTCAGGGGCTATGGAGTCCTTGTTCTGTGAACACAAAAGAAGCCTATCAGTGATCTCCAACATGCTCCCATGGGCAAAAGGGGGGAAAGAGCCCCTCCAGCCAGCTGTACTTGCAGCCTCAGAGACCAGCAGCATGCCAGTGCTCACTTGGAGGGAAGCCTCACTGTTTTCAATAACAAGAATTTTATTGGTACACAATGCACATCTTTCTTTTAACACCAACTGATACCTAAGACTGATCGTGTCTGTTGTACACATGTGAAGCACTGACTTGTATAGGCTTTGTGTGGCGTCCAGTCAGAGTAAACATTAACTGCTGCAGTAAACTTCAGAGCGCTTTCACACTTTCTTTTCTTCTAGACAGAATCTCATATAGCACCTGGACATGAACTCTTGAGTCTTCTGCCTTCTACCTCCCAAGTGCTGGGATGACAGGTGTATGCACCACACCTGGTAGATTAAGGTTTCTAAGCTTCATGCATTCCTTTTCATGGTCAGATAACATTCTGTCCCGAGTAATGGCATTTGGTTTATTTACAGCTTTTATACTCATTTCTAATTTTTCTAGAAAGGAGATTCTCATTCCATGTGAATTACTTCCTGGTCTACTCTGGAGGTTTCCTGCTGCTGTGACATGTAATATTGGCCCTCTGAGAGGTGATGCGAATGGGGCCTTCATGACATTAATGAATAAATGCTGTTATCTCCAGGGCTGGGCTAATCATGACAGGAGTAGCTCAGCTTTACAAGTGACTTCTCTGGTCTGTTTGTCTGTCTGTTCCCCTTTTTTATGCTTTCTCATCATGTGCCACACTCTGCCATGTCTGCAGTGTTGTTAGGCAGTGAAAAGGCCCTCTCTGGGAACCTCGGAACTGGGAAAAAGGAATGTCTTTTGTTCAAGAAGCCCACCATCAGAGAACCAGAGAGTGTACTGCAGACACTTCATCAAGGAGCTGACCCTCTTGTGCTGCACCACATGAGCCTAATGCCAAAGCATGGCTCCCTCCCCAGAGCCGAAGTCATGCTTCTCCATGTTGCTCCATCACTCTGTGGATTTTTCTCTCCCTAGAAAATGTTCCTAGTTTTATGGGATTCTGTGTCATTCAAGTTCTGAGCAGCTGGCGATGGAGGCAACTGGTGGAGAGCAGCTGTAGACTGGCCTCTCTGGCAGACTTGCTTCTGCTGTCTGGCCTGCTGCCTAAGAACTCAGGGTTTATTGTGCTTTGCTGCTGCTGCTGGTTTCCTAAGACAGCATCTCTCTGTGTAGCTGTGCTCACTGTGGTCCTTCTGCCTTAGGCTCACAAGTGCTGGGGTTACAAGGTAGGCTTTTGTTTTGTTACAGAGCTGGGAAAGGAACCATGTACATGTTAGGCAAGTTTTACTACTGCTTACAGCCTAAGATCTATTTAATTTTTTTTAAGCAAATCATGTCTTTACATATTTCTCCTATCCTTCCAAACAGTTTTTTTCTTATTTATTTATTTATTTAAAATGTTTTTGTACTTTGGTTCTCAGTCATGCCGTTGGATGACAGAGCCAAAGACTATTTTCTTGCTTGCTAATGCTAACACTGGGGTTTTACCCTGGCCAGCCTTGGGAAATCTGATCTCAAACCACCTCCTCCCTCAAGTCCTGGTCAGCTCCACAAGCACTCCCTCCTTGCCTGGGCTCCTGGAGTCCTGTCATTTGTTTGCAGTAGTGAGGCAGCGTTCTTTTCCTGTCATTAGCCTGCACTCTAGGCTGTTCACCTCCGCCTGCATCTGCATCATCTCTCTCAGTGCTAGCTTCACTGTGATCACGCAGAATCCACTAGCACAGTGAGCACACAGAGAGGTGTACTTGTACCACACACTGGCCACTGTCTACTCACTGCCCTGAGGTATGCTGTCTTTCTTTTCTTAAGAAATTAAATGTGCTCTTTACAATTTTATAGAAGTATATAGTGCACTCTTACTGCTCTCATCCTACTTTTTCTCATGTCCTTCCATCTCCTGGACTCTCCCTTCTTCCCTACTCCTCTCCCACGCCCGTGCTTTGTTTGATCAGGACCACCTGTGTGGTTTTGGTACTGAAACTGGAGTCTGGTGAGCTCGCTAGTAGTTACACAACTTAAAGTGCCTCTGCTCTCCCTCTAATAGTCCATTAGTAGCGCATGATGCGAGGGGCAGAGTCCCTCCCCTATCATGGCTGACTCCTGGGACCTGCCTTGTGCAAGCCTACGCTAAGTAAACAAAGCTACTGTGGGTTTGTGACTCCACTGCTGTGTCTTATCTAAGGCTGGGATTTCACTGCCTTTTCCCTGTTTTTCTGTCCCCTCTTCTGCAATGTTTGCTGGGCTATGGTACTATGCCTCTCAAATACACCTAGGTAAGTATGTATTAGTCTCACAGCACTTTCCCAGGAAGCTGTTTTGCTTACTTTGGTTCCACTTTGCCTTTAATGGGCATGTGGAATAGGTAGGGCACATGCAAGACCTGGCTCAGATACAGCTCAAATACGACAGGCAGGGTATTTCAGCCTGTACAATATATCATCATACTTAGCTCATAACTGTGCAATCTGAAGTATTCTTGGAATTGACTTTCTTATTCCTCTTGAAATAGAGTCTAGCTACAGAAATGGGGAGAAAGTAATGGACATATGTATGTTGGGGGATGGTCACTCTCAGAGGCTCTAGTCAAGGTAAAACAAGAGAGAAGAAAGCACGTGTTCATAGTCTTCACAAGTGATTTCCAAAGTAAACCTCACACAAGCAACACTTCTGTGCAGTCACTGTGATTCTGCCCGCTGGGACAGTTAGTTACCTTTCACCAGCATCCTCTGCGTAATAACCCGGGCCTCAGAACAGTAAAGAATTAGCCTCACCTCCTCACATGTCTGCACGTGGTAGGCAATTACTTTGGAGGCAAGCCTCAGAGCTACACCCTGGATTTCAGATCTGGAAAATAAAAGGAAATTAACACACACAAACACAAGCACATAGTCAAAAATCCTCAACAATTGCCACACACAAGTCAAGTTAAATATCTGAGATGAGACAGGGTCTCATGTAACCCAAACTAGCCACAAACTCACTAGTAGGCAAGGCTGACCTTGACCTTCTGATCCTCCAATATCTACCTCTGTTGGCTGGGATCACAGTGTGTGCTACCACACTGGCTTTGCAGTGCTAGCAATCAAGCCCAGGGCTTTGCTGATGCTAGAGAAGCACTCAATCAGCTGAACGACACCCCCAGGTCCAAATTTAGCATATTTTATGCACAAATGTTAATGTGGATGATAGTCTATAACCTTTATGCCTGATTGTACAACTGATTGTATTTTTGGTTACTAGCTTGGTGTGAAAACCTGGTGCTTTTCTATTACTGGAGATTAGAACATAGCTCCTAGGCTGAGGCTTTGAGAGAAACTCAGTATCTGAGCCCTTACGGCCTCCCTGCATGATGACTGAAGGGGCATATATACAGTCTACCGAGGCTACACAGAAGCCCTGGGCAAACCTGTCATTGGAAGCAATATCCAAAGTCCAGATCAGGAACTCCTGTGGGGAGAGGTGAAGACAGCACTCTGTCTGGGGAAGCCATTCACTGGGGTTCATGTGACAGAGAATCTTCAGGACCTGTGAGTCAAATTCAAGAAAACAAGATAAAGAAACACACAGAGGAAAGTCTTGTGCTCCTAAATCAAGACTGCTTATAACAACAAGGACGGGCCTGGATTCCAATGACTTCTTATTTCCTCTCTGACACCTTTGAGAAACTGAGGCAGGGCAGATCAATGACAGGCTTGAGGGTCCTTGGTGACCTGACATCAGAGCTAGATGGTTTCATATATGTCAAACTGAACCAGATTTCCTTCCTCCTTTTTAACTTCTTAGTTTTGGGACAGGGTCTCCCTAAGTACCCAGGCTACCTTTTCACTCACTCTGCAGCTCAGCTGGGCCTCAGCCTCCTAAATAGCTGAGATTTCAGGCCTGCAAATCTCTTTCATTTTGACCAGGCTTCACAGGTAGCTATCTGCCTGTAAATAGGCATGTCAGTAAAGATGACCTCCGATATGTGCTGTAGCTCATGGCGGCCAGCAGTGACATCAGTTGTCTTCCCTGATCATTGACTTAGAGGTCACTGGGTCACAGCGTTCCCCAGGGTCCCATCCTCATGCCCTGAGTGCTGACACTACTACAGGTGGGCTGCCATACCTACCTGACATTTACATGGCTTCGAGAGACCTGAACGCTGGTCCTCGTGCTGGTGTAGCAAGCACTACCCATGCTGCTGTCTCTCCACTCCCACAGCTAGTTTTTAATGTTTTTTTCCCTAAAGACAGAGTGGCCTGACCTATTACTGATAAATCTTTATAAGCAGTATTTTAGAAGCTCTTCTACACATAAATCCAAGCAATATACAGGGCCCTGATCTTTGGTATGCTAAGCTACTGCCTGTTGCCCCCAGATAGCACAGCCTGACTTGCTTTTCTCATTTATATCTTCCTGTTGTTGCCAAAAGAATGTGGGATGCAGAGGAGGGTTGGTGCAGTTGGGACCCTACCCTGCAGAAACAGCCTGGGTGGCTTTCCTTTGTTGCCAGCATCAAGAACTCCTTTCCCATTCTGTACAGCAAGGGAGGGGGTCTCTTCTCTCCCAGTTCCGAGGACGCCGCCCTTTCCAGCAGAGTATCCAGGGTTAGCAAGCGCACTTCAGGAAAGGAGGACTCCAGAAGCCGGGAGAAGGAGAGAGGAGTGGCCATCGCCTGCCCTTCAGCTTCAGCCAGTGCTGTCCACACTTCAGGGATGGCCAGCTTTGTCAGGCTCTGCAGGTACTGGGGTAGCCCTGGCACCTTGAAGGTCCAGGGAAACCCTGTAACCAGCTCTGATCCCAAGACAATTCTTCTCACGTCTTCCCAGAGGCCCCGACTCTCCACAGCTACAAAGAAACACCAGAGACAAAGAAGTAGTGCTTTCATTAGATTTTCCCAGGGAAGGCTACAGGAGAATGGGAAGCATCACAGAAAACAAGCTGCACCTCTGGACACTCAGTAAATGCAAAGCCAGTGAGCTGATCTGGAAGCAGAGGCAGGTGGATTTCTGTGAGCTCAAGGTCTACAAATCAAGTCCAGGACAGTCAAAGCTACTCTGAGAAACCTTGTCTGGGAAAAACAAACAAACAAACAAACAAACAAAGGAACAACAACAACAACAAAAACTGTACATATTCTTCTGTAGTAAGAGAATAAGAGAATACTACTTGGGAGTGTTTGTCTATTTTTTAAAAAATTAATTTTATGTATATGGGTGTTTTTCCTGAATGTTTGTACACCACATATGTGCAGTGCTTGCAGAGGCCAGAAAAGGGTACTAAATCTCCTGGAAGTATAGTTACAGATGGTTGTGAGCTGCCATGTGAGTGCTGCATACAGAACCCAGGTCCTCTGAGGCAGTATCAGGTCCTCTTAACTACTGAGACATCTCTCCAGTCCCTATCATTTCTTGACGAAAGGTCTCAAATAGCCTTGAATTCACTGTTTATCAAAGCATGACTTTACTCCTCTTTGGTCTTGCTATTCAAGCTGCCTAAGGCTCCTCCAATCTCACCTTCCAAAATGTTTACAGGTATATGCCACTATACCTGAGAGATTATTTTAACAAAATCATTTTAGTATTTGTATTGCTGGGGGGTGATATCATAGCAAGGAAACCAGGTAAAACTGTAGTCCATGCCTATGATCTCACCCCTCAGGAGGGAGCTCAGCAGTTCTAGGCTAGTTACAAACAAAGCCACCTCCCCGCCCTCCATTAGTCTAGAAGGGAAACAGGTTCTGTGATTTGAATGTTTCCTCCCAAACCTCTGCTGAATTGTGATTGCCACTGGAATGGTATCAAGGGGCCAACTTGTTTTTGCCTTTTCAGACATGGTCTCATTCTGTGGTCCAAGCTGACCTGGGATTCAGGGTAGTCTTCCTGCACTGGGTCACAGGTCCCTGCGCTGGGGTGTGCACAACCAGGCCTGGATTAAGTGGGGAGCTTTTCAGAGGCCGTTAGGCCACAGGGGCTAAGTGTGTTATTTATAAATTTGACCCTCTATTATTCTCTTGGTTTTAGCACTCTCCTGTCCTATCATGTCATAGATGGGACCCCCTGCCCAAGTTCTGGACTTTGGGGCCTCCAGTACTATAAGCTAAAAAAACCTTTCATCAGCCCTAATGCACCTAGGTTGTGGCATTCTTCTGTAGCAGCAGAAAGATGGACTAAGACAGAATGCATAGAGAAAAAGGTGGCATAAGCACTGAAGTCATAAAGAATCTAGGACTGACTGAGGAGGGTGTTGGAGCTCTCCCAGGACCCAGTTCTTCATACAACATATCTATCTAAGATCTCACAGAACTCTGTAAGTTTCACAACCAAGCAGTCACTAGGCCAAGCAGAAAACAGATATGTCAGTAAGCTTACAGCTAGCTAGCTCCCTTTCTTTACCTGCCTCTCATTCCACTTAGCTCTGCTCTGTTATAGTAATCTGCAGTCATGTGCTGCTCTGAGGGTTTCATGCACAAGAACATCAGGGAAAACTTCATCCAGCACTTTGATGAAATTCAGATATTTCTCCTACAGCCTTCTCACAGCTATGAGGAAAGCAAATGAGTTTATCCTGGAGAGCATTTGGGATACAAAGCACTAAATATCTGACTAGCTCTAGAAAACTACCATAAACAGGCAAGTGAGTAAATGCTCAGGAAATGCACTGAAGTTAACAGAGCTACATACAATCATAATAATCTTAGAATTAAAACAAGGAATATTTATATAACACAAGGTCTTTTGAGAAGAACCCAGCTCTAGAAGGCAAAGCAGCATTAGCCACAATTCTGGCATGATGAGGCGATGTGGTGGCCAGCTTGAAATGTCAACTTGTGACAACCTAGTGTCACTGGAGAAGAGACTCTTAATTGAAGAACCATCTAGCTCAGGATGGCCTGTGGGCTCGTCTGGGAGCTGGCCTTGGTTATTAGCTGAGGTGGGAAGATCCTGTGTGTGGCAGCACTGTTTCAGTGGGTGGCCTTGGGCTGTGTAAGAGTAAGAAAGCCTGCTGAAGAAGCAGCAGCTGCAGGCAGCCTGGGTGCGCCTGAGCCTCTGCTCTTGACTGGGGCTTTGAGAAAGTTCCTGTCTTGATCTTTCTGCAACCTGGAATTATAAATCCAGACAAACCCTTTCCTCTCATATTATGCTGTTGGTTAGGTATTTTATCACTGCAACAGGAATGAAACTAGAATAGGGGTACTACCACTGCCCATGTGTAACACCTGTCCTCCAGACAAGCATCCCAAGCCTCACTGTAGGAGGCAAGCATCTGTGCAAAGCAGCAGAGAAGCCCTGACAGTTGAGGGTCTCAGTTCATTCTCACTGTGTAAGACCCCAACCCCAATACGATGTGGTGGGTAAGACTTTTGGTACCACTTCCTACCCCTTTCACCTACTGCATGGTAAGGACATTCACTGAATACGAGCCAGAAACATGGCTCTCAGATGTGTTCCTTAAAAGGGCTAGAGAGATGGCTTAGAAGGTAAGAAGGCTTGTTGCTCATGCAGAGAACCCAGGTTTGGTTCCTACTACCTACACCTATATGGTGGCTCACAACAACTATCTCTAACTTCAGTTCCAGGGGATCCTAATACCTTCTTCTGACCTCCAAGGGCACTTCACTTATGTAGTGTACAAACATACATATAGGAAAAACATTCATATGCATGAAGTAATAAATCTTTTTTAAAATGTCTTAAGAGCCAAGCTGGTAGTGCATGCTCATGATCCCAACAGGCTGGAGGCTGAGGCTGGAGGAAAAGTTTCTTCCTGGGCTACACAGGAAGATCTTTTTTTCCAAAAACCATACCAAACCAATAAAACTAAAATTTGATTAAAGCTCAGAACTGCTTGAACCATTTTGTATAGTTTGGTTTTTTTAAGTATAGCATTAAAAAGAATTTTAATTTGTTCACTTTGCATCCTGATTGTAGCTCCCTCCCTCATCACCTTCTGGTTCCCCTTTCCCCCGTCCACTGTTCCTCAGAAGGGGGGAGCTCTCCTCCCCTAACATCTGACCCCAGCCTATCAAGTCTCATCTGGACTGCCTGTATCTTCTTTCTCTGTGGCCTGGTAAGGCCGCCCTGCCAGGGGGAAGTGATCAATTCGTGGGCACCAGAGTCCATGTTAGAAGTACCCCCTACTCCCCATATTAGGGGATCCACCAGGAGACTGTGCTGCCTATCTACTACATCTGAGCAGAGGGTCTAGGTCCTCACCATGCATGGTCCTTGGTTGGTGCTCAGTTCCTGTGCCCTGCCCCCTGTGCCCAGATTTATTGGCTCCATTGGTCTCCTTGTGGAGCTGCTGTCCCCTTCAGCTCCTTCTATCCCCCAACTCTTTCATAAGACTCTCTGTACTCCCCCCTAAAGCTTGGCTGTGAGTCTCAGCATCTGCTTCCATCCCCTGCTGGATAGGGTCTTTCACCGGACCTCCCCTCTCGTTCTTTCTCTTCAACCACTTCTGCTGTCTCTTCTATTTGCCTGCCTGAGCGAGAATTGAGCATCCTCCCAAGGGTCCTCCTTGTTATTTAGCTTCTTTAAGTCTGTAGATTGTAGTGTGTTTATCCTGCATTAGGTAGTTAATATCTGCATATAAGTGAGTATATACCATGCATGTCTTTCTGGGTTTGGGCTATCTCACTCAGGATGATCTGTTATCTGTAGCAAGTGTTCCAGGTAAAACAACACATGGTTCCCTGGACTCCAAAGTGGATACCCAGAGACAGCTTGCTTCCTCCAGGGTATAGACACCCTGGCCTTCCTTGCCAATGGGTTTGATGCACTGAGTATTCTGGGACACACAAAGACTCAGACTTGACAAGGAGAACATCTATTAGAGAAGAGCCTCAAGACCAAAGGGGAATAAAAGCCATGAACACAATATTGAAAAGGCAACTATAAAAAAATTGTCAAATGTCTACTGTCCTAAAATTGCTCGTGAATCATAGGAGCCAGTTGTTATTAATGTACCACATCCTGTTTTGTCATTTAAAACACTGTATACATATTAACATTATGAATAAAAAATGCTTTTAAAATTGACACTGTTGGGTGTTTTTATACTAATTTACTAACTCATGAATAAAGCAGGCTCCACCATTATTATCCCTTTTGTACAGACGAGTCAAGAGAGAAGCTATATTATTTGCCCCAAGTCACCAATGAAATAATAGGTAATATGTTCTTGACACAAGTTAGATCACTGGGAACGAGGGACCGCAACTGAGAAAATGCTTTCATAGGATCTCACTGTAAGCCAGGTATGGTGGCCCATGCTTTTAATCCCAGCACTCGGGAGGCAGAGGCAGGTGGATTGCTGTGAGTTCGAGGCCAGCCTGGTCTACAAAGCAAGTCCAGGACAGCCGAGGCTAACACAGAGAGACCCTGTCTCAAAAAACAAACAAACAAACAAACAAACAAAATGTTGCTGTGAGGCACTTTCTTAACTAATGATTGATGGGAGAGGGCCCAGCCCAGTGGTGGTGGTGCCTGCCATCCCTGGACTGGTGGTCTTGGAAGAAAGCAGGCTGAGCAAGCCAGTAACAGTACTCCTCCATGGCCTCTGCATCAGCTTCTGCCTCCACGTTCCTGCTGTTTGAGTTTCTGACCTCACTTCTGTCAATGAATGACAGTGATGTGGAAATGTAAGCCAAATAAAATAAACTGTTTCCTCCCTAATTTGCTTTTGGTGATGGTGTGTTATCACATCAACAGTGATCCAACTAAGGCAGGTAAAGAGAACATGAAAGCTGGACTACAGACTAACAAGAATGCAAAAGTCCGACTGAGAAAAGTTCAAACATGTCTTCCAGGGGGCTGTGGATAATGGCTCGGTGGTTAAGAACATTTGTTGTTCTTTTATAACTGGAGTTCAGTTCCCAGTACCCACATCAGATGCCCTGGAGGCAGATATGACACCTCTTTTTATTTCTGTAGACATCACGTTTGTGTATACCAACACAAACATATACATAGGCAGCCAGACGACACACACACAGACACACACACAGACACAGACACACACACACACACACACACACACACACGAGTTAAAAATAAAAAGACGTCTTTTTTAAAAAAAGCAGCTCTACCAGGAGAGCCGGGTGAGAGGAGATGGAAAGGGAGGGATCTAGGGCCGTCACGGGTTCTGCTTTACAAAGTCTGAACCAGGGGGTGGGGTTAGAAAAAAGCCAAGCTTTCCTCAAGCTCCACTTCACTCATCACAGTGTTCGGGTGGAAAGCACAGCACACCCGGGGAGCCAGGGACAACTATGTGCAGCTGTTTCCTGACTTTCACATTGACAGTTTCAGGGATGGGACTGAGGTTCATGTGGCAAGCACCCTTATCATCTTTCTGGCCCCAGTAGCCTTTCTGAAGGACAAGTGTACCTCCTCTGGAGGGATTAGTCTTATTCTAT
This sequence comes from Acomys percivali, assembly GCA_907169655.1. Taxonomy (NCBI): domain Eukaryota; kingdom Metazoa; phylum Chordata; class Mammalia; order Rodentia; family Muridae; genus Acomys; species Acomys percivali. The sequence goes on from OU015742.1 coordinate 94,979,580, forward strand.
TTCAGTTAATTAGGCAGTTAATTCTAGACGAGGTCTCAGGCAGCCCATACCGGCTCTGATGTTCTACACAGCTGAAGATAACTTTAACTGCTGATCTGTCAAATCCTTCTGACTGCTGGGGCTACATGCCAGCACCATTACACCCCGGTTACACAGTGCTAGAGCCTGAAGGAGGGCTGGTTCCTGCTGGGCAAACACTCTACAAAACTGAGATTCAGCCCAAGCACTACTTTTTGGGTTATCCCTAAAAGGCCCTGGTTGGCATGAACCTTGGTATGTACACCCGACTGCCACGTTTGTGGCAACTGGCCTGTTTCAGCATCCCAAGTCCTAGGATAACAGGTGTGAGCCATCATGCCTGGCCAAGCCACAGACCCAGTTCTTACTGAGGAAGTCACAGCACTAGCCCTCCCAGGTGCTGCTGCTGCAGGTGGTGCTGCTGCAGGTGGTGCTGCTGCAGGTGGTGCTGCTGTAGGTGTTCTGAAAACCACAGTCTTGCAGCACACATACATGGTACTATCCTAGCAGGTTTGGATTCTGCTGGTGTCGTTAAGCAGATTTCTGGTCTGGGAAGACGCTGACAGGTGATTCTGCTTTGTGTTCCAGCAGAGTCACACTCTGGAGAACTCTCTCCAGGGTTTGCTGGGTTTATGAGTGGGTAGGCAGGGACTGCAGACCAAAAGGAATGCAATAGGATTTACTGAGAAAAGTTCAAACGTGTCTTCCAGGGAGCTGTGGATAATGGCTAGGTGATTAGGAACATTTGCTGTGTTTGCAGAGAACCTGATGGTGGCTTAGTAATTCCCAGTAGGGTAAAGGAAGGTCATTCACTCTGGTACATTTTCTCTTTAGGGAAGACACCAAAGGAGGGTGTTACTAAGAATTGAGAAGAATGAACAAACATTATCAAATGCTGCAGGCAGGCAGGCACCGGGGCCTTCCACAGTGTAGACACTAGCTCACTACATACAGTTCTGTTCTTGGTCTGTTTTAAGCCTCAGATGTAGCCGTGAATTAAAAAGACCAGCCTCTGCTTGCATGGAGGTCCCATGGGTGGAAACCGTAGAAACCGCCCATTCCCACTGTGTTCCAGAACCCAGTGAGGGACCTCTAGGAGGAATAGGCGGCTGAAGGGAAGAGTATCCAATTTTTGAATATGCAAAACTGCAGAGACAACAAAGAATTCCTTTCCTACAGTGGTTCTCAGCCCAGGGAGCTTGTGAAATTCATCGGGGAGCTTTAGGAAAGCATGTCCAGGGACAGTTCATCACATGTCTGGGTGAGTCTTAGCAGTCTAGTTTTAAAATGACCCAGGTCATTTTGGTGTGCATATGGGGCTGACAGCTATGTCACAGTCTGGTGGCTCCACACTTACTGTAGCACAGTGGTTTCCCAACAATATCTCCAGCAAACTGAGTATGCGTCCAGGGGTAGCAAATGCAGTTCAAAGTCTATTTCAATACGTGGTACTTATATTTTTGTTTTTATGAGTCCTTTTGGCAGCAGGGCAAACTTGACAGCTCTGTGGTCTGAAGTTTACCAGCCTTCTCTAGCAGGCAATACTTTTAAAACTGTAACTTTTCTGTTTGTCATCTCAAACTTGATTGCTTTGGGGTTCTTCTTCCTCAGGAAGCCACAGTCTTATGGAAACCATCAAGCCCTGAGTTACTGGGTCAGACTGTATTTGTGCCAGGCTCAGATGGCTCTGGCAATCCCATTTTGCATGGAACTTTTCCAGTCCTCCCTATTGGGAGTTCCCACCAGTGGGGTCTGCTCAGTCACTCAAGAGTGTGTAACTGAATCTCAGATTTTATCTTAGTTCATCTCTAGATGTCGTTTGTTTGTTCTTCTAAGCAAACTGCATGTCTAGTCTTTTTTTCTTCCAAGACAGGGTTTCTCAGTGTAGCCCTGGCTGTCCTGGAACTTGCTCTGTAGACCAGGCTGGACTCAAACTCATAGAGATCCACCTGCCTCTGTCTCCTGGGTGCTGGGACTAAAGACGTTCACTACCACCACCTGGTGCATTTTTAGTCTTTAAGATACTGGCTTAATTGCTGGATTCACATGGAAGGACATGTCCTCTGAAGTATTATGTCACTGGAGAAATAAGACCCAGGAAAATATTATTGGGTCTGGTGGCTCCTGCCTCTAACCCTGGCACTCTGAAACTGAAGCAGAGGGATCACTCTGAATTCAAGGCTAGCCTAGGTTACACAGTGAGACTGACACTGTTTTAAAAATACAAAACAAGTCACAGGTAACGAAGTAAACGTTTTAACTAACCAATTAAAAAAAGATATGGTCGGGCTGGAAAGATGGATCAGAGGTTAAGAGCGCTGACTGCTCTTCCAGAGGTCCTGAGTTCAATTCCCAGCAGCCACTCATAACTATCTATATTGAGATCTGATGACCTCTTCTGGCCTGTGGGTGTACATGCAGGCAGAGAACTGTATACATAATAAATAAATAAAATCTTTAAAAAATATATGTTCATTTAAAAATGTGTGTGTTGGGTGTGTGTGTTTGAGTGCTTGCGCCTGAGGATGCTAGAATTAGGCACCAGATCCCACGGAATTGGAGTCACAGGCACAATCAACCGCCAGATATGGGTGCTGGGGACCAAACTCAGGCCATCTAGAAGAGCAGTATGCGCTCTTAACTATCAAGCCACTTTCCAGCCCAGATGCCAAATTCTTATTTTGCAAAGTAAGAGTGTTAAAGAGCCAGGTATGGTGGTATACTATTGGAACCCCAGTGCTTGGGAGGAGGCAGGAGAACCAGAAATTCAAAGCTATCCCGGGTTATGCCCTGTCTCAAAAAGCCAAACTGAAAAAAACGAAACCAAACCAACTAAAAGAATCAAACTCTACTGTTATCAGCAGTGATGGCTTATGCATATATGTATAACCCAGCTCTTGGGAGGCTAAGGCAGGAGGATTGCAGTAAGTTCAAGTTTACCCTGGGCTATGCTGAATCCCAGGCCAGTCTGAGCTACAGAATAAGCCCATCAAAGCACAACCAGATGACCCCACACCATTTCACAGAAGACAAAATGGAACCACATAGTGCCCAGCAACAGTTTTCCAATTCTGGGAGTTGGACCTGGGGTCTTGTCCATGCCAGGCAAGCAGATTACCACCAAGCTGTATCCCCAAACCTAAAAGAAATGGAAACAATTTGGCCTTTAAGAAGTATGCCATAGCATCATCTTATGCCATAGAATCATCTTGCTATAGTTTCACTGCATGAAGGCTGGTGCAGCATCACCAGGAGGACCAGCATGGAGAACTGCAGCTCCAGGGAAGGTGAATAAGCTTCCTGAAGGTGGTCCATTTGCAAAGCTCAACTCTCTTGAATATATATTTCCCAGGGAGAAATGTCTGTATGTGGCTCAGCAGCCATTGACTCTGTGTCCTCTGCTGAGCTAAGGTGCACCACGTGAGCAGGTTTCAGTCCTCAGCCTGGGGAGTTCAGTATTATCTTGCACCCAGAACAATGGTGCCTAAAGTCTGCTTAGAAGCTCAAATCTGCCATTCTTAATGGGTCATGTCAGGGACACCAACATTGACCAAGCTGCAGACAGACAACTTAGCAGCAGCAGCAGCAGCATCTTAAGCAAGTTTGAGAGGAAAAGCTCATGTTAGCTTGTAGACCACCAAAAGGTATGAGCTACTCAAACATGTTTATCAAAATGCCCTTCAGAGAGGTATTGCCCAGGTGGGCCTCAAACTCTTTCTTTATCTTCTCAAGTAGCTGGGTTATAGCTGTGTACCACTGCATCTGGCTCAAAGCTTCTTTGAAAAAGTCTCACACACACACACACACACACACACACACACACACACACACACACAC
>OU015742.1:94983444-95005851 GCA_907169655.1 Acomys percivali
ACACACACACACACACACACACACACACACACACACACACACACACAGTTTACCTAGTAGATATATGATGCATGGTTCAAGCCCTCCACACAAAATGAACACCCTCCTCACACACCCAAAACCCAAATCAAAGATGCACATTAGTTTTAACAAGGGCTTTCTGAAAACACATGGCTGGTATCACTGCCACACAATTATGGATCCAATGGGATTACAATGTAAAGATATTTAATTGGGGGGCGGGGGAGGAAGTGAGTGAGGGAAGGACAGGAGGAAGGGAGGGATAGAATGAGAATGACTGACTGAATCAATGAGTGAGAAGAAAGGTCCAACTTTACTGAGGACTAAATGTCTCAAATTTTAGCTGCTTACCCTTAGTTTAATCCAGAAAGTCTGCCAGCATGTTTTCTAGCAAATTCCCAGGTACTGCTGATGCTGTGGAATGGCAGAAACCACATGCACTTTATCTCAGCCCATCTGAGGTCATCTGCCCTTCTCAGTGTCAACAACACCTTGCCCTACTACTGAGTGGAATTCTGGTGTTTAAATGGTGTCTGCCTCTGCACAGAATGCTCCCTCGGAAGCACAGAGTGCTCCCTCGGAAGCGAACCCCTTGATCTAGTTCTCAGGCACGGAGCTCAAAAACATCTACAGCTCCTAGTCTTCTGTCAACAGTCCTGTGCTGAGCTGTCCAGAAGATAAAGGCCAAGAAGGAAAGCCTGTGTAGGCCTGGAGTGACAAGCAGCAGGCACAGGCACAAATGGGAAAGGCTCCTACTCCAGAGAAGAAAAGGGCAACAAAGGGAACAGAGGCTCGAGAGGCTGAGGACCGAATCCCAGTGAGACTCACTGTGTTACTTTGGGGCTCATCTGCCACTGAGCCTCAGAGACTCTTATTCTAACCAGCCATGCACCTCATGACTGAATCTGTCTTTCATATTTTGCAAAGGCTCTGAATTCTCTGACTCTGCTAGGTCAAAACAAGTTTACAGATTGGCTGGGGACATGGCTCCATTGGGAGGGTGTTTGCCTGCCATGTATACGTCCTCAGTTGGAGTCCCAGCACCATACACACTGGCTGTGGCAGTCTACCCCTGAACCCCAGCAGTGGAGAGAGGGAGGTATGATGATCATAAACTCCAGGTCACTTGACTACACAGTGGGTTCAAGAGCATCATGAAATCAAAAGACCCCCCCCTCAACTTTGCAGACATAATTGTCCTATGCTTTCTCCCGGCATCCTTTAAAGTCTCAATGCACAGCGGCATGCCCCACCTTCTCTCAGGTCAGTGAGATCTACAGTCTGAGCCAAGTGAAGCTCCTCTCTGAAATGGCTGATGAACTGGGTCTAAAAATATCAGCTGATAATTTGTACTCTGTGAATGTTAATGTCTTGTTATGTAATTTCTTAGTAAAAAATAGATTACTTGCACAGAACAGGAAACCATAGGAACTACAACAACAACAAAATCAACTGATTCATTAATTCTTGGCTTCTCCTTATCAAAGGGAAATTCCATTCCTCTGTTTAATCCTCTGCCACTCCCAGTAAACTGTAACCCTGACCCTAGAGGCCCTTCCAGTTACAGACACGGAAAAAAAGCTGGGAGAGGACCTGGAGACAGGTCTTCCTTGAGCTGTTCTTTCTTGCCAGATTTTGTTTCTAGTTCTCGGACACCCTTCAAAGATGCACACAGAGATCCCCATCACATGTATGGCCCCCTGAGGACATTCCCCTTCCCCCAGTATGCTAGATAGTTTCATGTCAACTTGACTCAAGTCTTCTGAGAGGAGGGAACCGCAACTAAGAAAATGCTTCCACACTTGGGGAGGCAGAGGTGTGAGTTTGAGGCCAGCCTGGTCTACAAAGTGAGTCCAGGACAGCCAGGCTACACAGAGAAACCCTGTCTTAAAAAACCAAAATGAATGAATGAATGAACGGAGTGAATGAATGAATGAATGCCTCCACAAGACTGGGCTGTAGGTAAGCCTGTAGGGCATTTTCTTAATTAGTAATTGATTGAGGGGGGCATTGTGGATGGTACAATCCCTAGGCTGGTGGTTCTAAAAAAAGCAAGCTGAGTAAGCCAGTAAGCAGCACTCTCCATGGCCTCTGCATCAGCTCCTGCCTCCAGGTTCCTGCCCTGCTTGAGTTCCTGTCCTGCTTCCTTCAATGATGGACTATGAGGTAGAAGTGTAAGACAAATATATCCTTTCCTCTCCAACTTACTTTTGGTCATGGTGCTTCATCGAAGCAATAATAACTCTAACTAGGATACTCTGGTTGTCAGTATGTTCTCAGGACCATGGATTTCCCTCTCAACCCCCAAAATACTGTTTTAGGCTGGCAAGAAAGTCACTATGTAGCTGAGGATGACCTTGAACTTCAGATCCTCTTGCCTGCATTTCAAGCCTGTGCTCCAGGGCCAGCTCAGAGGCAGGCATATTTAAGCAGAGGATCCTTATGTGCTGCTGGGGATGTCTTCTGAGTGGACTATCTGAAGAACACCTTCTTAAACCATAAACTATGACCACAGCCCTTTTAACCTGGGAATCAGAAGAGTGCAGACAGGATGAGTGCATCTGGCATGGGGAGGGAACAACATTTTTAACTTCTTCCCCGACCTCCATCCCACCCAGCCTTTGCCCAACACAGAGAGCCAGCCAGGAAATATTGTGGATAAACACAGGATGGCCTACAGACACAAACTTAGTTACTTCCCAACACAGATGAGGAGAACTGCCCCACATGGTGAGACTGGACTTTGCCCATCATAACACCCTAGCACCTGCTACCCTTTTGATTTAACCCTTTCCTCACAAAGGATTTTAGGCTTCTCTGATGTCTTTAGGCAACAGGAGACGACATGCAGTACTTTGAGGACCACAGCTGGATGAACACACTCCTTTTGGTACCTTGGCCTACTTCTGGTGCCTTACTCCATTGAGGGGGACTGGGGCCAAGCACTTTACTCCCTTGCCAGTGTGACAAGACAGTCTGGAGACTGTGCCTGAACTCTGAAGTATATACCTTAGAAAACAGAATCTAAGACCAAAGAGGTCTCTGGCACCACTAGACTGCAGACAAAGTGCAGAAGGAGGAGTACAAGGAGGAGCTCCCAGCTGGCCAGTCCGGCAGAATCTGGTTGGGCTGTTGTAGTCCAGCAGGGCAGGAGGAGTTAAAGATCTCCTGCCAGCTAAGCAACAGGAGCCTGGGAGGAAGTTTGGGTTACTGTTTGAATGTCCCCACCAAAACTCACAGGGAAATGTAATCTCCACACAAGGCAGTAAAAGGGTGGAAATTTAACTGGGTGGTAACAGACATCAGAGGAAGCTACAAGACTAAGGCCTTGATCCAGAGGGACAATGAATGGCTTTATAGAAGGGGAGAGACACCTGAGTCAGGAAGCCCTCAACACATGCTGTCCTTTGCCATGGAGGATACTACAGGAGGCCCTCGCCAGGTGCCAGGCAGGTGTCAACACCATGTTCTTTCACCTCTAGAAGTGTGAGTGAAACAATCCTATTTTCTTTATAAACTACCCTATGATGTTTCTAGCAACAGAAAATGGTTTAAGAAACCCAAACACCTGCTCAGAAGTCTTATCTCCAAATAATAACCATCCCCTTTTTGCTATCAGCTTAGTTTCTAGACAGCTGTGTTGTCACAATGTTAGCTTTTTTCCCTATGATTTTTTTATTGGGTTTTCACATTTTTAATGATCTCCACCTGATCTTTTCTCTTCTTCTTTTTCTTCATTATTTACTCACTTTACATCCCAATTGCAGGCTCCCCCTCTCCTCCCATCCCACCCTCTCCCTCCTTCTCCACCTTATCCTCATAAAAAAGGAACCCCCCCACCTGCCCTGGCATATCAAGTCGCATCAGGACTAAGAGCATCCTCTTCTACTGAGGCCCTACAAGGCATCCCAGCTAGGGGAAAGTGATCCAAAAGCAGGCAACAGAGTTCATATCAGAGACAGCTCCTGCTCTACTTGCTAGGGGACCCTCATGAAGACCAAGCTGCCTATCAGCTATATATGTGTAGGGGGCCTAGGTACAATCCATGTATGCTCTTTGGTTGGTGGTTCAGACTCTGTGAGCCACCATGGCCCCAAGCTAGTTGACTCTGTTGGTCTTCTTGTGGAGTTAGATTCCTAGAACCCACAAGGTAGAAGGAAAGAACTAATTCCCACAAGCTCTCTTCTCATTGTGCCTAAGGGCACATACATGTATACACACACACACACACACACACACACACACACACACACACACACACACACACATACACACACACACTCACCAAAAGACTTACAGCTCAATGATAAGACAAACACTAATTTACAGGAGAGTTGTGTAAAATGTTGAATAGATACTTGGCTTAAAGATAGCAAATACTGCAGCCAGGTGTGCTGATGCATGCCTTTAATCCCAGCACTCGGGAGGCAGAGACAGGGGCAGGCAGTGGCTCACTGTGAGTTCGAGGCCAGCCTGGTCTACAAAGCAAGTTCAGGACAGCCAAGGCTAACACAGAGAGACGAGACCCTGACTCAAAAAAAAAAAAAAAAAAGAAAAGATTTATTAATTATGTATACAGTGTTTTGCCTACATGTATGCCTGCACACCAGAAGAGGGCACAAATCTCATTATAGATGGTTGTGAGCTACCATGTGGTTACTGAGAATTGAACTTGGGACCCTTGGAAGAACAGCCAGTGCTTTTAATCTCTGAGCCACATCATATCTCCAGTCTCCACCCCCAAGGTTTTCCCTCCTCCTCCTCCCCCTCCTCCTCCTCCTTCCTTTTCTTCTCTTCCTCCTGTTACTGTTGCTGGTGGGAGGGTGGGGTGGGGTGGGGCAGGGTTTCTCTGTATAACCCTAGCTATCCTGGAACCTGCTCTTGGACCAGGCTGGCCTTGAACTCACAGAGATTTGCCTATTTCTGCTTCCCGAGCACTGGGAATTAAGGCACGCAGGCCAGTACCACCCAGCAGTATTTAATTCTTTTTGTTCTTTTGTTTTTGTTTTGTTGCATCTAAGCAAACACTTTTTTGCAGATGTTCAGGGCTCCACCTCTGACATTCTCAAAACAGAGAAAACAATCTATGTGTCCATCAACTATTGATAAACTGTGCATAAACAAGTTACACAAACTTTGGAATACTAATTTAGCATGTAAAAAGTCACAGTTCGCAGGGAATGAATAGAATAAAGAATAAAAATCATACTCTCAGAGTGTGTAACATGGCAGCTCACACGTGCAATCCCAGCACTTGGGCAGCTGAGGCAGAGGAACACTGAGTGAGAGGCCAGCCTGGACCATGTGAGATGCTCTAGACCAGCCTAAGCTACCACTGAGATTTTTGTCTCAAAATACAAAATAAAAGAGAAATGACACCATCAGCTTGGCAGACACAGAAAAAACACTTGCCAAGATTTGACACCCTTTTAGTATTTTAAAGAAATTCAGTACACTGGAAATAGAAGGAGACTTGTTCAGTTTGATAAAGGCATTTATGAAAACCCACAGCAAACATCATTTAGCTTTAGCTTGAGATCAGGAATAGGACAAGGATGCTTATTCTTAACAGTCCTATTTGAACAGTGTTCCAGGGATTCTAGCTAGAGGAATATCAGGCAAGAATAAGCAAGACATCCAGACTAAAAATGAAGAATTATTCTACCGCAAATGACATGATCTTGGATACAGAAAGCCCTAAGGAACCCATCCCCACACCCCTATGAGCTCAGAAAGGGTGCAGGACAAAAGATCAGTAATTAAAAACACACATGGTGGGAAGTTGAAAACTACAGACCGTCAACAGTCATGTAGCCCAGGACGGCTTCAAACTCATTATGTACTTGAAGATGTCCCCTGACCCTTCTATCCCTAGCTCATGAGTGCAGGGATTATAAGTGTGTGCCACCACGCCCAGTTTTATCAGTCTTCGGCATCAAATTTGGGGCTTTGTATATGCTAGGGAAGAAATCTACCAACTGAGCTAATTGAGTCCCCCAGGTTGGGGATTTAAATAAATGTAAAATCCTCCTCAGTTCATGGGTACAAAAATACTATTGCTATGATGACAATAATCCTCAAACTGATACAAATTTAATGCAATCCCAACCAAATTCCAGCTAGCTTTTCTTCCATTCTTTTAACAGGTTGACAAGACTGATCTAAAATTCATATACAAATGTAGGGAATCTAAATAGCAAGAACAATCTTGAAAAAGAAGTTGGAAGACTCATTGGCAAGTCACTCCCCAGGGACATTTGCCATGTTCTTACAGTTAGACAACATGAAACCGCAGTTCTTCGAGTGGCCTCTGGACACAGTACTCACTTGGAGTCAACAATGCAAGCGCGGCTGTAATGTACTCATGCAATGCCGCCTGCTTCGCAGCACTGTGGAAGGAAGCTAGCCACTATATGTCAACGTGCACAGTTCTTTGGGATAAGCAAGTTCAGATCAGAACCCAGGGTCTGGAGGAAACAAACTAACATGTTGCTGATGAAACTTCAACAATTTCCTTGAAATTCCATAGGTGCAGCCTCAGAAATCTGAAGTCCCCAGAAGACTCTGAAACCTGTTCTCAATTCCTCCTCCCCTCTCACTCCAGCCACGAGAACCACACCCCCCGTGTCACACTAGACAGGTCTGCACGCAGCATGACTAAAAGCATACAGCCGAGGGATAGTACAAATGATGTTCAGTTTGCTCGGATTGCTAATTAGACTGGACAACCAAAGTAGGTGCTTGTAAGTGGTCAAGATTTTTATTCTCTATAAATGTTCAGCTGCATTTCCTAGGAGCCAAGTAAAGGGAGTTCATAGGTCATGAAAAGCATGGACTGTATTTCTTCACATCATGCACAAAGTTCATGTTCAAAGCATGTTGAATATGCTGCACAGACTTCACCACTTGACCACCCATAGCACCTGAGCTGGCTGGAGGGAGGGCTGATATCACCCAGCTTCTAGACTACACATCTGAGTTAATACAGAGTGCCTTATTCTTATCCAACTCTGCTCTAAAAGCACACTGCTTGGCAGTTAGACCAGTTAGTTCTGAATTTACTTGTGAGCTGGTAACTTTTAAAGCATCTAGAAGAAAAATAGTAACAATTATAAAGTAAGATTCCAGCTAAGGGAGTGTTTATTGTAGTCAGCAGAGTGATGAGATCTGACCTCTAAATCCCAGCTAAGGAAGAAACCACAGAACAATCCCCAGCAGCCGGCTACTGGGACACGCTGGTGTGGTGGTCCTAAGTATACCCATTTTCAAGGGGAAAAGGGCAGGTCCTGCCCAGGGCGGTGAGTGTTCTCTTTCTAGTAATACACTTGAGTCTCAGCTCTGCTCTCAGATTGCTTCACACGCTCATAGGCACGAAAGACACTGTGAAAACTGATTTAGCAGCTGCAGCACAAGATTTTGGGATTTTGAATTTGAAAAGCAGTGGAATGCTTTAAGTGGGACTTCATGGGCCATCCTAATAGGAATATGGAAGACAGTGGTGCTGAGGGTGATTTGAACTATAGGGGCCTGGCTCAAGAGGTTTCAGAGGAGAAGAGTTTTGGTATGTTGCCTAGAGATAATTCTTATGATATTCTGGTGAAGAATGTGACTGCCTTTTGCTCTTGTCCAAAGAGTCTGCCTGAGGCTAAGGTGAAGAGATTTAAATTAAATGCACAGGCAAAGGAAATTTCAAAACAGCCTAATATAGACTCTGCCCTTTCTTAAAGGGCACTCTTTTTAAAAAAAAAAATTTTTTTTATTTATTCATATTACATCTCATTGTGGTTTACTCTTATGAAGAGTGTTTTGATGAACTATAGCAAGATGAGCAAGGAAAATTACAAAGTGTTCAAGGATTAAAGGAATATCAGGAAGTGGAATAGAGCTAAATCCTGTGTTCAAGGAGATAAATAGATTAAAGATATAAAGTGGACTGGCAGGTGCTGGCGCACGTCTTCAATCCCAGAACTTGGGAGACAGAGGTAGGTGGATCTCTGAGTTTGAGGCCAGCCTGGTCTACAGAGTGAGTTCCAGGACAGCCAAGGCTACACAGAGAAACCCTGTCTTGGGAAAAAAAAAATGGAATTAAGGGACCTTGGGGCAAGATCCCACCAAGAAAAGGAATTAAAGAAAAGTTTAGGTCCAGGAATGTTGGTACACTCCTTTAATCCCAGCACTCAGGAGATAGAAGCAGACAGCTCTCTGAGTTCAAGGTCAGCTTGATCTACAGAGCAAGTTCCAGAACCCCAAGCTTAAGCAGTGAAGAAAACCACTGACAACAGAAAGCTGGTGAAAAAGGGGGCCATGTTCCAGCCCTAGCAAACAGCAGAACTTGGCAGCTCCAGGCATGCGGTTCTGGCCTTAGAGTTAAGAAATCTCTTTCTGAGACTAGGGAAAGTTGCTGAGGCCAGGTGTGAGGCAGGGGTGTCCCCGCGTAAAGGCCCAGAGAGGCTATTGTCTGAAAGGGGTTATGGGATCTCCCTCTGCCACTAGGGAAAGCCTCTGAGGCCAGGCATGTGGCAAGGGTATCCTTCATGAAGGCCCCAAGAGGCCACTGTGTGAAGCTGTGAAGTTGAAGCTCGAACTGCCTTGGTGACCCCAAGATGCTGGAAATTTCCGAGTCATGGGGTACCTGCTAAGGAAAGCTGTTAACAGGGAGTGGAACCAACCCAATAGAAAGAAGTGTGTTAGAGTCAACAAACCTGAAAGAAGTTGGAGATCAGAAAAGCATTTTGACATCAGACAAGGAGATGCAGAGTTTGCTCAGCTGGCCTTGCTTTGGCCTAGCATTTCCTCACTGTGCTCCTTTCCCTATGTTTTGGACTGGTAATGTACATCCTGTGCCATGATATGTTGGAAGTATGTGATCTGTTTTTTGATTGATTTTATAGGGGATTCTAGTTAAGAGGTTACATGAATCCCAGAAGAGACTTTGAACTTTGATAGATTATAGAAACCTTTGAAGTTGGACTAAATTTATTTTTGCATTATATTATCGCTATAAGCCTTTAGGGGCCAGGGAGTGGAGTGTGGTGGTTTGGATAGGTATGGCCCCCATAGACTCATGTATCTGAATGCTTGGCCCATAGGGACTGGCACTATTAGGAGGTGTGGCCTTGCTGAAGTTGGTGTGGCTTTGTTGGAAGAAGTGTGTCACCATGGGGTGGCTTTGAGGATTCCTATTCTCAAACTCTGTCCAGTGTGGAAGAGAGTCTTCTGCTGCTGCCTGTGGAGTAAGATGTAGAACTCAGGGGCTGGAGAGATGGCTCAGAGCTTAAGAGTACTGTCTGATCTTCCAAACGTGTGAGTTCAATTCCCAGAAACCACATGATGACTCACAACCATCTATAATGAGATCTGGTGCTCTCTTCTGGTGTGCAGACCAGAACACTGTATGCATAATAAATAAATCTAGAAAAAATATGTAGAAACTCTCAGCTCCTTCTCCACCACCATGTCTGCCTGAACACTCCCATGCTTCCATCCAAAATAACGGACTAAACCTCTGAAGCTGTGAGCCAGCCCCAAGTAAACGTTTTCCTCAGGAGTTGTTGTGGTCATGGTGTCTCTTCACAGCAATGGAAACCCTAACTAAGACAACAGGTAAGTATAAAACAACCAGGTAGCACAAAGTAAAATGGGGTTGGGTGGTGGAGCATGCATGCGGCCAAATTCAGTCCCTAGCCCAGCATAAACCAATGTCACCCTTGGGTACATATTAAGCTTGAGGCCAGCCTGGGCAACATAAGACCCTGTCTTAAAAAGAACAGAAGCAGCAGCAGCAGCAGCAGCAGCAGCAGCAGCAGCAGCAGCAACAAAATCCATAAAATGGAACCTAAAAAAGAAAAACTCACTCATAAACCCACCAAAAAGAAAGAAAGAGAGAGAAAGAAAGAGACAAAGCTTAAAATGGAGACTAACACATTAGTATGATATTTATTTAAATATGTGGTAAATAAACTCAATAGTTGTGAAAAATAAAAACAAATTTAAGGGGTGGGTCTACAGGCAAACAGAAAGTTTATCTCTGAGAGCAAAGGGGATAAATACTTAGCAAGTACCAGAGAATATTAGCAAATAGATATTTCAGTGGAAATTCTCCTGCTCTGGGAACAAGTAATTTAGGTTGGATTTAAGATTAGAAGTAGGGCTGGGCGTGGTGGCGCACGCCTTTAATCCAGCACTTCGGAGGCAGAGGCAGGCGGATCACTAAGTTGAGGCCAGCCTGGTCTACAAAGTGAGTCTAGGACAGCCAAGGCTAACACAGAGAGACTCTATTTCGAAAAACAAAACAAAACAAAAAAAGAAGTAAAGTTCTGTCTTTGCACAGCCTTACACGGGCCTGTGGCTCAGCCTCTGGGACCTCTAGATGGTCCCTTTCTCTCAGCTACAGCTGAAACAAATCTTCCTTCCTGCATGAGACTGCTGCATGCTAATGCCGACAGAGAAGGAAAGAAGACAGAGAACACATGTCCTTGTGGGCTTAAATCACTTTAAAACCTCAAACACAACCCCAGATTTGGATTTTTAAAGGGGAATTAATGGGTGAGGAAACCATGAATGATTTAGAAGAACTAAGATAAACGTTTGAAGCACAAAAACCATGTCACTACTGCAGGCTTGTCTAATGATCTTCTCGCCTTTCTCCTTCCAGGTTTTCCCATTGTGCCCCAGCCCTTCAAGATGGTTCTAAGACATTTCAGAGATAGGAATGACCTTTTAATGCTACTAACAGAACAAAGTTTGAGAGGGATGGGCAGAACTGCTTCCATTAAAAAGCCTGAGCCAAAAATCTCCCTGAAATTTGTGCTTTATTTATTTTGGTAACTAGTCCCATTTATATATACATTTACTATGTAAATGTATCAAACAGGCAAGATGGTTCAGTGAGTACAGGTGCAAGCTGACATGCCTGACAGCTTGAGTTCAATCCGCAGAACCCACTTGACAGGAAAAACAACTCCAGAAAAATGTAACAAAAATGTATGTATGTACACATGAATGAAACTGAGCTATGGTGTAAAATTTGTAAAATGGAAATAAAAGGAAGAAGTCTCCTACAATTACATACCCCTGAACTATTTTTTAGCAGGACTGCCTCTTACTTTGGCCTGGTCTTTCGGTTTCCTTTTCCTACACACCTAAATTTGGTTATCATGATGACCAAGTATCCTTAATAGTCAGTGAATGAATTTTCAGCAATGTTGGACTTGTTAAACTCATATGTAATTGCAGCACTTGGGAGGCAGAGGCAGGCAGATTTCTGTGATTTAAACTTCAGCCTGATCAACACAGCTAGTTCCAGGTTTACTGAGACTACACAGTATGATCCTGCCCCAACAGAAAGGACACGCAGACTGGCAAGATAGCAGGTAGAGGCACTTCCACCAAGCCTGACAACCTGAACTGATTCCCAGAATCCATGTGGTGGAAAAAGAGACCCAAAGCTGCACAGTGGTCCTGACCATTCCTGTGCTTTGGTATGGGAGTACTGACACAAATGCACAACAAACACAATAAACAAACACACACAAATAAATAACAACAAAGAAGAAATTAAAAGTACACCACCTCAAGAATCTTCAGTTGTATTTTTTTTTTTTTTAAATAAGAACTTGGCTCCTTAAGGGTGCTAAGAATCTAGGAAGAGTGCAGACAAAGAAAGGTCGTGTTGTTTTAAAACCCGCATAATTCCACTGTGTCTTATAACACGCAGTAACTTTCTTTGCCTATACAGTCAAATCTAGGCTCCTTGGAGTTTGGCCTATGGGGCTCTCTGACTTTGTTTCTGCCTCGCTAGCTTCACTGCTAGTAACACTTGTTTTCCTTTGAGCCCCAAACTCCAAACACCCCAGTTCTTTGATGGCGGTGTAGATTGCTTCTCTGTTGGTAATATCCACCTCTTCTTTGTTCCTTTTCTAGATCTGACTATGACCTACAAAGCACCCAAACCAAGAAGAAAGACCCTCCCGTGCAGGGCCTCCTCCAGACCCTATTGTACTTCCTCTTAGTCCGAGGCATGGTTAGCACTAGCTTCTAGTACCTGTGCCTCTGACATTAGCGTACCTCATGAATACCACGGAAAGAAAAGCACCCTTGCCACATTAGTTAGGTGACCAAGTAGATCTCCAACAGCCTAAGCAGGTATTCAAGCATTTCCTCTTCCCTGACTGTTTCCCCCTCCCGAGACAGGACTTCTCTGTGTAGCCCTGGTTGTCCTGGAACTTCCTTTGTGTGATCACATTTAATTGGGGCATATGCTCTAATTAATGATAAAAGTTTGGAGGACAAGCCAGACATCATGGTGCACACATGTAAACCCAGCAGTCTGGGAGGCAGAGGCTGGCAGATTTCTGTGAGTTTGAGGCCAGCCTCAAACTACAGTCTACAAAGTGAGTCCAGGGCAGCCAAGGCTACACAGACAAACATTGTCTTGAACACCACCCCTCTTGCCCCAAAAAAGGGTTTGGAAGACAGAATGATTAGAAACCTCCAAGCCACCTTCAAGGAATTAATAAACAAAGGGTAAGAAAGAAGTTGGGGGAGCAATGGTACATTACAACATCCAAGGACTGACCCTTTTGTACAAGACTAAACACAGTGCACATCTGGGTGAGGGAGTTTCCTATGCCTTTGGCCCCTGCAAAGTACTTTAAGGTGGTTTGAGTTTGAGAACAGGGTTCCATATGGATAGAGCCCACAGGACCAGTGATTTCAAACACACAACTTTGCCAGTATCCTGGGGAAGAGATTAGTGGCCAGGCTCTGCAGATACAGATGTGAAATTCAGGGATGAGATATGGGATGGTAAAAGTCTAGTACAGCTTATTTGATAGCATCTGGTTTACATTCTTTTTGTAATCTCTGGACCCCAGTTAATTCAAGTGTAAACTAAAGTGGATGTAACACAGAGGTTCCTTACAGCTAATGACCTATATTTATTAAAGAATATAAGGGGGACAATATTCACTATGTTGAGATGAGGGGAACAAGTTAGGATATTATTCTTAATTAATTAATTTTTTTCACGGCAGAAGATAAGCCAGGCTAGCTTAGAATTCAACAAGTAGCTGAGGCCTGCCTTGAACTCCTTATCTTCCTGTCTCTACCTCTCCAGTGCCTGGCTAAACCAGGATGTGATTCCTATAAAGCAATTATGGATGTGGAGAGGGTTCTGTGTTCTGATCACCTCTGCATGGCTACAGGAGCCCTATGGGCTAATAATACAACCCCCCGCACACAAACGCTTTAGTTTGAGTTTGGGAACACATCTCCACATGGACAGAGCTGGACTTCGACAGCCTGAGCATATTTCCTGGAAGGCAACAAATCATGGACAAGCTAAACGCAACGGAGGAAAGGCCTGGCCTACTTGTACTCAGAACCTGACACTCTACTTGCAGCCTCCTTAGACAGGCCTAGTCAGTTGGGAAAGGCTTATTTTAACCAGTTGCAGGCTCAGTGTCCTGCATTCCAGTTTGGATTGGTGAAAATCCACTTCAGTCTGTGACCTAGAAGTCATGTCCTGCATGTCCCGAGGCCTTTTCTGTGAACATATCATATATGTATATGTGATACCCTTCTCTCTTTAATTCACTTTGTGACTCATGATTAGAACAGAACAACTATATGTGGACCTATAATCAGATACACACATGACCTAGAGACATGTATGAAGTCAGAGCCTGAGGGTGAAGGGCAGATTAAGAACAGGGACTCAAATACCCACCAATCAATGAGCCAGTTCAGCTATTTCTACAGGATAGAACAGGATGAAGCATTACTGAAAATGATGACATTTTCAAAGAAGAGCATAAACTAGTGAAAGGCCAAGGTCTTGAAAACACCGAGGTTATCTGAGTAGAGTTCACACTCCTCTGGATGACTAAATAGAATATATTTAATGGTCAAATTCCAAGCAAACAACAGCAGATTCCCTTGAGCCTTGTAGGAAGGTGCCACATGGAGCCTGTTGGTCAGTCATACACAGTTAGCTGTGGGTGACTGTGCTGCCCAGAACTCTCCCTGCAGCATTCCAAGGTAGAGTTGTGAGTCATACCTGCCTCCTTGCCTTCCGCAGGTCTGTCCAGGCAGTTAGTCAGCAGGAAGAGAATATCAATGCACACAGCTCTGGTCACCAAGCATGGATTTTGCCTAGAAAAGTAAAAGGGGACAGTAAACGGACTGGGCCTTAGGAAAAAGAAAAATGGGTGTTTTCTAATTGGCATGTCATAAAGTTTAGGTAGCTATATCACACTAAAATATGATGGACTGTTGTGGGTAGCAAGACAAGAAAATCAGTCATGAGCCTGTGGCGGAGACTAGTCCGTGTCTTACTCACTGTTCCATTGCTGTGAAGAGACACCATGACCACAATAATCTTATAAAGAAAGCATGTGATTGGGGCTGGCTTACAGCTTCAGGGTTAGTTCATTATGGTCATGCACAGAACATGGAGGCACTCAGACAGGTACAGCGTATGAGACACTGGATCCAACATGGCCTTTTAAAACCTCAAAGCCCACCCCCAGTGACACAATTTCTCCAGCAAGGCCACACCTACTCCAACAAAGCCATGTCTCCTAATTGTTCAATCCTCCTCAAACAGTGCCACTCTTGATGACTAGGCATTCTAATATGTGAGCCTTTGGGGTCATTCTTACTCAAACCTACATGAGGACCAAGCAGATAAAACTCTATGCTGCACTCCAGATACATTAAGGTTTCAATGTTTATCGCACTGACTGGAAACAGGGAGCAGGCATAGTGAAGGCCTTGTAGTCTCCTCTTACCTGGAGGAAGTGGGGTGATGGTGGCCACTGGCTATGAAACTAAGTGAGTTAACATTTAGGTGAAGCTACTGTACTCACATATGAAAAACAACACCTACTGACTGAAAACAGTCTCTGAAGAACACACAGATGAGTAGGTGAGATTTATTTCTT
This sequence comes from Acomys percivali, assembly GCA_907169655.1. Lineage (NCBI taxonomy): Eukaryota > Metazoa > Chordata > Mammalia > Rodentia > Muridae > Acomys > Acomys percivali. Next base: position 94,998,411 of record OU015742.1, read on the forward strand.
CATTTAGAGACTGGCAGAAATAGCAAGCAGCTTAGACTTTCTTTTGCGAACAGTACTTGAGGAGCCCTGTCCCTGAGTCCCAGGTCAGACTGACAATAGACAGACCCAGATTTGGTGTGTTAAGGACCTGGCATCTGGGGTAAAACCAGCAGGCACACTGGGCTCTGCTACATAGGTTTTGTCACTTGTCATCTCTGTGACCTGACCAGCTCTTGGTCTGTAACATGGCACCGACCTTACTGTCTCCCTATGAGTCACTGGAGCATCAAGGTGTCATAGTGAACTGGAATGGACACCCAAGGTCTGACAGGTAAAGATAGCTCAGGGGGCCTTAACCCTGTCCTCTTCTACTTCTAACCTAAGACTAGAGATGGCACCAGTGTTGTGACTGGTGGAGTTTTAGCCTGTTTCACCTTTTGTATATGTGCAATTACCAGTTCCCTATAGTGTGCTTCTGCCTTCATCCTGAACTGCTCGCATCCTTAAGCTAGCATCCTCTAACATGAAAAAAGTACCATCACCATGCATGGTGGTGTACACCTGTAATACACATATATGTACATAAGAAGGCCAGAGGTTGATGTCAGGTATCTTTCTCAACTACTCTCTATACTTTCAGTTTTAAGTTATAGGTACTATGTTTCTGTGATGTAGGTGTCATCAGAGACAATTTGTCTCTTTCCTTCCACCACTAGGTTCCAGACATCAAATTCAGGCCCCCAGGCTTGGCAGCCATCTCTCCAGGTCCCCTTACTATTACTTAAAACCTAAGAAAATATTGCCAGAATATGTGTGTTGCTCATGTACATGCTCTGCACACATGAGGAGGTCAGGACAATTCTGTAGAGTTGGTTTTTCTCCTTCTCCCTGTGTGGGTTCTGGGGATTGAGCTGTAGCCACCAGGCTTGCACAATATTCTTCAACCGTGAGCCATGCCTCTTACTCTCTCCCACGTTTTGAGACTGGGCACTCATTGAACCTGGGCCGGACCATCTGGTTAGCAAGCCGTAGGGATCCTCCTGTCTCTGCTTCCACAATATGGGGACCAGACATGCCCTGGCATGGCTGGCTTTCAATGGGCTTTGGGATCTGAACTCGGGTCTTCAGGCTTGGGAGGCAAACACTCTGCCAACTAACTGAACCATCACTCCACCCCTTGTGTCTCTTTTCCAATCTTGCCCATCTTTTGCTTTTATCTTGTTTTCTTCAAGTTTCTCAGTCATAGTTCCTTGTCGTTACTCTTCCTTGCACAGCTGCACCGGTGTGTAACAGCTGGGGTCTACCCTGCCGAAGGACGACTCAGGGAAGAGAGTAAGAACACAGACATCCAGCCCTGAGACAGGGGTGGGGGAAGCGATGAACCACCAGACGTTAGCACAGGGCTCAGCAAGAGCGTTTCGCTAGGGCTGGGGAGAAGAGGGGAAAAAAGGCCTTAGGCCTCTGAGTCTGCCTAGTTATAAAGGGAGAACAGAGACCCTAGGATAAGACCCAAGGAATGAAGAGGAAAAACATACTAGTGTGGACAGGAGAAATGGCAAGGGACTGTAAGAATGTCAGTGGCTGTGTTGTTTTATTTTGTCTTGTCTTTTTAGGCAGTACTGGGGACTGAATCTAGGATCTCAAGCATGAGAGGCAAGTGCCCTCCAACTGAGCTTGGTCTTCACACATGAACTAGGGCAGGGTAAGATGAGAAGATTCAGATAGACAAAGTTGACCAAAGGGTATTTTGAGATGTGACAACAAGTGTGGAAGGGATCTGTTTGGACCATAAAAACCTGGCATGTACTGGGAAAGCAGATGAGTTGCTTTGAATGGGTGCTCCTTAATGCCCTAAGTTACTGTTGGCTAACACGTACCTTGTAGCATTGCAGTCACAGCCTCTTGCTTTAGTGTTTTCTGGACATAGCCACAAAAGCCACAAAGACAAGCTTGTGGTAAACTGGTTTACTTTTCAAACTCAGTGAGTCACAGGTTTTTACAATGAGATCTTTAGCATGTTAATGTCTTTTTGTATTATTATTATTGATAGTCATATAATCCAGGCTGGCCCTGAACTTCCTATCTATCAGCGGCTGACTTTGAACTGATTCTCTTGTTTCCACTTCCCGACTGCAGAGATTATAGGCCCATGCCACTGTAAAACCTGTCAAGCTTTTGTTGTTGTTGTTTTGTTATTGTTTTTAATTTTTTAAAAAAGCCAAGGTTCAGTATGTAGGCTAGACTGCCTAGAACTTGCATTATCCTCCTGCCTGGGCTTCCCAAGAGCTGTATGCAGAAGCTAACATCCTTTTAAACATTCTTCAATGAACAGAACCCCTTGCATGTTTCCTAAGCAGACACTGGCTGCTAAATGCGCTGGCTTCCTGGGACACGGCAGAGACAGGCCACTCCAGCTTCTCCATGACTTTTAGGCTCTGGGCCAGCTTGTTGCAATCAAAATTATGGAGGCTCCTTCACACACTGCCACTGCAGATCCCAGGAATAGAGACTCTGGGTCACAGTAGAGCCCATGCTGAGCGATTCTGGCCTGCAGCCCACTATTCAAGGCTCCACCCTCCAGGACAGCCACATAGCAGGCCCATGAGGAGTCAGAGAATCCCTTTTCTCTGACCTGGCTTCTCAGTCAGGAAAATACTTTTTTCTTTCTTTCTCACTTGCTCTGACTTGGAGACAGTACATGTGAGTTCAGGGTGAGCCAGAGGTTTGTTCTTGGTCTGTCTAGCTTCTTTGATGACAGGAATAAAACCCCAAGGAGCAGCAAGCCAGCTGGACAGGAAGCAAGCCACGGGGTTTTGGGGGGCCTGGGGATTTTTTTTTAACATCCAAATGGAAAATTCCTGGCATGGGCATAGACTAATGAAGATTTATAGTGTTTGAAAAAAATCAGAACTGGTCAGGGTCTAACAGATGGGCTAAAACCCAGCAGAATAGCAATGTTAGAAGGTGCAGAAGGAGTCAGGCATGAGGACTAAGTTTATATATAAGAAATGAAATAAAGGGCTCTTTTGAGAACCTTGTTTTTCTTCCACTATTCTTTATAAAAATCATTTGTCTCTTGATAAACACCCACCCGAGAACCTGATGAGTGTGCCTTTGCCTTGGGAAGTTTCTGAACTCCATTAAGCCTTCTGCCCTCTGTCCTGGAAGCAGGGGCTGGGGGGAGAAGGGAGGGCACATCCACAATGGCCCCAGTGTCTAGACGGTGGCAGGAGCTCTTGGGAAGCCTGTGATAAATTATTTACCTCTCTTGGCCCTTCCGGAATCCCAGAGGCTGTCGGTCTGTTTTAACTGAGGCCTATTCATTCAGAAAACATTTACTCAGAAGTTACTAGGAGCCAGGAAGAGTGCCAGGGTCTGAAGGATGAAGATGACACAGTCACTGCCCTCAAGGAACTTAGAGTCTTGAATAGTGTTTTTCAAACTGTAGAATATATATGGTCCACTTCATCAGTTATGAAATAAACTGGTGGCTCATGGCAAGTAAAAGAGACACAATGGAGATAGGAAAGAGGAACACAAACTCCAAGGGTATTGCAGCAGTTTTAGTACCTTGCTTGTTACAGGGTTTCCAGAAAGTCCTTGGCCAGAATGATTAGTCTTATATGTTTAAATGAGAATATAATTAATAAAATACAACTATTTTAAGTAGAATAACTGAATAATTTTTCTAACTTTCAAATTATTTTTCTAGGTAAAGATATACCATACACTGTACTGCATGGATGGTATCAATAAGGCTACTTGTATGTTGAAAGCTAACTACTGAAATCAAATCTAAGTCTTAAGGAAACTGAATTCAATCCCCAGGTAGGTGTGTGTGTGCGCGCGCGTGGTTTTGTTTTTTGTTTGTTTGTTTTGTTTTTTAGAGACTGGGTTTCTTTATGTAACAGCCTTGGCTATCCTGGAGCTAACTATGTTGACCAGGCTGGCCTTGAACTCTCCTGGCCTTGAATTCTCCTGCCTCTGCCTCTCAAGTGCTGGGATCTAAGGTGTGCACCACCATGCCTGGCTGGCTGGTGTGTGTGTATTTTTGAGACAGGGTCTTGCTGTATAACTCTGGTTGGCCTGGAACTTTTTATATAGACCAGGCTAGCCCTGAGCTTGCTATAGTCTTCATGCTTCTGCCTCCCAGAATCTGCTGCAGGTGTTTGGAGGTGAGGGTACGAAGTACTCATGTCTTAATTAGCTACTATTCACAATTTGAAGCTACACTAGACCTCAGTGTGTGTCTGGAGTATCTGTGTGTATACATGCACACAGATGCACACATATCTACTGGCCACATGTAAAAGGTTATTTTATGTTTTTGGTATGGAAGTTTTGGCTATTTAAAACAAAATAAAACACTTGAAGGCAGTGACTCCAGCGGAGGAAGCAATGCACCTCAAGGCTTGGGTACCACAGCTACAGAGAATACAGTATTGCAAGATGAGAGGGAGAAGGGAACAGAAGAGAGTGCAGCAGATGGATGCTCAGGGGCCCCACTAGGGGAGGTTCGGGGCAATCGTAAAGAGCCCTGAAGCCCTGAAGATCCTGTGCATCCCATCGTCGCAAACCACACTGGAGGGCTTAGATGTCCACTCAGTACTGTAAGCCCAGAGGTGCTCCCTCAAATGCACAGTCTACTTTGGATATATAACAACAAACTCTTCCAGAAGAATCTGTGGTTATGTTCAGAGAGGGCTGGAAATAACTGTTCTGCTTCAAGCTCCTGGCATTATTAAAGTCTCTAAGTCCAGAAACCTGATCTGGACTTCAACAGAATCAGGGTCTGGGCCACATCAGTTCCCAAGGAACTATTCTCCAAACTCTGTGGACCCAAGGCAAAGCTCTGTTGAGCCCCATAGGGGTCTCCTGCAGAAGGAGAGGGGGCAAGGACCAAAGTTTGACCTTACAGAATATATGGCTTTGTAGGGGGGAAGGAGAAAAAAAAAAAAAGCAATGAAAAGGAATGTCGTGAAGGAGGAGGGGCTGGAGATACAGAAGGACTTGGGCTGGTCAAAAGGAAAAGGAGGAGCTGCCAGATGTAGAACAAGTACAGCTGACAAGTTGGAGCGATGGGATTTTGAGTCTCAGCAAGGGCTCATCAGGGTCTGGGTGCTTCAAATGGTGGCTCCAAAGAAGGCGGCAAGGAAGAGACAGGGCTTCTGGCTGAAGCCAGCAGTGAGGAGAAGGAACACTGGCCTCCAGCAGGCCTACACGAGCTGTGCTAGGAGAGGTGGCCAGAGAATGGCAGAGAAGGTGCCGTCTATATACAATGTCTGCACACCCTGTTATGATCAGGCTCTTGACCCTGGACTGCTGTGCTGGGCCTTTATTTAAAATGCTCCTCCAAGCTTGTCCTCTAGGGACACCTTTCCTGACCAGCTTCAGAGGGGCTGCTGTGCTGGCTTGATCATGACATTCTTCTGACAGTCCCTGGGTTTCCCAAAGGTCCCTCTTTGTAATCCCAGCAGCTCAGCACTATTGTGGTGGCTGTCCACAGAGCTTGTGTTTGCTTTACAGAGCTGCTGTGGCTAGGACGTAGGAGGTCGTCCTTTGATGCAGGCCACATTAAGCCATGTAAATGTGGAAGTGTAAATTAAATAAAGAAAAGCTCCCTCTCACATTCTGATTTCCATTTTTACCTCAGCCTGGCCAGCTAATCAGCATATGGCATTCTTGGAGAAACAAATGGAGGTTTGTTTAAGCCATGATGCCAAATGGTCATGAATTGCAGAATATGTAATTTTAAACAAGCTATTCCCCTCCACTGTGGCAGCTAGGATTCAGATCTACAGGCAAGCCAGCTGGCAGCAGCATGTGGGGTTGGCAGGCTACCTAGTCCCTGAGATTACCTTGCCCTCATGAGGGGGTGGTGCTGGTGGGCTGAGTGATTACAGCAGACTAAAACCACCAGTGCTTGCACACACACCCCAAATGGAGAAACTGCCATGTAGCCCTTCTTCCTGGGCTCGTAGAATGACTCCTATCCCCAGTGCCCTGCTCTCACATGGACCAACCTCAAGGCATTTGCAGAAAGACCCTTGGTTGGAAGTGTCTAGAAAAGGAACAAAGGCCCCAGCCATGTGCTCTATCCCTCTATGGGCTCCTCCTGGGGAAGCAGCTGTGCCCCTAGGGGAGAGGATCCAGGAGAACTAAGGCCTTTACCCTTTGACCAGGGCTCTGGGGTGGTGTTCCAGAAGGCCCGCCCACAGTCTGTGGAAAGCACCGGGGCTCTTCTTAAGGCAGGCCTGGAAACAGCCTGCTCTGCTTCTCCTCTACCACCATGTAAGGTGAAGCCTGCAACTCAGGCCATGCCTTCCCCTGCTGCCTGCATGAAGGCTCACCTGGCCTGTTCCTGCCAGAGACTTTTGTGTTTTTCCATCTTTCTATTAGCATCTTTTTCTTATTAATGTGCTACTATTCAAACTGTATGCAGAAAATGATGAAAAAGAGACCTTGTGTGGGGTTTGGGATTTGTTCAAAGCCTGGGAAACTGTTTCAGAATACGTGTTTTATTCCTTTTATGAGAGATGTGTGTTTCCCTCCCTCTGTGACTTGTTTAAGGGTAAAGTTTAATATGCTGCCAGAGAAATTGCTGGTTAATAACTTAATAAGGTATGAGCTGAGAATTATGGGAGAAAAGTAGTATCTAAGAAAACCTTTCTTGTAGTTTGGGCTTGGAGGCTACACAGCAATGATTATGTTACAGATTGCTAACAAAGTCTCTTTTATAATTCCACCTTACTTTCCAGGAGCATAGCAAGGATAAATAAGCAAGGAGAATAGGAACTTCTGGATGCTGAATGACAAGTCTGGACATATCAAGGAGAGAATTTCTCGTCTGACAAACTATGGTCATGTGAACTTGGCAAGGCATATGCTTTGACTTCAGTTCCAACAATAAAAGCAATAGAGTAACAGTATACTGTTTTATGAAAGGGTCATCATCAAAAATATTCTTATTTTATCTTTTTACTAAGAAACAGACATTATTTTTCCATTTTTCAGAATCAACAACACTTCACAGAGCTCAAGTAACCTTCCCAAGATCAGGGCAAAGCCAAGAACAGAGTCAAGGTTTCCCAGACAAACACATTATATTTACGTGTTCCCAAGCACAGCTCCTGAAGAGAGCATGCCAAGCACAAAGGGTGCAAGCACGCGCGCGCGCGCGCGCACACACACACACACACACACACACACACACACACACACACACACACATGTATTGTGCCTCTTTCCAGCATGGCTGACATTCTAACAGAGCCCAGGCTACCTGATCATAGACCTCCCTCAGCTGCTTGGCTCTTTTACATCGCAAAGCCACTACTACCATGTTTTTGCTAGCCTACTCCATTTTTTTTAACCCTAATGTTTATTATTTTTTCCTTTTATTTGTTACTTTTCTCTCTTTCTTTCTTTCTTTCTTTCTTTCTTTCTTTCTTTCTTTCTTTCT
>OU015742.1:95013256-95043467 GCA_907169655.1 Acomys percivali
CACACACACACACACACACACACACACACACACACACACACACACACCAGGGGTAAGGGAGGCGCTTAAGTCCATTTTTCAACAAATGGTTTTTTCAAAGTTTTTTTTTCCCTATTTAAAAAAAAGGGGGAGGGGAATTACTTTTTTGTAGAGATGGGTGGTGGTAAAATTAGGTAGAAAAGCTCCCCAACCCCCAAATTAAAACAACAATAGCCCAGAAGAAATTATGCTACAGAAAGATTTTTGTTTGGATTACTTGCTATTTTAAAATGTTTTAAGTATGAAGTTACTATCTTAACCCCAGCACTCCTCTCTTGTAAAGCTAAAATTCTGTGTCCATGAAACAGGAACTCCTGGTTATCTCCTCCGTCATGTGCTGCCATAGGCCACTCTACTTTCTGTGTCTGTGAATGAACTGCTCAGCCTGACACTGTAGAGGCACCTCTGTGCTGTGGCACACGTAAGACCTCCCTTGCTGGCTGGGGATACAGCTGCTGGTAGAACACTGGCCTATACCATGTGCAAAGTCCTGTGTTCACTCGCTTGCACTGGGGGCGGGAACTTTTAAGGTGGAACAGTGTCACTGGATGTGTACTGTCAGTGATGGGCAGTACTGCTGCTGTGTTTAACTACCAGGAAGAGTGTTGCCATGAGCATGGTTGTACAAACGTATGTGTCTGCTTTCAGCGTGTGTGCTTGTGTGTGTGTGTGTGTGAACATTTAGAAAGAGAACTCTAAGATTATATACTAATTTTATTTCAATTTGTAAGGAAGTGTGATACTATTTTCCACAGCAGCCATAAAAAGCTTTAAGTAATAACAGCTAATACTTTCATATTGCCAAATGAAAGGAAGCTGTAACTTTTATATTTAATAAAACATTAGCTATGTAAAAAAAATAGGAAAAAGATGAAGTAACCACATAAAACTGTTAACTAGTAACAATGGTTTCCACTGGACTGTGGTAAAAGTAGATGTATTCCTTTTAAATTCTTTTTGAAATTTGTACTAGATTATTTTTCCTTGATATGCACTGATAGCCAAGGAAAAACAAGAGAGACGTTTAGTAAAGAATATGCTTCCTTTTGGCTATCATATCATCCACTCCAGTGAGTCTAACAGTAAACACAGCTCAGCAAGTTTTCCTTATCTTTTTTGGCTTTTTGTTTTGTTTTGTTTTTTGAAACCGGTTCACTGTGTAGCTCAGAGTGGCCTAAAATTTGCAACAACGCCCATCTCAGCCCTTCTAAGTAGTAGGATTAACAGATGTGTACCAGCAACACGGTTTGTGTCATCAAGTTTTCTAAAAGGAACACCCACTATATACTTACTCTTTTATGACTGAAGGAAACATAAGACAACAAACCACTTCTGACAAATTTTAAGCCCAATATAACTGTAATCCCAAATCACAACCAAAGTAAATAAACCTTTTCCTCTTAGTCCTGCTTGAAAGAGCTTTTCAGTCTTTCCTGTTTGGGCAGGGCCTATGACTGTGCTAGGACAGCGGATCTGCAACCTGCAGATAGCAAGGGCAGCGGGCAGGCCTACCCTTGAAGACTAACCTGCATCCTCTGCGGCAGGCACCCTGGACAACCTTCCCAGGCCAGAGGCCCACTCTAATTCTCACTCAGTCCCTGCCCTGGGCTGGCTGAGTTTTCTGCCAGGAGTTGGTAACTGCTGCCCTCACCGCAGGAGGAGGATGAGGAACTGAACTGAGAAGGGAAGAGAGAAAAAGGGAGAAGGAAGGGACGTTGAGGATTAATGAGCTGATTTCCATAAAGGCTCTGATACCCTGGAATGAAAAGCAGCCTGTGAGAGCAGAAGCCTCATCCTTTATTCAAGCCATGCTGCCAGTTGGCCATTTATCACGTAAAAGTCCCCCAACAACTCCATGCACACTGCTCACCCAGCTCCTATAAATAACCCCTTATTAATCCTGTGAAGTCAAACACGAAGATGCGACACATCTTTATGTGCTCTCTACTTCAGAGTCCAAATTTAAAAATTCAATTGACTTATTCATTGCTCCAAAGTTGTTTTTGCTGTTGTTGTTTTTTTAAAGAAACTGTTTGGAACAAAAGGACAAATAAGTAACATGTGCCTAAAATTCTTGAGCTTATTGGACTGAATGCACTCAACGATCAAATAGCCACAGGAGGAAAAGGTGCTGCTGTGAGAACTTAACCAACAGTTTCTTTGCCCAGCAACAGTCGTTTCTCATAGGTTACACTAGAAAGGCACAGAGACCCTCAATGAGCCCCAGGCACACTTAGCTTTCATGTGTAAACGACCAGGAACATAAAGGGCCTTCTCAGCAGCTGAATTTGGAATGCTCTGCACGGTAACATCTTCATGGCAAAGCAGGGAAGAAAAGTAAGAAAGGGTTTGTTTTAAGAAGTGACTACCTGGGGCTGGAGAGATGGCTCAGTGGTTAAGAGCACTGCCTGCTCTTCCAAAGGACCCGGGTTCAATTCCCAGCACCCACATGGCAGCTCACAACTGTCTGTAACTCCAAGATCTGACACCCTCACACCAACACACATGAATTAAAATTAAATAAAATATTTAAAAAAAAAAAAAAAAAAAAGAAGTGACTACCGTGACCCTAATGGGTTCGCGTGAGCATGCAGTTAACTGTGTAGACACCTCCCTCCGACAGCAAGGGGCCCTGACAGACAAGGTCGGCACGGGGTACGTTACAACTTCACTACGTACATGGAGTGCTATGGCTTCCAAGTCAGGGCTTCTTCAAAGATGTGGATAACACAGAATGGCCGGGGCAAGGCTCTGGAATGTACTGCGCTTTGGCAGGAGGATTTCCTTCCAAACTCTATTCTAGGCCCTGAATACACCTGTATTAATATTTGTGAAAACCTATATTGGGGAGTAAGAGGAGCCCTGGCATGAGGAGCCACCCAGAGAGGAAAGTTCATACGCAGATAAAAGAAAGTTGACTGTATTGGAAACAGAAAAAGGGCTTTCCTGTACTTCAGGCAAAGAGGTAGAAACCCAGTGAGCTGATATGATTAGTGCCTTTATCTTCTAGACTATAGCTAAGAAAATCAGAGGAAAAACTCAGAGAAGGACATTGAAGGGATGATGACAATGAAAAGGTTGATGGGCAACAGTGACAGGGACTGTGGAGGATGCTTGCCAAGGCAGGAAGGCCTTCTCCAGCTGAGGAGCATGTAGGGAGAAGTACTGCTTTGCCAGCCATCTTCAGGCACTGAGCCAACTGCAGTCCAACAAGGGTTGGCCTGTCCCTCCATCTTCTCTTTCTCATGCAACAAGAAGGAATGGACAGAGGAAGTGGGCATGTGATGACTGCCTAAGAATAAGGGGTAGAACTCCTGTATAGCAGCTTAAGAACCAAGGCTTGATTATTGGAGAGTTTATGGCTGGAAAAGGGTTTCAGCAGATGATTCCTGGAGAACCTCTACTTCCTGATCCCCAGAAATAACAGCTATGAAGATCTCACCTGTTATTTGGTGAAATGCTAAGGCACAAATGTGACCCCAAGTCTCTGTTCTCCCAGGTGGTGTGTCTTAGAGAGGCCAAGGGCAACAGGGCTGTGCAGAAGGTAAGTGGTATCAGGCTAGGGAAACTATTTAACAGCTTGCCTTAACTTCAGTGGTACTTCAGACAGAGAGCACCCCCTCAGCACCCCTGCCCACAGTTAATACCTGAGACAGCCATTACACACCCTACCACTACAGCCACCACCGTGGACAGCACCACTGGCTCCCCTCACTGTTGGTTGGGCCTGCCCAGTTTCCTCTGCCTCATGGAGGATCCCCTCATCATTTCACATGGCCATTCTAAGTGCCACTGAACTCTTTAACTGCCTCTGCCAGAGTTAACTCATCCAGGGAAAGGGACAGTGTCCTACCAGTATCTGGGGACCTAAACAAAGATTCTGAACACAGTGTTATATAACAAAACTGAAGATTGTTTTCACTCTTTTATCTTTATAGTCTAAGTTCCAGAAAAAACACTGGTAAGAATGACAAAAAAGCAAAGTCCCCGCTCTGCTTCTGCTTACATGTGCTATTCTACTGCCCACCTAACCGTGGTAACTTTCGTTTCCCTTTCCCATCCAAGTCCCACCTTCCCTTTAGTGCCTGCTCACGTCACCCACGGATCATCAACCTTTAAGCTGCCATGGCTCCTAAGGGTTTGTATACTCAAGACCAGCCAACTGCTGTCATTTGTAGTTACAACGCTTACCCAGGGTTGGGTACTTGGTGAGGATAAGGAACATCTGACTGCTGAACCCTATCACACCCCCAACCCCAACACTCAGCAATTTAGAAAATTTGTCAAGAAATATTTTCTTTACCACAATGCAAAGGTCTGAAATACTCTGAAAAGTCTGGGAAACTCATGTAAATAACTTAAAACTCCTCACCACTAGAAACAGCAGTTCTCAAACACACCACTAGCCCGGCAACACCTCCCCATGTGGGCCTTCTACATACCTCATAGCTAGCCAGAGTTTGGCCTTGATGCAAACAGTGATGTTACTCAGCTCCTGCTGAAAATCTGCATTTGTTCTGTGTCTGCCGTCTGTAACGTAGGCTTGTAACAAATGGAAAACCTGAACCAGAAAAGAGAAAAGCGGCACTCTGCTTTGAAAATGGAATTTTCATAAATGCTCAGGTCCTCCCTCTTAGATTTCCTCAAGATAGTCCCCCTCAAAGGAAACAGACTCTGGTCTTCACAGGAAAGCATGCTGAAAGCTGCGGGATGGGGAAGATGTAGCAGTGGTGAGAAACTCAGGACTTGAGCAAACCCGTGCCCTGGGTCGTTCCCACAATGCCCCAGATTGGGGATCACTGTGACCACATAGTCATCTTTCTCAAGAACTTCTGTACACTGCTTATGCCAGCAGTCTGACATGAAACTAAGTCTTTGCATAAGAAGGAACCATGAACCTAAGAGGTTTAGACACAAGTCTGGGCTCATCAGGGTGGTGTGGGCTGATGAGGTAGGCATAGCACACCTGTGTGGAAGCAAAGAGTGGTGTCTGTGACGGTCTGAAGGTCTTTCAGACTTTCCCTTGGCAGTGAGAAGGGACAGCAATCAGAGGTGGTGAACACTTTTGACACTTACATGGTGACTATTTACCATAATTGAAAGTGGAAAGGGTAGCTCTTGGCATCTCTCAAGTGTTTCTATTTAGGATGGTGGCACTGTCTAACCACACAAACAACCCAAACCATAGCAAATGTGTGTGGATTCCTCCTCAGCTATGGCACCCACATGGCCTCTGTGAGGCACGGCTCTTTGGGGAAGAATGAACGAGAGAGGGTAGATAAGGTTCTCTGGCCTGAGACTCATGGCAGACAACTCCTTTGGCCTGTTCCATCATCTACATAAGGTGACGAGGGTAAAGGAAACAAGTACCAATAAACACATCAAGAGTTTAAACATTAAGCCGGGCGTGGTGGCGCACGTCTTTAATCCCAGCACTCAGGAGGCAGAGGCAGGTGGCTCGCTGTGAGTTTGAGGCCAGCCTGGTCTACAAAGCAAGTCCAGGACAGCCAAGCTACACAGAGAAACCCTGTCTCGAAAAACCAAAAAAAAGAAAAAAAAAAAAAAAAGAAAAAAAAAAAAAAGAATTTAAACATCCATTTCAGTATTATTTCTTTTCTTCTCTGTTGACTCTTCTGCCAGGAGTGTTGGATACAGACACAAGAGCTGACACATCTGGTTTTATGTGAACTCTCTGGGTAAGTCCACAGTGTCGTCTCCCAGTCTGTGTACCAGTCTTCCAAGTGCTGGCATTACAGGTATGAGTCACATGCCTAGATTTCCCCCTGTGTCCTTTGAGATATGAACTCAAGTAGCCTAGGCTGGTCTTAAACCACCTATGTAGCTGAGGCTGGCCTTGAACAGGTCAATCCTCCTGCTTCTGCCCCTGAATACCAGAATTACAGGTGTATGCCACCATGCCCAGTGTAACTTCTTTCTGAAGTAGGAGTATATGGGAGTGTGGTCCAGCCTCTGTGTGAACACTGAAACACTTTCTCTAACAAAGCACCTATTCTTTCAGGAGCATCCGATCAGAGGCTGCTCCCTCACCACAGCCTGCAGGGACCAAACCACCCGGCATAGAGCCTGGAGCACTGGGCTGGCTGGGGCTCCGTTCCTATGTGGTGACTGCCAGAGGGAAAAACACCTCCTTTTCGGCCTCAATCCCCACTGTCCCAAAAAAGCTGGCAAAGTCACTGGGCCTTGCTTTCTTTTCTCCACAGCTGCACTAAACCAACCACCAGGGCTTTCATGTGTCACAGCGCTGTAATTAATCAGCAGACACCAGCAAAACACACGGCTGTGGAATTTACTTGTCAGGAGAGCCGTGAGGTTTCAGACGCTTCTCATTTAGAAGCAATCACTTCAGAAATAACCCCTGGTGGACGTTTAAGCACTGGCCTATATTTGCTCACCTTGCTTGGCAAAAACAAGACTGTTTTTGAAACGCTTGGTAGATCTGGCTTATGAATGTCAGCCTACGGGCCCATCAATTCTGCCACTCTGGGAACACAGCAGACAACAATTGTGATCCCAGTTACCAAGGACAGAGAGTGATCTGTCTGCACCTGACAAGTGGACAGGAGGTGCATGCAGGCAAACCCGGTAGACAGAAGCAAGAGGAGGAGACAGCGCCATACAAATTGACCACGTCAGAGAAGCAGAGGAGAGTGGAGCAGGGAAGGTAAAGGACCCGGCAAGGCACATGAAGGAGAGGAGAGGCGTGCAAGAACGTGAACTAGGTTAGTGTTTCTGAAAGTAGTAATGAAATTATTTGAATGCACAATGTTCCTCACATGACATTTGAAACACTGGGCTGAAGAAGAACAAGGCAGTCACTAGGTGTGAAGTTCAGATAGATGGCCTGGGAGCTCTGGAAAGAGACACTTGTCCCTCAGCTCTTGGGGCTGGCAGACACAAGGCCACTCTTGTCTCTTTCCCCATTTGCCTAAAATGCTGGTGAAGAGCATGGTCAGGCCCAGGCGTGTGATAACTTGCAAACAGCCAGAACCAAGCATAGAGTAGCCAGACCTGCCAGTCCGGAGACAAGAGAGCTCATAGATACACCAAAGTGCTCACAAGTTAGCAACAGTGGTCACAAATACTAATTAAGCAAGTACTGTTACCAGAAAGTGTCCTGGGAACTGCAGCTTACGTTTATGGTTGCTGAGATGCCAATCACAGTGCACACATCCGAGAGCACACAGGCATGGCTGCAAACCAACGACTTGCTAGGCATGTTCTTTGCTCAACTAATTTACCTTCTGTTTCCCACATTAGTTTTAGTAGATAGCACTTTCCTTTTCTTTTTCAATTGATTGTTACTCTAACTGTGTGTTTATGTATACGTGTGTGTGTATGTGTGTGTGTGATGGCACCTGTGTAGAAGTCAGGGGACATATTTTTTTTTGTTGTTTTTCGAGACAGGGTTTTTCTGTTAGCCTTGGCTGTCCTGCACTCACTCTGTAGAACAGGCTAGCCTCAAACTCAGAGATCTGCCTGCCTCTGCCTCCCAAGTGCTGGGATTAAAGGTGAACATCATCACACCCAGTTTGAACTTTAATATTTTTAGACTACTGTTGATGATCACTGAAACTTCAGAAAAAGTCACTAATAGGAACAGAGGGATTTCTGCAATAATGCTTATTTTGTAACTAGAGAGATAGTGTTTATTTTGTCAAACAACACACACACACATACACACACACACACTCAACACATATACACACAATTTTAAAAAAATCTTTCAAGGGCTGGAGAGATGGCTCAGAGGTTAAGAGCACTGGCTGCTCTTCCAAAGGTCCTGAGTTCAATTCCCAGCAGCCATATGGTGGCTCACAACCATCTTTAATGAGATCTGGTGCCCTTTTCTGGCCTGCAGGTGTACATGCAGGCAGAACACTGCTCTATACATAATAAATAAATAAATAAATAAATAAATAAATAAATAAATAAATAAATAAACAAATCTTTAAAAAAAATCTTTCAAACGTGTTTTGATACGCAAAAGTGGTTGGCTAACTGTAACAATGTACCACACTGGTGAAACTAGTAGGAGAAAGTTAGGGGGAGAGGATAGGAATATACATGGGAATCCTTTGTACTACGAACATATTTTATGGACAATTTCATAAAATAACACCAGGTGTGGTGGTGCACACCTTTAATCCCAGCACTTGGGATGCAGAGACAGGCGGATTGCTGTGAGTTTGAGGTCAGCCTGGTCTACAAAGCAAGTCCATGACAGCCAAGGCTACACAGAGAGACCCTGTCTCGAAAAATCAAAAATAAAATAAAATAAAATCGTCGACTAGCTAGAAAAGTCCTGGGACTGGTGAGGGATAAGAAGCAGTTCTGTGTGACAAGAGGATCAGTAGGGACTGTGGGTCAGGATGGAAATGGTTCCTGTCATGTGGCCAGCAGAGCCCTCTACACAGGGAAAGCTTTAGTGATGGGAGCTGTAACTTGCAGGGAGATGTCAAGCGTAGGTGGAGGCTGTAGCACTCGAGGCAGGAGTCTAGTAAAGAGGTGGTATCTTGGAATCAGGGGCTGAAGACTAATAGTCATGTTGGCTACAAGGCCTCGTGGCCTATTCAGTGCATATATAAAAACATTCAGGATCTGGGAGACATCCTATCAGCATCACCTTTATTTTCAACTTCTTTTAAAAACTCAGAAGACCCACTTGTAGTTGACCGAACAAGTCACAAGTCACCTGTGTACAGCTGAAAGGCAGGAGCTATTTACTGCTCACTACTCTGATTGCTAAGGGAGCACTAATGCCATTCATCACTGCTCATTTTTTTTTTAACTTTGGAAAATCAAAACTAAAGTAAAGTATTTACAAAATCCAAGATGGTCTCAGAAGTCTGAAGGCAAAGGATAGACAGAGAGGGCCTGAGTGTGGGTGATCCCTCTAGGTGTGTAAGCAGGACAGCACTCTGATTTGGTGGTGCCCTCTAAAGCATCTACACTCTCGAAGCAGGAAGCTCATGTGAGAGAGCCCCAGCTGCTGAGGAGGGCGGCAGCTGGGAACAAAGAGAGGACACCAGAAAGTTGCTCTTAACTCTGCTCTCAAGACTAGGACTGGAAGGGTATCCCCAGCAAGTCTGAGAAGGAGGGAGGGGGACTGAATTAGTTGGTATTTAACATCTCATTTACTGAGATGTGGAGTGGGGATTAGCTGTGTGATGGCTTCTCTTGTTAGTCAGTTGTACAAAACAGCAATTCTTTTGAGGCGAGACAGAACTCTGCTAATCTCTTAGCCTTAGAGCAGGAGTACAGCCCGTTTACCTCTAGTGCAGAAGGTACCTAAAGTGGATTCAGAGGTATCATCAGTGAAAGGAAACAGAAGAAGAACGCTTTGCTGCTTCAAGATAACCATGCCTGATGGCTCAGCTGGCAGAGACCCTTGCTGTACCAACCTGGTGAGGTGAGTTCGGAGCCCAAGGCAAAGTGGAAGGAAAGAAGTGACTCGACAAAGTTGTTCTTTGACCTTCGCATGAATGCCATGGGCACCCAATGTACATGCAAAGATAGAAAGGAAGGAAGGAAGGAAGGAAGGAAGGAAGGAAGGAAGGAAGGAAGGATGGATAATTATGTTTCAGTCAGAAAGAGGCAGAGCTGATCCCACTTGGCAGCAGCATGCCCTGATGTCGCCAGCATGGCTGGTCAGGCCTGCTCTAGGGCGGGGAAGGGACTGCACTGAATGAATGAAGGTCGGGGATCCTGTACTTCTTTTTTTTTTTTTTTTTTGGTTTTTCGAGACAGGGTTTCTCTGTGTAGCCTTGACTGTCCTGGACTCACTTTGTAGTCCAGGCTGGCCTCGAACTCACAATAATCCGCCTGCCTCTGCCTCCCGACTGCTGGGGGATCCTGTACTTCTTACCCTGAAAGACCAAGCCTTAGTGAGACACTACAGTAAGAATCTGGAAACAATTAGTGCCCCTCCCTACTCAGACTCTAAACAGAGACTGGGGGGTGAGGGGAGGCATCTATGGGTAGCATGGGGTCTGTCTGGGCAGCCTAGGATCTTAAAAGCAGCTCCACAGCACGAATGTAATGCATTCTGAGTAAGTGTCACGGGCCTAAAAAGTCATGAAACAATTCCCTGAAGAGACTTGCACCGCACTAGTAAAATATGTCTGGTTTATGCTGCTGGACTAAAACAGTGACTTGTGTGGGACAAGAGCAAGATGATATATGGCTGTTTGGGAATGCAATGCTGAGACGGGTGTTCTCCTCCACGGAGCATGGCTTTCAGGCCAGTTTCCCTTCCTGTAAAATCAACAGCAGGTGAGCTCCACAATCCAGCAGGCCCCAGCAGTTACAGAGTAGGCTTAGGCAGGCCGGAGAAACAGCCAATTCTAGTAGGACAAGAGATACTCATCTCAAAGGTCAGACGTAACGGGGGCAAGTGGATCATAACCATTAGCGACCCTAAACTCTTATGATCAACTGTTAATTGATTCACTTTTGCAACTGGATTTTGCTAAATAAATAAAGAAAATAAATTCAGACTTTTCCCCTTGCAGCATGCAGTCCTGTTCCACTTGGCACTGTGCACCCGCTTGCATCTGCCTTCCTGCCCGCCTTCGTCCTGCATCACTCTAACTGCAACTAAGTCAGGGCCACATTTTTCCACACTCAATGTTTATACAAGATTTTATTTCTGCTGGTAAAACATCTGTATTTTTTTAGGGACTTAAATAAATGTTCTATGCCAGGAATGTATAGTATAGGGTGATGTCAGGACCCCCCTTTTTTCTGGACTCACTGGCAAGAACAGGCAAACATTGTTTCAGCCTGTAGCTGGGAATGTGACTATTTATCCTGTCAACTTAATTCATACAAACACAACTAAAGGCAGGCAGCACAAGCATTTTATGGCTTTAAGTCAGACTGAAAAGGGGGTAGGAGGGGATGGCTGAGAAAAGAATCTAAACTTTCTAATTTACAGAACCATGCCTCTTCACATAACTGCTGGAGTGGATATAGCAAACATTTCAAAGGAGAGCACACAGGTGTGTGTGTGTGTGTGTGTGTGTGTGTGTGTGTGTGTATGTGTGTATGTGTGTGTGTGTGTGCGTGTGTGTGTGTTGGTAAAAGCCCAGCAGCATCTCTCAGTTCCAGCTCCTGAGGGCCAGGCTGCAGGGCTAGATTTTTGCTTTGGCCACACTGACTGGAGCCCCAGGTAGAGCACAGTTTCTCAGGAGCATCTTTGTTGCTTGGGCTTGTTGGGCACATGTACTTGCCTATGCTCTTTGTACAGAGAGCCCAGTGAAGGGTTTCTTACTGCCAGTCATACTGTCACAACCCTTGGAGGAGTATGGACTCCAGGCAACACTTGAGTTCCTTAGCTGGGTCATCCTCTAGAAGAAGGGCTTGTGCCACCCACAATCATCCCACAATGGACTCTCCAACAGAAAGCAAGGCAGTAAACAGTTCAAGCAGCTGCTCCCCCAAACTTCAGTCTGTTTATGAGATGAGAGAACACACCCCTGCAAAGTTCTTGGCAAGTAGTGTCTTTGTGGAAAAGGACAGTAATCCCAGGGGAAGCTACTTCTTGCCTGACCAGCCTGGGGAATGCACCACATACCTTCAAGGACTGAAACATACAAACCCATGCAAATGGGTGGAAATTTGCTGTGCCCCTCCTTTCTAGTACTCTCTCACCAGGCTGCTCAAGAGCCCAAAGACCTTGCACCTGGATGATGTCTTTCCTCCAGCACCTTTTCTTTTTCTTTTTTTCTTTTCTTTTTTTTTTTTTTTGCCACATGGCTGTCAGTTTTCTAATGGTAATGCTTGGAAGTTAAAGCTCTCTTCAAGGACTTGCTGGGCCATGAAAGCTCAACCTACATTGCTAGTTTTACCTTCTACCTTCCCTGTTTCATAAGCCTTTTCTATGCCCACAAGAGATGAGCTTCCATTCCTGACAACCCAGCAAATGCTACTTGGTTCAGCCTGGTCCTTCCCATTGCTCATCTACTCTCTCCAGCTGGACTACAGGAATTCTACTCAAACCATGGGGCCAACGTTGAACATCCCTGGGCCTGCATACTGACCTCTTCCCTGCCCCAAGGCTCTCATTTCCTTCTTTGTTCCCAACAGTCCTGTGTCAGCTCCCTTCTCCCCTCCTCATACATGCTAGGTAAAGCTCTGTTACTTAACAGTTACCAACTTGCAACATTCTTTCCTAACAGAGGTCCTAGAAGCAAAGAATTGGGTCTTATTCTTTTCTATAGCTCCTTGGGGTTATTGGCATGAGTCAGTCATGATACAAGGCTAGGAGAACATTTAAAATTTCTGTATAACTGGATCCTTAAAGACTGGAGATAACAGCAAAATCTGTGACATAGCAAAACTTATCAAAAACCAACCAAGCAGGGGCTGGAGAGATGGCTCATTGATTAGGAGCACTGGCTGCTCTTTCAGAGGACATAGGTTCAAATACCAGCACCCACATGGCAGCTCACTACATTTGTAACTCTGGTCCCAGGGGATCATGTGCTCTCTTCTGGTCTCCTTGGTACCAGGCATGCATGTACTGCATATACATACATGTAGGCAAAACACTCATACAAATCACTAAGAGGATAAGGAAGGTACAATATATCACATAAAAACTGGAAACTAAAGCTGGTCGTGGTGGCACACACCTGTAATCCCAGGCAGGTAGATCTCTGTTGAGTTCATGGCCAGCCTGGTCTACAAAGTGAGTCTAGGACAGCCAAGGCCACACACACAAATCCTGTCTCGAAAAAGCCAACACCAACAACAAAACAAAAACCCAATTGGAAACTAAAAAGTTTTTTCACATTTATTTATTTTTTTAAATTAACTTATTTGTTGCAGTAGTATTTGAGAGGGTTAGAGAACAACTTTCAGGTGTCAGCTCTCTCCTTCCACTGCCTGGGGCTCAGGACTGAAGTCAAGCTGTCTGGCTTAAGAGGTAATCATATTTAGCAGCTGATCCATTCCCACTGGCCTCAAAATGGAAACTTTTATACAGCAAAAACGATAGTGATTAGTCAACAGTAAAGGAAAAACATGATAAAATATTTGCCAATTCATCTCTTATTAACAGAAATGAAAACAATGGAATTAATTATGGGCATGGTGACAAATGCTTTTAATCATACCACTTAGGAGGCAGAGGCAGGCAGATGTCTGAGTTAGAGATCAGCCAGGACTTTATAGTGAGACTCTGTCTAAAAAGGGGTGGGGGCAGGTTTTAGATTTCCATACTTCGGCAATTTACGCACGAATAGTACTGCAATATTTTTTTCATGCTGCTCTCTACGCCAAAGGAAATAACTAGTGCTTTTAATTCATTAAGCAGGTAGGTCCAAATGACCCAATTAACAACTCTGGCTGTTTGAGAAATAATACACACAGGCTGAAAGGCCTTCTGTGTATGACTTCCTTTTCAAACAGCCATAATATTCACTAATGGGATGCATGTGCCCATAACTTCCCACTCTCTGGACTCCTCTGGTTGTGGTTCCATGTTAGTTTCTTGTGACACTGACTTTCATCTTAGCAGAAACCTCGTATCAACTTTAGGAAGGCAGCACAGCATCACCAGGAGTGTGGCAAGAGCTAGTGTTTCTAACTGCTACTTTGACCAGTAGTTCACATGCCTGACAGATGGCCAGTATCACAGCATTGCTCCCCAGTTTCAAATATCCTATGCTTTGGCACACCCTTTTGGGAACTGCAAATGTTTAGCAAAGAATATAAACAATGTACAGATGAAATACAAATAACCAATAAACATATGAGGAAATGTTTAATTTCATTATGGTTTAAGGAAATGCAATAACACAAATTTTTCCCTTCTTTTAACAGAAAGCAGTGGGTTTCATTATAGCATTTTCATATGTCCTTTTACTCTGTTCTTACCATCTGTTCCTCTAATATCATCCACTTCTTTGGCCCTAAACAATGTATTTTTAAGCCAAAGTGATTGACAAAAAAAAAATTTTTTAAAGGGTAAAACCCAATTAACAGCTAGCTAAGAAAATAAACACATGAATTCATCAATGAGTTAGAAAGTGGGCAGCAGAGCCATGCTTTTACATGTAGAACTTACTACACTTTACAATGGGAGCTAGGCAAAATAACTCCATACCAAGTTTGGCAGTGGCTATCAAAATAGAAAATATGCACTTTCTTCAGTCTCACAATGTTTTAGGTGTTTCTAGGTGGTTTTTTTATAGACACACTTTCAAGTGTGGAAAGGTATACATGTTCAAGAATGACCTTTAGCCATATTGGTTGTAACAGGGAAGTTTAACAATTACTGATACAGAACCAGTTGGAAAAGCTATGACGTATTTCTGTGAGTATCATAGCCAAACTGTACAGCTATTAGGAAGAAATGTGGATTTAAAAGTACCTAACTGGAAACATCTCTAAGTTATACTATTAAACAAAAAGGAATATATATTACATATATATTGTTTGTTTGTTTTTCAAGACAGGGGATCTCTGTTACACAGAGCCACTGGCTATCCTGGACTCACTTTGTAGAGCCGGCTGGCCTCAAACTCACAGATATCTACCTGCCTCTGCCTCCCCAAGTGCTGGGATTACAGGGGGCTCTTCAGACTCAGGGATGTAGCAGTGAGTCCCCCTCCTCTTCATCCTCTGTCTTCTTCCAGATGGCTCAATTCACCATGTAGCTACGCTGACCTTGAACTTGAGAGCCTCCTGCCTCAGGAGCCTGACTACTGGGGTGGAAAGTGTGCCACTTTACCTGACTCCTGGGCTTATCCTTTGACTTTTTAGTTGCACACCCAGTGGTACTTGAAGAGCAGGTCAGGGAAAGGTGGGTGGCACATCCAGTGCTGTCTCTTTGGCAAGCAAGGCTAACAGAAATGTAAAGCGTCTATGTCAATATATACTTTCTGGATTTTAAAGCAGCTGTAACACTTCCCTTATAAAAGAGTTTGAATCAGAGCAAACAGTTTGGCATGTAGCAGCTGGGCTTCAGGCTGATTAGTGAAAACCATCCAAGCCACCCAGTAGGGACTTGGACAAACCGCTTTAGGAACTCCCATAAGGCCCTTCAAGCCTGCACCTGGGCCAGAGCCAGAGGCGGCGGCCTCCGGAGGCTGCTGGAGTCCCATGTCCCATGGTAACAGACAGACTCCTCTTTTTGAAAACTGAAGATGGAATTTCTTTTTTTATATACTCTCAGTTGCAGCTTATTTCAAAGGTCATCAAAGTAAACAAAAGAGAAAGGCTAAATCTTTAAAAGTCAAAAAGTGACAACTGTTTATAAAGTGACTGTTTATATTTTCACATGGAGGAAGGAAAAATACGGTTGCTCTAAGCCCCTAGGAATGGAGATGTGGGCGGCTTCCCTTCCACCCTCCCCCAGTTTGCTTGTTCCTCTGCCATCGGCACCTCTAGCACAAGGAACCTCTGTGGCATTCATTTCTGGGGCTTCTACAAGTCTAGCCAATGGCTGGAGGCTGTGCACTACACCAGGTAGTGTCTCAGGCTGCCTCTGGAGCTCTCTTATTGATTGTGCCCGCAATCCCACCAACCCTGGGCATTATCTAAAGCCATACAGGCAGGCCACAGTAGGCTCTCCCCAAATCCCTGGAGGACACGTCCATTCAGAGGGTGGTGATCCTGTGAGACCTCAGTGAAGGAAAGACCAGATCAATAGATCCTTGTGTGCCTCCTCTGACCCTGAGTAATCAAATGCAGCTGAGCTGACAATTCCAAAGTAGTCACCTCATAGTCACACTAATAGAATGGTGCATGCCAAGGGCTGAGAGACTGGAGAAACAGGGAGCTGTTTAATGAATGAGTTTCAGGTCTGTAAGATAAAAAGTTCTGGAAACTGGCTGCACACCAGCCTAAATATATTTAATACAATGGATGTGAGCACTTACAAGTGTGTAAGATGGCAAATTTTATGTGTACTTTATCACAATTCATTTTTCTATTATAAACTACTCTTGGCATGCTCACATAGGATATCTGCAGTGACAGCATCCTCAGAGAAGCTACAGAAAACCAAAAGGCTATGATGGTTGAAACAAGATGGACAAGAGGAAGAACAACAAAAGGCGACTGAGTTCCGCCACATGCTGACACCACCAGGAAGCTCTTCCTAGACCCAGGAATGATGGAGGCATCTACGACGACTGAATCCTCTGAAACTCCTTTGCCAATGGTCTCCACAGTTCCAATGCTACACCCCCTCTTCCACATCTTAAAACAAAGAGCCTGATTGCTTCTGCCCAGCTAAGAACAGACAGCCCTGTGCCTGCTGTCCATGTTCTGAGTGGTCAGGTCAATGTGTATAACAAAGAGCCAAGTGGTGGATTGAGACCTTGCAGGGCTGTATGTCGCGGGAGAGACGTGGTAGCTCTCCTCTGAAGGGAGGAGCTCTTTTTGAGGCCTCTGGGCAACTCCACTGTGTAGGAAAGGGAAAGCAGGGGACAGAAGTTGAGGGGAGAGGAGAGAAGAAGGAAGGAAGAAAAGGAAATAAACAGATTATAAAGACAGAGCCAAGAAAGAGGAAAACAAGAGCAAAGGAGAAGACTTTCTAAGATGCTCCAACCACAGGAAAATTATTGTATGTCACGCATAGAAAATGTTGTGACTTAAACACACACAATCAAAGCAAATAAAAATTACCCAATTCAAGTCAGCAATACTCAATACCGTAATACCATGTTCAGTTTTATTTCTCAAACATGGTTTGAATCCTCTGATTACAGAAATTCTCATTTACCCAAAGTACATGGGTGCTAGAGAGACAGTCCTTGATGCTCTCCCAAAGGACCTGAATTCTGTTTCCAGAACTCCTATCAGGCAGCTCACTGTTGCCTGCAGCTCCAGCTTTAGGGGGTCTGACTCTGGTCTCTGTAATCACATGTGATTCTCAAATATACACATCAATGAGTTTTGTTGGTTTTTCAAGACAGGGTTTCTTTGGATAACCATGGCTGTCCTGGAACTCACTCTGTAGACCAGGCTGGCCTCGAACTCAGGGTTCCACACGTTTCTGCCACAAGTGCTGGGGTTAAAGGTATGCACCATCAGCATAGCTTAAGTTATACATATATTTGTTTGGATTTCAAGACTCGGTTTATCTGTGTAGCTTTAGCTGTCCTGGAACCTGTTCTGTAGACCAGGCTGGCCATGAACTCAGAGATCTACTTGCCTCTGCCTCCTGAGTGCTGTGATTAAAAGCATGCACCACCATGGCCCAACTTAATTTTTTTTTTTTTTATAGTATTGGTGAAATGCACATTCACTTTAGATGATCAATTAACTGCTGCTGTAAGCTTGCATTAGTCAGTCAGATAGTCTTATAACCCCATTTTGGTTTCTTAAAAAAAAAAAAAAAGACAACTAGCACCAGGCAATGATCATAAAGAACAACATCTGTAAGAGACGTTTCCTGTGATGCTGAGATACCGGGATGTCTAAGTGGATGCTAAAGCACAGTCTACTGCTTCCTAGGTGTTCTGCTATTATCATGAAGGAGAAAACCCACAGATCAAGATATTAGAAAACGTGTTTTAAAAAAAGGTCTCCATCATAATAGCCTTCAAGCTGCAGACTTAAAAATAGCTTCTGCTCTCCAAAGAAACCATGTTTGAAATTGTGATCAGTGCAATCATCTTAGAGAGAGTCAAGCTGCTTCTTAATTGCTGGGCTGGACCATCTGTTTTCCTGTCATGTCATATGTGCTTTCTCTGTGAACATTCAAAGCCCTATCAACATTTTCAACCTGTTGCCTCCGTTTCTCCCAGTCCCACAGCTTCTCTTTTGAGTGACGACTCTCTCTCATTTACCTGGGCTGAACTCCTCAAAAATTCACGACTAAACTCCCTGCCTCAGCTCCATGTCAAGGCAGCCTCTTTCTGCTCTTTCATTGTCCCAAGCCCACCTCTGTGACAAAGGTGACCCTCCTAACACTCTAGGTCTTCAGCTCTGGAATGGAAGTCAAGATGAAGGTGTCATGTGAGCAAGAGTTCTGCTTCCTTGATCCTTAGATGTGACAAACAATTATAATTATTCCTGTGATCTCTGCTCATTTTCACAATTCTTTCTTCATGCCCCTTGACCCTGACCATGAGACCCTGTGTTACTGAAGCACTTCCTGCAGCCCTGCCAGCTGCCCTTTAGACTTGGAAGCTCTCCCTTGTGTCTGCCAAGCGAACACCAGGAGCTATTTCAAAAGCTTCCTCCTTACTCATGCGCCCTGCCTGCTTTTCGAATGAATGAGCAGGAACACCCACCCTCCCTAAGGTGGAGCAGGTTTGGGGTGGAAAATAAACAATGAAATGAAATCTGGGAAAACTTTCTGTCCATGCAATTGTTCAAACGTAGAAACTGCAGGCCTTTCTTACTACATTTTTGTGGCCCTTTCATCTCAAGAGATATTGTCTACTTACTTTCATTAGCTGTCATTTTGGAGAAAGACTTCATTCCTTGGACTCAATACAAGGTATCACCTGCCTTTACATTAACTCAGTTTTTAACAGAGTCCCTTCTTTTTCCTCCTTCACCTCACCTGTTTTCCACATTTGTTGTATGACAAGGATCACTTAAGTTGCTCATTTAAAAAGCAGACTCTGGGGTCTACCTTCAGCCTGACACAATCAAAATCTTCATGAGAGGAACTTGGAACTCTACCTTAAAGTCCCAGGTGCCTCTTATGCCAGGAAAGTATGGGAAACACTGATGACAGCCTAGTAACTCTTTCAGTTTTTGTCACTGTTCTAATATCATAGAGGTCTGAAATATTTTGCCAAAATATTTATGCCACAAAGATTCTACCTAATCTAGCTACACTGTCTGGAATTACGATTAATTTGGACTTAAAATAGTATTACTATTTCAACAATTGTATCATTATTTATATTAACTGATAATTGAATAACAAACAAATAATTAAATAATATTGCAATTAAATTACAATAAATAATCAGACAATCTATTTTTTCTATTTTGAGTCTGCTGGTTAAAGTTCCCACTCACGCTTAAAGCCCAGGAGTGATGTTATACTGCATTACTACCCATCAAGTGCTACACTGGAGAAGTCCTACATGTGTCTTTGTAACTCACACCAACCTTAATGACTTAGAGGCTACAGAGGTTGCTTAGCAGTTCAGAGTTGCTCTTCCAGTGGACCCAAGATTGATTCCCAGCACCCATTTGGACAGCTAACAACTGTCTCTAATTCCAGCTCCAGGGCATCCAATGTAACTTCTGGGCTCCATGGATACACACATAAACACTCACACAGACACATAAACATAGCAAAAACAAATCTTAAAAAAATTAATGAATGATTAAATAAAGCAACATCCAATTCAAAGGTAGAGTTCAAGGCCACTCTACAAAGTGAGTCCAGGACAGGCAGGGCTCAAGCAGAAAAGCCCTATCTCAAAAAACCAAAATAAATGAACTAAATGCAATAGAAGAAACTGTAGGCCCAAAAAACATGAAATAAGATTTTAATATAAAATCCAAAAATGTAAAATTTAACAAAAAACAGGAAGCAACTATATTGTAGAATACTGAAAACAAAATTTCCATAGGGTTGTATCACAGTTATGTTCAATGTAACATTTTTTTCAAAAGGAAGAATTCTACATAAAAGAAAAAACTTCAAATGTAAACAGTCAATAGTTCCTATGATGAGCTTCACCTCTGAAACTCAGCAGATTGCAAAACTCAGTGCATCGATGGAGTTATTTATAAACTCTACTCCCCACCACCCTTAGTATGGTGTCAACCAACAGTAACAAACTAATGTTTTCCAATAATCTCTCCTGTGCTATTTACTTGCCAGCACTCAGGCCAAGATAACGTGACAGCAACAACAGAGCTAACGTCACCATCCAAGAGCACACATTTCTACTTTGAAGTAAATGCTGAGAATCATGGCCACACCATATTCATTTTTTAGCCACTGTAACCTCAATTGTGCCAAACATTTTATAAAGTGATTTGGAGGTAGATTTTAAAAATACTCCCTTTGTTTTCAACTCATCACGTGCTTCTTTCCTTGAGGAAAGCTTTAGGTAAAGAACATCCTCTTTGTATATTACAAAGTAGGTCACCCCAAATGACAGAACACACTTTCTAAACTAAACCCTGACCACTCACTCCTCCTAAATAAAGCTTTTAAAAACTGAAATATAACTTAACCAATGTGAAGTGTACGAACAGCCTGGTGAGCCTCTACATACGCACCAAGTTAAGAGCTGAATTCGTAACAGAGCTGATGAACAGCTCCCTAACACGAGACGACTCCAGCACACTTGTCTAAAGCATCCCTGACTGAGGGGCAGACACTTTGCACCAGCACTAGACTCCACCTGGCTGCTCACCTGTCTGTAAAAGAGAGAAGGAGTCTCCTCTACATTAAAATAGGTGCAGGAAGAAAATGTTCTTATAAAAATGAACAAAGAAGAAAAATCCAGGTTGTGAGTCTTCTGGGACCACTGACTGCACCTTCAAACACTGATTCTTTGCAATGCATCAGCTCCTCAACAAAGCAAATTAGACCTTGGCAGTTGGTATAACTCTTCAGCTTTTCCTGTCTGTGGACCGAATTATGTGTCTGTTTGTCAAATCTCCACGCAGTTTGGCCACTTACTTGCAAAGGCCAATGACTTGCTGTCAGTCCCCCTTTCTGCTGTGCTAAGGAATCACCTGCCATTTCCAGGCTCTGTGTATGTGCTAAGTTTTCCACCCTCCCTTCCAAGCCAGGGGTGCAGAATAAAACCCAAGCCTGGCACATACAATTCATGCTCTCCTGATGGTTGAGATAACTGGACCCCAACTGCTGCCTTTGGTCAACACTCATCCAAACTATCTCCCATCTTGGATTGCTTGTGATTCCTTCTCACAATATAAAATCTCTTGACAGTGCTCAACTACAAAGTGTATGTCCACCAGTACAAATGTCTAAATGACAGAGTTCCAGATATAACAAAACCATAGGGAAAGAATTTCTAATGCACAAGAAACCTATTCAAATGAAAATCCAGTCAAAGGAGCTGCTAACTTACTACTTCATACAGTCCAGTAATGACAACTGAGAACCCAGGGGCTCGAGGCAGTTCAGTGTTCAGCACAGGCTTACATGTGTGAGGCTCTATCCCAGCACCAAACGCAAACCCACCAGGAAAACCTCCAAATGACTGTCAGGTAGTATTTCTTTCTTGACTCTGAAGATGACTGGGAGATTCATTTGTAATGGACACCACTGATAAACGTTTTATGGAGTCCCAGCATCAGAATCACATACACTTGAACTAAACAAAATGACAACCTTACCCTGCCAATGAGAGATGTGAGAGCAAGGTGACCTGTCCATTGCAGAACCTCAGCAGCATGTGGGAAGGTCCTATCCTCCACCCAGCCAGGGACAATAATGGCGGGGAGGGTGAGTGGCTGTCACAGCTGGAGAGTCTGCTCTGCTCTATTCTTCAGGGTTCCTTTCTATGTCCCAGAAAGGAAAGAGGGCATCTAAACTGCATTCTGAGGTGCCAGTGATCACCCACTGGGGGAGGGTCCAGCCCTTTATGTTTGGTGCCATCCCTAGTTAGGTGGGGCAGGCTGAGCAGGACATAGGAAGCAAGGCAGTGACAGCACCCCTTCCTGGCCTCTGCGTCAGCTCCCGCCTCCAGGTTCCTGCCCTGCTTCAGGTCCTGCCCACTTCCTTTAATGATAAATTGTGCTATGGGAAGTGTAAGCCAAATGAATCCTTTCTTCCCCAACTTATTACAGTAATAGAAAGTCTCAGATAATGATTCAAAAATAAGAACAAGGGACTGGAGAGATGGCTTGGTGGTTTAAAGCCCTTCTTGCTCCTACCGAGGTCCCTGGTTTGACACCCCCAGCACCCACCTGGTAGCTCACACCCATCTAACATCCTCTTCTGAAACGGCATGCACACAGTTAATAGGCATACATACCATCAAAACATGCACACACAACGAACAAATACATACATACATAAATAAATCTATCTTTTAAGAGTTAAAAAATAATATTAAAAAGGAAAAGACAAACCCCAACAGGTCCAGAATTCCTATGAAAATTACAAATTTAAAAAGACTTGGGGGGTTTGCGGAAATGTCTCAGTGACTGAGTGTGTGGTATCCTAAAATCCTAAAGGCACTAGGTTTGTTCTCCAGGGTTGCAATATTTTTCCCTTTCAAAACATATTTCATTCTAGACATAAACTATCTGAAGAAAATATTGTAAGCCTAATTCATAATTACTTAGAGAAAATAATACATTAAAAGACATGGTTTAAGCAAGGAGTGGTGACGCATGCCTTTAATCCCAGCACTTGGGAGGCAGAGGCAGGCTGATCTCTGGAGTTCAAGGCCAGCCTGGTCTACAAAGCAGGTTCAGGACAGCCAAGGCTACATAGGGAAATCTGACTTAAAAAACAAACAAACAATAAAACATGGCTTAATACACCTCTGATTGGCCTTATACTGAATTTATAGTGTACTTGTGTGGAGGGAGAATAACTAACTTTTTTAAAGCCTAATTTTCACCAAGGTAAAACTCTTATTCTTTTTAGATGACTATAAAGTAAACAAGTATAAACCATTTGATTAAATTCACCGATAATAAGGAAGCAGTAAGATGAAGCCCAAGGGTACCCAGCACTGGAAAGCATGGATTCTCTATTACCACCAGACTTAAAGAGGGAGAACACGAGTCCGGGAAGGCAGAGCAGGCACAGCACTTGCCTACCACAAATAAACACCCTAGGCTTGAGCCTCAGATCTCAGCAAAAATGAAGAAACAGAATTAACACAGTGACCATGAGAAAGCACTTGACAACTCAACATCACCTCATTTCTGTTTTGTTTTTTTGATTCAACAGAAGCCAGAGTTCTCTGGGAAGAGGAATCTGCCCAGTCACTTCTTCATTAATGACTGAGGTGGGACCTGCCGTGCACTGTGGATGGTGCTGCCTCTGGGCAGGTGGTCCTGGATGTATAAGAAAGCAAACTGATAGAGCTGGGGGAGCAAGCCAGCAAGAAGCATGCCTCCGTGGTCTCTGATCCCGTTCCTGCCTCCAGGCTTCTGCACTGGCTTCCCTTCAGGACAGAAAGGAGGACTACGTGCAGTAGGGTGAAACAACCCTTTCCTCCCCAAGTTGCTTTAGTTATGGTGTTTTATCATAGAAACAGAAAGATAATTAAGATTAATGTCTCTTTATAATGAACATTCTCAACAAACTATAAAGCAAAATGAAAAATTTTAGACCTGATCAAACACATCTAAGAAAAACATATAGCTATGGCTGAGAAAAGACTGTGATTAGAAACCCCAGACTGCTCAGTCTTACCACTCCTATATTACACTCAGAGTCCTGACCGCATAATAACACAACAATAAGACAAAACCGGGAGATAGAAGGCATGGTAATTGTAAAGGAACAAAGTGCCTTTATGTGTAGATGATAAAGGTAGTGAGTCTTAAAGGGACACTGGGACTAGTAAGCTTTGCAGAGTCTCAGACAAAGGTCAGCATATGAAAATTAACGATACTCCCAACATAAGCAATAGCCACTTGGGAGTTAGACGTAAAAAACAGCACTATTTCTAATAACATACAAACCATTAGTTATTATGAGATAAATCTAACAAGATAAATATGTTTAAGACTCAAGGATTATTTTGGCCAGTCGTCAGCAAAGTTTTCCTGTGAAGGGGCAAAGAGTAAATACAATACAAATTCTGGGAAATATAGTCTCTCTTACAAGCCTAAGCAGCTACAGAAATATGTAAAAAGAGGTATAGCTGTGTTTCAATAAAGCTTTATTCAAAGTAGGATGAAGGCCTGATTGGACTTTTAGACTAGATTGCAACATTGTTGTAGAGAAATGTACTCAAAAGATCTTATTGCTTAATGCTGATTAAAAGTGCCAGACTAGTAAAGTTACTTGCAAACTTGTTGGCTTTTGTGAAGTAGAGATGGCAATCATTTCTTCCCACAGCAGCAACATAAGGAGTTGTAATCTGTTGAATATTAAACTGTTTTATATCTAACTCAGAAATCCTATGCTAACATTTATGTTACATTGCCTGTAGATGTCTGAGTAGTTTTCCAATGTTCTTTGAACTGATCATAAAATCTTTCTGGTTTCTTTTTTAATAATACCTTAATACCAACAAATAAAACTTTATACATGCTCATTTTATATTTGTCTGAGTGATGATTTTATTTTTTTCATGTATTTTTAAATTCCCTTTGAAATAAATAATTTTTCATAACAATATTTTAAATTAATCACATCACACAACATTATTATAAAAGACAGTTGCCAGCCACTGTATTGGGAACTGGTATATAAGATAACCCTACCTTTCAATTAACAGATACTTACTTTAGTTATTACATATGTACACATTTCTGTGTGAGTGTATGCAATGTGCATCCGGGTGCTTGTGGAGAACAAGAGAGGGCTGGAGTGATAGGCAGCTGTGAGCTGCATGGCACACGTTCTAGGTCCTCTGGAAACATGGCAAGTGCTGTTAACCACCAAGTCATCTCCCCAGCCCCACAACACCTCTTTTCATGTCAACACTGCAAATTATGTTACTTTTATCAAAGAATGAGCTGCTGTTTATGCAGTTTATATGTCCTGTCCTGTATTGAAGATCTAGACAGCAAAAGGAGACAATGTAGAATCCAGGCCTACTTTGGCACAAATCCTCCTTTTTATTATACTGTTTTCTATTTATAAGGCAATCCAGTGTGCTGATGGAGAGCTAGAAACAAAACAATTAAAATAGTGCTAAATCTCAAACTAAAAGCAAATCGGAACAAAGTAATTATAATAGTATATGACCTTTCTCCCTATGCGTTTCAATTTAAAAATGGTAAAAACACTTCATAGTCCCTGCCTGATTTATTCTCGATACTCCCAGTTATTAGAAGACAGCAGATAATCTACCTTATATGAATTTCTTCCCAAAAGACTGTTCATGTTAAGTTCCAATGAGCTCCAATGGAATTTTATGCAAAGGTGATTTTGTAACCATTTTAATTTTCCACACACAAAGTCCCAAAGTGAGCCACTGAAAATCTGTACCCCAGAGAATTTATTCGGAATACCCTGACTTCCCCCTGCTGGGCAGTAAACCTCTTGAACTACTATTTTAGGAAATTGTGGTGTCCCTTTAATCCTGTTACAGAATTGCTGATGGGTAAGATGGCAAAGGAAGCAGGCTGAGAGCCTGTCTCAGAAAAGGGTCCAGGAAGGAGAACAAAGCACAAGCAAGCAAATCATTTTGCAAAAGAATTTTGTGAGATCTGTGTCAGTGTTAACAGCTCAACTCAAAAACCGTCACCCCTGTGCAAGCCACCCCAGAGCACACAGCCCTGAAGCCAGGCCAGCGCTGGGGCAGCCCAAGAGGCAACATCTGCAGTGTAGTTAAAGCTGCACTTATAGGAAACACAGCAGCCCTTCCTCTGTGTCTGTCTTCTCTTAACCAGGGAACCTCTGCTATGTGGATAGCCCACTGAGAACGCACCTATCTTTGCCTGCCTCTCCATGCCTTACTCATTTAGTCAGGGCACACACATTCTGCTGCATAGTCCTGAATTCAGACCCTCCCCAAGCAGCTGAGACAACATAGCTAACATTTTTCTTTTTAAAAACCATTTCCAGTTCACTCAAGTCATTTTCAAAGTTCCCTTTGATTTTATAGTGAAAAACATACAGAGCTGATATCTCTTTCCAAATTAAACTAGAGTGCTAGAGATGTGCTGGCTGTTCTTAGACAATGCATGATAAAGACTAATAATCGCAATGTTTAGCTCTATTCCTAAAGTCCATATGTTAAGTTTGTGCAGCCTAACTCAGTATTACTTTGAAGCAAAACAACTTAACATTTCTTGGAGTTTGCATTCTGCGGGCTCTTTTCTGACTGAGGCCCAAGTACTGCATGAGACTGAAGCTGACAATTATGAACGTCCAGAAAGTCTGGATAGAGGCTCCAGAAGTCTGGATATCCACTGCATGCCTATCTCTATCTGTTTCTACTCTGAAAAACAAAGTCTGATTCTCTAAATGCAGTGACTAGAATGTAGGGTTGGCCAGAAAGACCTTGATCTGTAGTGGGGTGAATATGATCTGTCTCCATATCTATACTGATCACACATACACACGTGTATGTATATTACACATATATGAAAGTAACATAATAAAGCTCATTGTTATATAAAATTAATAAACCCTAGGTTTCTCACTCCTTCAGTGAGAGGTTACTGATAAGCAACAGAGGAGAACAGAATGAGTTATGCAGTACTGCACTGGAATCAAAGGTAGCAGTATGACCTGCTAGCTACAGATGCAGGCTGACATAGAAATACTTACGTGGGTTTCCTCTGTTTAAAGAGTATACCTAGAAACAATGGCACTCTGGTAGAAATGAGTGCACAGCATTGCGATCTGGGTGTCTAATATCATTTGCCAACAAATGGAACCAGGGCTCCGTATAGAGATGACTAACTCTAGCCCTAGGTGAGCCTAAGATATCCTGTAATGCCAGAAAAGAAAAAGCAAAGGGACCAACAACCAACCTAAGCTTACAATGGCTGAAATCAGAAACATCTGGGCAACAAAATAAATGGTGCAATACTAGATTAAAGCCTCAATTAAAAGGTAATACCTATGAGTCTATACTGACATAATTAAATGGTTTGAAAATATCAAGTAATGGAGACAAGACAGACTTTCACTTAGAATTACCCATTTATGAATATATTCATCTCTAAGAAATAAAAATTAACTTCATTTCATACCTTCCTCCTTAAGAGTAGAAAGAAGGCAAGTGTAGGTAAGCCTGGCAAACATCAGCTCTAAGCCATGCTGGTGGCATGCGTCAGCCTACACCCTTGATATGACGCAATGCAAATGGCACCCATCTTTGTGCCCTCCTTCCCAAGCCCTAATCCTTAGTTTAGCCACAAAACAAAACACCACCAAACCCAACAAAAATAGACAGACTCAAGTGGAAGGACTTTCTCACCAGTGGTCTATATTATGGCCATTAAAACAAGGAAAACACTTAAAAACTGTGACAGACTAGAGGGGGCTAAGGGTATATGACAGCTAACTATAATGCGGCAACCTGGACGTGGACCATACATAAAGACTAGAGAAGGAATCCATTGTGTCTGGCTTAGTTTACAGCACTGTGCCAATTACTTTCTTTTTTTAAAATATTTATTTATTTATTTGAGTGTTCTATTTGCATGTATGATAGAAGAAGGCATCAAATCCCAATGTGGATGGTTGTGAGTCACCATGTGGTTGCTGGGAATTGAACTCAGGACCTTTGGAAGAGCAGACAGTGCTCTTAGCTGCTGAGCCATCTCTCCAGCCCTGCCAATTACTTTCTTAGTGTGACAAATACCACAATATAGGATGGTGACAGTGGGGAAAACTGGGTGAGCAGGTGTATGGAAACCTTTTGTAATGTCTTCCCCAATTTTTAGTAAACCTAAATCTACTCTAACAAAAAGGAGACCCTGACCATCAGACAAAATATAGAAACAAAATCAGATCTATGCTATTTATAAAGGACAATTAAAACTGCAATTTAGTAAGAGAAGGAATGAAATATATATATACATATATATGTATATATATAACTCTCTTCTGCCATATATATATATATGGCAGAAGAGAGTTGTTTTAGCAATATCAACATTAGACATAAATAGCATATAAGCCAAAAAGGCATAAAGATTACAAAGATGTTACTCAATGATAAAGAAAAATTTCCCAAAACATAAAAATCATGAAAATTTCAGATACTGAAAAAATTGCTTAATTTTTCTTAAACAATGCATGTTGCTAAAGTATATAGAACTAAAGAAGAACTACAAAAATTCATATTGCTTATTATTTTCAACTCACACTGGTATCAGGCAGGTAAGAAGGAATGTGTAAGAATATTGTAGGATAGCCTTCAAAATACACAATTCATAAAACAATCATTATTATACCCCAAAACAGCCTCAACACAGCAGAAAAGCAGATGTCATCAGAGATGTCTTCTGACCATACAGGTAATATTTTAAGAAAAATTAACAACAAAGCTTCTATGTAAATGTTCAAACTTTTAAAACATAAGTAATATAATGAAAGAAAAAGGTCATAACAGAAAGCTCCAAATATTTAGAGCTGGACAAAAATGGACATACTGGGGCTGGAGAGATGGCTCAAAGGTTAAGAGCACCGCCTGCTCTTCCAGAGGTCCTGAGTTCAATTCCCAGCAACCACATGGTGGCTCACAACCATCTATAATGTGATCTGATGCCTTCTTTGGCAGATAAAGCACTGATATACAATAAATAAAATAAATAAATCTTTTAAAAAAATGGACGTACCACAAAGCAACAATGTAAGATGGAGCTAAAATGGTATTAAAGAAACACACGTGGCCATAAATGTGCACATCAAAAATAAAGCTAAATAGTAATTATTCACCTAACTTAAGAATTTAGTTGAAGAAACCACAGGATGAACTCAGAAAAAGTCTAAGATGAGAAACAATAAAGGTAAACATATATACTAATGAAAAGAAAAGAAAATACCACATGAAATGAACAAGTATTAAAACTGGTTCTTGGGGGAATCAAACAAAGCTAGTGCTTAGCACTCGGTGCTTGGGAGATAAAATGCAAGAAAGGTGCAACTCTCATGAGTTCATATCTTCTGGATAGTGCTAGAAGATGTGATGAAAGTCAGCAGCAGCGATTGGCCTTAACTTAAATGGCTGGGTGAACAGAAGCATAATCAGACACTGCATGCGGCCTCGGGGCTAAGTCTCTTAACTACAGGGCTGGCTCCAGTAGAGCATAGTGAAAGGGTCCGTGTAGACTAGTACTTTTTTAAAAGGTCAGACTGCTGCCCAGGCTGGCCTTGAACTCACTATGCAGCTGAGAAGCATTCTGAACACCTGATCCTCACCCCTCCATTCCCAGCTGATATAGTGCTCAGGATCAAACCCAGGGCCTCGTGTGTGCTGGGCAAGCTCTACAAACTGCGGGGCATCCTCAGCCTGGGCCAGTACTTGTGATACTGCAAACAAGCAATGTGTTCTGGGAATGCTTCCAGTGATGCCTGGCACCATGGTCCCCCCATCAAACCTTGAGAAGTAAGGTTCCCTAAACTATTTGGAGTGCTCAGCAAAACGCCACAGCAAACTACTACCTCTAAGAACAATCATTGAGGAAAAAGAATTGAGCAACAAACAGGCTGTCTCGCTTTCCTGATATGAGTTTTTACAATGAGCAGACTCACTGTGACCTGACACTTAACTTCTGAAGTGGGCAGACAGCTGGAAAGTGTGCATCTCTAGTCACCTTGTGTCCATTTCCCTTGGCGAAGAGTAAAAACTCAGGAAATAACAAATAGAAAAAGTGAGCATAGGGAAAAATAACAAAACCAATTACACATTGCTCCTCAATAGTCAACCCCATGAACTTGAGATGCTTCTGCAAATCAGCACAGTCTCCCTGTGCAGAGATGCAGAAGTCCTGGGGAGGGAGGACGGGGAGCATGAGACTGGGGTGGAAGGCATGGCTATCAGCTTTCTTGAGAAATCTGCCCCCTTGTGCCCTCTGGTTTGGCAGCTGTGGGCTATGTTATAGCTCCAATTCGCTGCAGCCTGTGCATGCCATGCAGTTTGTGCATTCAATCAGGAATTTTAGCACAAATGACCATCCTCTCTTTCTTCTCTCACCCTCTGAAAATCAGACCTCATGGTGACTTAACTTTTTCTCAGATAAACTGATAAATGAATACTGCTTTCCAGTGTAGGAACAACACTGAAAACAATCATTAACCAGGAACTGATGCTGTGGGTCAGAAACTGTTGTCCAAGAAGAAAAGGCCACCTGCTACAAGAGCACAGCTTCCATGTAACCCTCTCACTGTCTACAGACAGCCAAGTCCTTTCAAAGACTTGAGCAATGGGCACTGGGCTGCCAACTGCACATGTAGGCTCTTAATTATACTGGTTTCTTTGAATGTTAATGGAGGTGATTTTGGATAATGGAGGAATTTTATGGCAGTTGTAAACTCTTCAAAGTCACACATAGACACACACAGATTCACACAGACACACACACACACACA
>OU015742.1:95051894-95086845 GCA_907169655.1 Acomys percivali
GGGCCTTTATGGCCTGTCCTCAAGGCTAAGCTAACCTGTGCCTGCCTCTCTTCACCACAGGAATGAAGTGAGGACCCAAAGGGTGTTAGCGATTAAAACTTTCGAATAAGAACCACATGAGGCTGGAGAGATGGTTCTGCAGATAAAAGTGCCATTCAAAGTGAATATCCAGTCCAAGGTAAATCCAGAGCTACAACCTGAGGTGAAGAAGAAATAACCTCTACAGGCTTGCAGGCCGGAACCCTGCTGTACACAGCAAAAAGACAGCACAGATCCTCTCAAACACTGAGGAAGGTGAGAAGATCTGGGACTGTCCGTTGACAGACAGCCATCTGGGTGGCATTGCATGAATCCCTGCCCTCAAATACTTCTCCCCATCCAACCAAAGAAACTACAAAACCTGTAACACACATAACACAGAGCAGATGATCTGAGCTCCGAGACCCTGGCACAAGGAAGGGGAGACAGTGCCCACAAGATCAAGATGACAATTTGCTCTACGTTTCCTTTATCATGCGCAGGTGAGTCTGCCAGGGTCTACAGGGGTGTGAGGATGTCTTCCCTGGTGATAAAGCAGTACGTGCTTTTAGTTCTTAGGACTTGATCTTACCTCATTTTTATTGTCAAATTAAATACTGTAAAGTAAAACCTGCTTGGGGCTGTCTTTAATTTCAAGTGTAAAATCCTGAGAACCACTGAGGTGGAGTTTCAGTCTGACTCAAAAGTTACAGTTTCCAGGTGTGCTGCCTTCTCCTCCACTTTACGATGATCTCCCTGAACTCGACACTCCTTCGCCATGCTTGACTGACTGCTTTCAGCCTCTGTGTAACTACAACCTGCTCTGTGGTGCTTGCCTGATTTCTCCAACTCAAATAGGATGGCCCTGCCATGTGTCACCCAGACTTAACATGCTGCTTTGGGACTACCTGTTCTTTGCTCTTTATGTTGTCCAGGCCAGAAATGCATTAGCTGCTGTTCTATGACACAACAGCATATAGAGGCATTCAGTAAGTCTTTGCTGAATATATAAACAACGAAGGAACAAAGATTAAAAACACAGCTCTACCTTACATTTCACCTACGGGGATTAGTTTTCATCACAGAGCAGGATGGATATCTGATGCAGAACCAGGCAGTTCATCTCTGGAATGCCATACTGTGAACCATTTCACACACTGCCTCCCATGCCAGTAGTGTAGACTTCAAGTTTACAATATGCCCTGGGATCTCCAGGCCAACTCTCACTCTGCTTATAATCTAGTAACTTGACCTGAAGTTTAAATCCATCCTCATCCATGCCCAGGTGAGCATCCACAGCAGTCATGTGGTACCCATGCCCAGTGAGCATCTGCAGCAGTCATGTGGTACCCATGCCCAGGTTACAGTTTTAAAAGGACGATTCTAATGAGTTCTCATTCATTTGTTGCGCTTAAGTAAAAAGAATAATAAAATTCTATATTTATTTAAAACAAAGGCCAGCAAGATGGCTTGGTTTTCCGTTCCTGTGATAAAATTTGACTAAAGCAACTTGTAGAAGACTTTATTTGGGTTAACAATTCCAGTGAGTTAAGAGTCCTTGATGGCAAAGCGATGGCATGGTGGCAGAAACAGGAAGCTGAGGGTTTACATTTTGAACCACAAGCAGGAAGCAGAGAGAACAAACTGGAAATGGTGTGAGTCTTTTAAACTCTCAAAGCCTACCATCAGTGACACACTTCCTCCAACAAAGCCACAACTCCTACACCTTCCTAAACAGTGCTACCAGCTAAGGACCAGGCATTTGAATATCCAAGACTCCGGGGGACATTTCTCATTTCAAACCATCACAACCTTGAACAAGAAATGGTCCAGAATGTTCTATAGAAATACTTGATGGAAAAGCATGTTGGAGAATTTAATGCACAGGGTAATCTGCTAAATCAGTGTATACTGGTTCATACCTGAGTTGCATGAAATAATATCTGGGAGATATCTGGTCTTTAAGAAGTAGAAATGAGTAAGTTATACAGATACATTTCAGATAAACTTAAAAGCCTGTGTATCAAAAGCCGGCATTATTCTTCACCTGCTAAGAATATACGAGAACTAACAGTTCATCTTATGGCGTATATGAAAGTCAGACCGACTCATTCCACTTACTTGCAGCAGTGTCCCATGAATATGGTTTTGTCGGAAATACTGATCAGTGCTGTTGGGGAGAGAGTCCAGCAGAGCACGGAGGGTACTTGGCATTTGGTCTATCGTAATGAAGGGAACCAATGCACGAGCTGCCATTTCTCGGGAGCGGTAAATAGGTGAGTGACCACACCTGGGGAAAAATAAAAACATAATATCACTCAGTGCTTGTTTCCACACCTGAAATTTTTTTAGTGTGTGTGTGTGTGTGTGTGTGTGTGTGTGTGTGTATATAATTTTTTTTTTTTTTACAGAATCAGTACCTCATTCCAAATGACTATTCATATTTTTTCCTTCTTCAAATGATGTTTTTCTCTGCATCAGTATTTCATAGTTTACATTTCTTTAAAATAACACTAGCATATATAATTCTATCACAAGGAACAATAGATAATAACAGGTAACAGCAAAAATGGTTTGCTCCTTAGTGATGACACACCTGTAATCCCAGCACTCTTTATGCAGAGGCAGGTGGATCTCTGAGTTCGAGGCCAGCCTGTTCTACAAAGTGAGTCCAGGACAAACAAGGCTACACAGAGAAACCGTGTCT
Organism: Acomys percivali; assembly: GCA_907169655.1. Lineage (NCBI taxonomy): Eukaryota > Metazoa > Chordata > Mammalia > Rodentia > Muridae > Acomys > Acomys percivali. The sequence continues at coordinate 95,054,620 of OU015742.1, forward strand.
CAAAAAATATATATATATTAATATATATTATATATAGGACACACATACACACACACACATATATATGTATATTAATCAGACACCTATAAAGAGCGGAAAGTACTAAGGTAAGTGCCTTGAAAGTGAGACCTCTGAGCAGCCTATATGCTGGTTGGAAAGATGATATGCACATTTGAAATGAGGAGCAAAACCAAGGCAGTATATGGAAAATGGTAAATAAACAACTTGATGCTATGGCTACAACAAGTGAGAAGAGAAAGACTGAGAGTCAGGAAAGTATGGTTCTAGTTGGCCAAGAAAAACAAAAAATAAAAAGCTGCCCTGGCCAAGAACAGTGGTATATAAAGTAAAGGGAGTAATGTTTTTTGATGACTCAGGTACTGACATGAAGGCTAAGGAACTGATGGGACAGGCCATACCGAGGAGCATCACAAACGGCAGGCAACAGGGTATGAAGTTCCTATTAAGAGGGCAAGACATGAACCCCAAGGCTCCAAATCCTCACCATTGGACTGACTCACATCCAGAGAGTGGGAATTAAGTAAGGGACAAGCAGTATTTTGTAATGCTATACAGAGCACTGGAAAGGCAGGGCATCTATGGGTGGGCCTCTTTCTTGACTTTGTAAACACTTAGCTCCTGAGACGCTACTTTGGTGAGTGAGACTGTGAAGCAGAAAGCATTTGTAGACACAACACAGATAATGGAGAAATCCAATCTGGCGAAGTCTCAGCATAGTAAGTTCTTTGCTAGACTTCTCTAGACTTCATGATAGTTCATCCACTCACAAAAGCAACTAAATTTGCAGAGCTATCTTAGATGCCAAGGCAAAAGATCAGAAGACAGTAGGTTTTATTTGACAAAGAGATGGCCTCTTAACTTTCCGCAAAAGCAAACAGTATTATAAGAAGAATTTGGATATAGTCTGTTGGGGCCATGACCATGGAAATGTAAGATGCAGAGGGGCAGAGTCATGGGAAGAAATGTTTATAATATAAGAGAATAAAAATAGATACAATTTCTGGGGCCAGAGGGGTGGCTCACTTAAGGTAGTTCTACACGTGCCTGGTGGTCTGAGTTTGATGCCTGGAACTCATGTAAAGACAAAATCAACCCCACCGAGCTGTCCTCTAACTTACACACACACACACACACACACACACACACACACACACACACACACACCATGGCCTACATGTGAGCACATGCGTGTGCACATGCACAAATGATAAGGAGGAGAGAAAGAGTAGAAGTTGATTGAAAACAAAGTCCACCCATCAGTGCATGACAGAGAATGGAGAAAGTGCCATTAGGTGGCACAGAGGAGGAAGACAGCCAGGGCTTCAGTAGGTAGTCAGTGAATTCCTTCTGGGTTTTAATTAGGTTGTGACAACTCACCCATTTTCTCACTTATTTTTCTTTAAAATGATCAAATGTTTAATCTGTAATTAACAGACACAGTAAAATGTTTGTTTTGGCCTATGGAGGCAGAAAACTTCATTCAACAAAGAAAAGAAAGTATTCTGAAAATGCTTTACAATCTAATTAGCACACTCTGCACAGCCACTGTTCTGATGCTTCCCAGTCTGTCCCTACCCAACTCACAGCCTGTGTTATAGTGTTTCATGTTACCGAAAGGGCTCTTGTACATAAATGTTTCCTTTCAAATACAAATAACTCTGACATGGTTACAGATATTTAGTTTCCAATTAGCAGCAACCATACACTGGCCTGCTCTCTGCTCCTGACCTTTTCCAAATGATGATTTCCTCAAAAGAATCTGGCATCTATACAGGGCAAAGAATTAAAAGTGGGAAAAATGCCAGAAAGTTCTGCTTTCTGTACCCAGCTTTAGGTATTTACTAAACCCATACCATAACCATGTAGTTAACAAGCAGAACTAACACCATCCTCAAAAAGTGCTGCATGCTTACCAGACATGCTAGTGCATGCTTTTAATCCCAACAACCTGGGAGGAAGAGGTAGGCAGATCATTATGCAGAGCCAACCTGCTCTACATATCAAGTTACAAGGCTTGACCTCTGAGATTTGCATAGTAGAAGGAAAGAACTAAGTCCCACAACTTGTCCTCTGACTTCCACACATGTGCTGTGTGACATGCATGTACCCAACCCCCCCACACTAATTAAATGTAATGTGAAAAACGTTAGACCAATGCAATTGTTAAAGACGGCAATTTGTAAAGTAAAATCTAATATAATCAAAAGTAATTTCACAATCTTCTAGTGTAAACTATATAAGCAGGAAATTAGATCACACTTAAATTAACATATATGTACATGTGTATACACACATATACAAACACGAAGGAAAAATACACTTGCAGGTTTGTTTTGACAGTTGTAAAATATCTTACAAAAACTTAGGCCAGATGGTTGGTGGCACACGCCTTTAATCCTAGCTCTCAGGGAGGAAGAGGCAGGTGGATCTCTTTGTGTTCCAGGCCAGCCTGGTCTACTGAGTAAGTTCTAGGACAGCCAGGGCTACACAGAGAAACCCTGTCTCAAAAACAAAAACAAAACCAAAACAAACAAATAAACAAACAAACAAGAACCAAAGGGCTATTAAACAGAAAATCACACAGGTGGGTTTTCATTCTGCCTTAAAATTTGTCACAGGAACACTGTCCCCCACCCCCCAAGTCACGGAGCAACTGTCATCTGCTTTCCTTACAGCTTGGCTATCTGCTCTAGAAGAAATGGTACCCATTAATGACCAAGACAATCTTACTTTTCAGGGTATCTCTGAAGGCTAGGGAAGGAACAGTAGGTTCCCAGTTACACTATTAAAACAAAGCTTCACCACTACTTCATTTGTAATGCCTTTGGAATGTGTTTTGACCCTGGAACCCTTGGCGAGCATCTCTCCATCTGAATTCAAATAGGTTACAAGCTCTTCTGTTAAACCTTGCTGCACTGCCTCTGGTCAGAACCATTTGCTTTTGTCCCCAGGCAGTTATAACAAGTGTATGGTTCATCTGTGTCAGTACATGAGATGCATCTCATTTACCCTTTCTTCCCATGGCAACCCCTGGCCACTATCTTGTCTACTACACTAAAATGACATTGACAGCAGCAACTTAGGACATACAGGACAGGAATTAAGAACATGTTCTGGAATCTAGCATGCCTCCGTGTAGATTCAAGTACTATCATTCACTAGTGTGGCTCTTAGGGGAAGCCAGTAAATTTCTAGATTTTACTTACCTCTTAAGGCTACTGAGAGTTCTAATGAGCTAATGAACGTAAAGCACAGTCCCTACCAGGCAGTGGGATCAGTTATTATAATCTGCTAGATAGAATCTCTGAAAACCTAACGCCTCTGTGAATGAGTAAAGGCTCTGTTTTTCTCCACTGTTCTCTGTGTCAAAACAGGAAACAGAGCTTTGCCTGTACCAAACACACTTCATGTGCTCACAAAGGTCCACTCTCCACTCTCCATCCAAATAAGCTGCGAAGGAGAGAGGGATGCTTACGTTTCTCTGGGCCAAATGACTCTGCTTTTCTATCTTTATTCTCCATGCCCAGGGCTCAAATGTATGTTCTGTTCACTCCATTGCTATTATACCAAAAATGTGTTCCATTGCATGCTGTTCCAAATCTTGCCTTTAGAAAAATAGCCCTGGGTCGGTATGTGTGCATGTATAAAAGAGAAAAATACTTAAAGTTTACATCACATCCAGTAAATTTGAAAATGTGGAGATTTGTGAATGTATCTTCACATTTTCAAAGCATTTAATGATGGTCTCAGTTACCAGATTCTCTGCTTGTTCTTCCAAGATCCCCTAAACCTGCTTTTAATTCATCAAAGGATCTACTGCTAACTGAACTGGCTTTTTCCTGACCACTCACACTGCCAGCTAGAACGTAACACCAGCACTTACTCACTCCCTCAACTCAGTTCATCTTGAGTTTTCCATTCAAATATATCAGATAAAAATGGATTGGGACTTTTGGAGTTAAATTGAAAAACAAACAAACAAAATACCTTTCCTTTGGGTTAATGAGAGAGGAATAAGAACAGTAGATACTTGCTAAGCTAAAAACTACATTCCAGGACTAATGAGCAAAACAAAACAAAAAATATGTATCCGGGAGCTGGGCATGGTGAGGCATGCCTATAATCCTAGCGCTCGGTGTAAGTGGATCTCTGTGAGTTTGAGGCCAGCATGTTCTGTCTACATAGTGAGTTCAGGACAGCCAAGGCTACACAGAGAAATCCTGTCTCAAAAAGCCAACCAAACAAAACCAACAACCAAAAATATGTATCTGCAGGTAAACTGTTCAGTTTAACTTATCTACTGGGCAGCTCTTGGCAAACTAACAGTGATTGATATATCAACCTTATGAAGAAACTCTGACAATAATAAGCCACAACATAACTAACATCAGAAAACTGTAATGTATCCACTTGGGATAAGGCCAATGTAGGCCCAAGCCTGGCCTTAGGAGATGCATGATTCTGCAGTCACCTGCACTCCGCTGCTCAGTTACCAGGCTTTATCCAGCTTCACATGCCTCAGGCTGCTAACTTTAAGTTAAAATGGCAACTGCACACCTCTTCAGCAGTACCAGCCACATCATGTGCCAAGGACACATGACCGCAGAGGTAACGTGATGGCTGCTAGCCTGCAAACCATTTCTGTCATTGCTGGGCAATGAAGTGCATGAGTTTTCCCAAAAGAAGAATGAAAGTCAAACTGTGTGGTATATATGCCTAAAAAGCTCTTGGGACAGTGCATTTTCATTATTTGGAATTACAATTATTTCCTCAATAATAAAGGGATGCATGACTTTTAAATGCTAATCTGATGTCCTACTCTTATCAAAATACAGATGAAATATAATCTTCATATTTCATCTGAAATTTCATTTAAATCATTTATCATCTTTTGCCAGTAATAAATGCAATTTGAAACTAAATTCTTGAGATTCCAATAAAATGTCTTAGACAGCTGGGAAGAAGATTTTTCTCTGGACTACTGCAATGTAGTCTCCCTTAGTGATAACTTTCCCAACTTAGGAAGAATGCGTTATAAGAATGTCCACATAAAGACACTGGAAACCCCAGACCTAGATAGAGATTTAAGAAAAATAATTAATTTCAGTCCCTACCCAAATGAAAAATGAAGTGCTGTGAATGTATAAAGATCTAACATGAACCCTCATCCCTCCAGTCCGCCTGGGAGTTAGCTCTGAACTGGAGCAATGAGCTGTACCGCAGTCTAGTGTCTCTACCCACAACAGCTGGAAAAGCATTTGCAGCTCTACCTTGGAGGATCACAGGCTGGGATGAGCTCTGCAGAGGAGCTGGGGGTGCAGAGTCTACAGACTGAACCAACAAGCTGCCCAATCCTCTCAGAGGCAAAGGCTTCCATGACCTCCTGCTGTCTCTACGGGGACAGCAGGCGGCGCCTGTGGACTCTGGAGCAGGGGTTCTGCATACAGCACCTGGTCTCAGGGTGTCTCCCTTTCTTGCAGGTAGTGGACAGGTGTGGAAGACTGCTAAGCAAGCTGGCTCTCTTTTGGGTGTAACACTGCCCGGAGTTCTAGTTCTCAAAGTGACTTAAAACACTTTGGAACTTGCACCATCGATCTTGCAGAGTGGTTCTGTGTTTTTAGTGAATGACTTTTCAGCTCACGGGGGAGTGGGTGATACATTAAAGAAACTACAGAAAGGTACTGAGAGTTTGTCCTCTTGTTTGTAACCCTAGCATGTATCTGGGAGAAGGCTTAGAAAGAACTGTGTTTATTACCATTAAAAAAATTCTTTTTCAAACATTCCTAAACCTAATAGTTCCCTACTGGCAAATTAACACATTAAAAACAATCCCAATATCCAAAGTACCCTAAAACTAGCCCATGACTTGCTAGAGAAATCATGAATGCCTAATAAACATCTTGGATCGACTTCACTTTCTGAGTGCCTATTACAAATATCTGAAAAGATATTATTATTAGATAAGTACAAAAGTGACTAGTTTTTACAATGTTAAAATTTGCTGTGTGATATAGGAATACACTCTTAATAACTGTGTTTTACAAAGCAGTAGTAAATTTTACAACATTTAATGGACATTTCTTGCTTTTTAAAACTAATAATTTATTAATTTATACTTGTTTTATGTTTATTTTATACTATGGAAAAGATGTTAAGCAGAAAGCAAATGAGAGATTGTATTAGAATTCAAAATGAGTGGTAGAGACAGCTCTCACTGTCAACAGTGAACCCAGCCCAGAAACTCCGAGTGAGCACACAGTGAGTGACAGTTCTAGACATTCTGCAGAAGAATGGACAGTCTTAAAGATAAGGAGCACAGCTGCCCTCAGAAGTTGATGATGACCAGCTGACTGCAGTCATGGAAGCTGGCTCACAACTATCTGAGAAGTTGTCAAAGAACTCAACATGGACCATCCAATGTTTGTCTGTCATTTCAAGCAAATTGGAAAGGTGGGATCTCAGTAAGTGAATGCCATATGAGCTGACCAAAAAATTAAAAAAAAAATTGCTGATGTCATTTCGTGGAGTAACAGTGATGAAAAGTAGACTGTGTATGATAATTAGTGACATCCAGCTCTGTGGTTGGAAAATGAAGCTGATCCAAAGCACTTTCCCAAGCAAATCACACAGAGGAAGTCATGATCACTGATAGGTGGTCTGCTGCCAGGCTGAGCCACCACAGCATTCTACGTCCCTGAGAAACCCTTACATCCAACAAGTGTGCCAGCAAGCAGAGGAGATGTGCTGGAGAGTGCAGCTGCTGCAGCCAGTATGATCAATACTGACTACGTATCATAGAACCAGTGCTTCAAAGGTCGAATAAATTGTCTACAAAGTTTGGCTTCACCTGACTTCTTGCCAACCAACTACCATTTGTTCCAGGATCTTGACAACTTTTTGTACGTCCATAGCCAGCACAATGCAGAAAGTGCTTTCCAAGCGTTTAACAAATCCTAAAGCCAAGATTTTTGTGCTACAGGATAATCAAACTTATTAACAATCTTTGTGTTGATCATAATAGCTCCTATTTTGATTAATAAACCTAGTTGTAATAACTTAAAACATAGTCTGAAACAAAAATCCCTTTTGCCCCAAACTAATAAAATCAATGCAACCTAGGCACTGAGTGCTCTACACAGTGATAGTTTAAATACTTTTAAATATAAACAGAAAAAAAGAAAGAAAGAAAGCCAGGCAACGGGAGGCAGAGGCAGGCGGATCTGTGAATGCAAGGCCAGCATGGTCTACAGAGTGAGTTCCAAGACAGCCAGAGTAGCACAAAGAAACTCTGTCTTGGAAAAAAAAGTAAATATTAATTTCTCTTATAACACGAATTTGTAATATTTCTGAAAGATTCCAATGCCTATGCAGAAATCCAAGGAAAGCAAAAGGTTGGAGGCAGGTAATGTAGGTACTTTCAGACTGTGTGTGTGTGTGTGTGTGTGTGTGTGTGTGTGTGTGTATGTGTGTGTGTGTGTGTGATGTATGTGGGGGGTTTTCATCATACATGTGGATGAATGTGCCTATGGAAGACAGGAGTTAACATAAGGTGTTGTCTACTTTGTTTTCTGAGAAAGAATCTTTCATTAGAAGCGAGGGTCAAGAATTCAGCTAGAACGGCTGGCTAGCAAACCCCAGGGATTCTCTGTCTCTGCCTCCCCAGCACTGACTAGGCCATCTCCCCAGCTCTTTATCCTATTTTTACTACTCAGATAAGTCTTCAAGCAGCATTATGTGAATGAATATATGTGTTTTTCACCACAGATAGACTAGTGGGAACATGTACAAAACAATGAATTACCAAATAAATCTAACCACAACCAAATAAAATGCCTTGTGCTAATTTCCTTCTGTTGTGATCATGGGTGTGGAATCCTTAAGAAGCAATTTATGCCATTAATTCCAATGATTGGAACTCCCATTTGCAGATCTCATTCATAGTAAACTGTTGGCCTAAATGTATTTCCTCCTGCTCTAACTAGTGCTTAAAAAAAACAAAAAAGAAAAAAAGGCTTCACAATGCACTACCCTTAAGGAAAGCAAATTAGTCACAGGACTTTGACCCAAAGCCAGTCACCAAACTGTAGACTTTGCAAGCCAGGCCAACCAATGGTTTTATGAAGAACATATATGAATATGGGACAGGTTACACGAAGGCCATGGCAATGTCTTCTGCTGTTCTCTATCATTACTAAACACCTCAGATCAAATCATCTAATCATTCAAAGTGCTGTATTTGTTTATATATATTAACACATTTCAAAATGCTGTTAACTTTTATAATGACAAGTCTGTACATTAGCAGAACTTCAAGGCTTAGGAAAAGATAACACATGCATTTAAGTGACTATTTTAGTGAAGACAAACAATGACAATGCTTGTTTGGTGCCATAAATAAGATGACACATGAAACATACAAATTAAAATAAGAATATCTGCAGCAGCTATGTGGCCAGAGGCCACATAGGCACAAAGACAAGTTACACAATGCCCTTTCACATCCTCATCTGTAAAAAAATATTAGAAATTACTTCTCAAGTTCTCTCCAATAGCAAAATCCTATAAATCAATGGGCATTTAAACATCTTGCAGGATTACTATCCCTTTTATTTTAAGTTATCTTTAGGATCTCTCTCTACTTGTTTCATTGCTTAATCTCATAACAATATTGATGCTGATAATAAAAACATTATGCTTAACACTAACCTCCCTCAACTTTTCTACATTCAGAGCTGATTTTCTTTAGCCTGGGCCTCTGTCAGAGTTGGAAACAAATGACCAGTGTTTTCTACACAGGAAAGCCCTTCATGAGCTCTATTGGAATCCTGTCATTACAGCACCCCTCACTCTTCCCAACGCTACAACAAGCCCACGACCTTTAATCATCTGGATTCTCTAGAATCTGTTAATTATCTTGCTTCAGCAGAAAGCTAAATGAGCCTGCCTCACAATGCCAACTAAACGCTACTGCTGGAAGAGAGAGGGGAGCAGTTTTGTTAATATGGTTCCTGCCCTGCAGAGGTTGCAGTTTGTTTCTGCTAAAGCTAATTAATGGCCCTAAATAACCTTCCTTTAATTTCCTAGCAATAAGTCAAACCAAAATCACAAAGAATGAATCTCTAAAAAACAGAAAACGCTTGAAAAATTCCAAAGAGTCACACTACTTTAGTCTAGAAAAATGGTACAAAACAGGAAAGCATATTGAGATGTTAGGAACAGACTCATCTCAATGAGGCATCCTTTCTCAACTAAATGCCCAAGTCACATCTCAGCAGACCTACAGCACTGTGAAGGGACTACTACCAGCTCTTTACAAGCACCCCAGGAAAAGCTTTACATTGCTTTTGCTTGCCCCCAAATCTATACCTACACTATAGTAGTACAACAGTTAAAAAGTACTTCCTTTTGTATAATTAGATTCTTTCTTGCTGCAATCTAGTGTTATTTTTCTAGTTCTACATGTCAGGGAAATAAATTAATTCATGCCTACAAAACAAGTATCCAGAATATATTTAGAAGAAGAAAATGAACAACTTAATAAAAAACTGAGTCAAAGCTCTGAACAGACACTTCAGCAAAGGAGACAGGAAGTGAACACATGTGAAGATGATCAAGATGAAGAAGATGTTCAGTTATTTGGGAAACTCAAAATACATTAGATGCTTGTATGAAAAAGTATTTATATATAAAAAAAAGTATTTATGTAACCCAATGTTATATAAGATAAGTAAACACTGGTGAAGATAATAGGAATTACTAATATATTATATAATAATGATCTACCACTGCACACCTAGTAGAGATACTCGACGGAAATGACTGAGCTGCCTGGGGCTGGAGAGAAGGCGCAGTGGTTAGGTGCACTGCTGTTCTTGCAGAGGACCCCAGCTGGGTTTCTAGCACAGACATGACAGCTTACCATCATCTGTAACTCTAGTTCTAGGGTATCTGTCACTTTCTTCTGGCCTCCAAGAACAATAAGCACACATGTGGTGCAATACATACAGTAGGCACACATGTGATACAATACATACAAGCAGGAAAAACACTCATACACAACAGAATAAAAACAAATAAGGAAAAAAGCAAAACCAAAAATCTGAGCATGTGAAGTGTGCACCAGACCACAGAACAGCTGGGGACATTACACTTGGCTGAGAAAGGTTTAGTCACTGTGAAAAACAAGGTATCAGTTTCTTAAAAGCAAAGCAAACACACAGCCCTTCCTTCCATTTCACTCTCATGTATTCAATATAGAGAAATGAAAGCTAATATCCATACAAAGACAAGAATGGAAGTTCCTAGCAACTTATCTGCAATAGTTAAATTTTTATGTAAAATAAATGTCCATCAATAGTTAAGGAAGTAAACAAATTGTGGTAGATCAATAAGAGAATTCTAGGCTGGGATCCCTTTAATTCCAGCACTTGGGAGGCAGAGGCAATCTATTGCTGTTAGTTCGAGGCCAGCCTGATCTACAAACAGAGTTCCAGGACAGCCAAGGCTACACAGAGAAACCCTGTCTTGAAAAACAAACAAACAAAAAAACAAAAACGAAAAACAAAACAAAACAAAAGGGCAAGGGGAGAATTCTACTTTACAACATGGCTGAATCTCAAAATATGCAGGTGAAATGCCAAAGTAGAATATATACACTACCATATTATAAAACTCTAGAAAATGTAAATTTTTTAAAATCTACAGTGACAGAGAACAAAGCAGCCACTGCCAGATGTTTGGGGAGGGGTGTTGGGTAAAGATTATAAAGGATGATAGATATGTGCATTATCTTTATAGTGGTAGTGGCTTAATATGCATAAACACTTATCAAATTGCACACTTTGAACATGTGTAGTTTACATCAGTCAGATCTTAAGTTGTTTTTAAAGAATATCTTTCATTGGCCTTTAACCTCAGCACTTGGGAGGCAGAGGCAGGCGGAGTACAGAGCGAGTTCCAGGACAGCCAGAAGTGTATAGTGAGACCTTGTCTTGAAAACAATCAACCACCAAACAACCAACCAACCAAACAAGAAACAAAATCTTCTCATATACATTACAAAAGTTAACATTATAATTCTATCTTGCTTTCCCTTGTTTTTCCTCCCAGATTAAACAAGCCTAGTAAAAATTCCTATTTTTTGATCAGAATTAACTTTCCCTTGTATAACTCAAAAATAAATAAATAAATAAAATCAATACTAAAGGCTAACAATCATACAAGACCTAAAAGACAAAACCAAAACATTTTAGGACAATGTTCTCAATCTTGCATGGGGAAGCTCAGAGAGATCAACCAGTTCAAATTCACAGAGGAAGTAAACAGAGCAGCTGAGACTCAGACCTGCTAGCTTTATTCTACAGCCCGCACTAAGTGGCCCAGCTCTGCGTGATTAGCTTCTTGTTTCTTGCTTGTCTCTGAGTCAGGCTCTTGAACGTGAGGAACTTGTCTTAGCCTCATGCATGTGACCCTCCTGTCTCAGTCTCCCAATACTGCCACTACAGGTACATGCCACTCTGGAGTATCTAAGGTTATTTTTACAACCTCAGTATTGAATAATAATTTTACAAATGAAAATCAATTAAATTGTTACTTTTAAATACATGTTATTTAAATACTACTCAACTAAGTGATTTTGATGGGTCAGCTTTAATGAACTCATCTGCATTTAGGATAATTTTCCATGTTGATTATTAAGATAAAACAGATGTTTCTCCCCAGCTTGAGCTTTGAACAGCCAAAAACTTGATTTGTACCATAGTGAAAACTAATTTTCAGCTCCTAATAATTCAAATCATCCTAAATTCTGGATAAATAGAACCCAGATCAACATCCTATTAATATATTTTAAATGAATACACAATGCAGATTGCTGTGAAAGTCCAAAGATGAAGCAAAACTGATTACACATGTGCATGACCTGGTAGAAATAAAAGGCATACTAGTGTTACAAGTTACAATTTCAGCAGTAGTATCTTTGTTCAGAAGTATGCTACATCCCTGCATCATTAAAGCACTCTAGTATTTAATTGGGCGACTAATTATCAGGAGAATCATACTACCCACAAGCCCTTTCCTGACCGTGACTTTGGCTTAATACATTAATTTCATGGTGACTGTGTTTTAAGATGGGGGAACATGTCAATAAAAAATACTGGTCATAACCCCTAAGATATCCAGGTATGAGAGACCATATAGCACTAGAAAAACATCACTGCTAATGCCCACTGCTGATTTCAATAAGATGTTGTTTTAGTAAGTCTTTGCAGAAGACATACTCATGAATGTAAAAAAAAAAAAAAAAGTTCTTAAAAAGAATACTCTTTATTGCTACTCCAGTTCAATCAATTAATAAGCGTAACTTCATGCATATCATTTATTTGCTAGCTTTTTTGTCTACAAAAAATATATAAAGTAAAATATGTGTAGAATCTAGGGGTCATTCTTCAATTCTGCCAAGGACATAACTATTAACTGCAGATTAAAACTAAAGTATGAAACCCAGCCCTGCTGAGCTTTGGGCAGAAGCCTAATAAATATAACATTTCAGAAGAAAACAAAGCAAGCTGGACCACCTCCACTCACTTTCATGATCTCATCAATACATTACTATGGCTTTGGCTGCATTAGCTGGTGGAATTTGGCATCACTAGTTTACAATCTGTATCACCAGGTTGTACAAGGCACAGAAATGCTCTCTACTCAATCCCTCCTATACTTCAAGCACTTCATTTATTTTCCCAATAGTTATCCTGACAAAACCATTAGTCAAAAAGAAAGCAAAGAAACCCACTTTTAAAAAAAGTATCATTTACACCAGACTGTCTTAACCAATTGTGTTATTTCTAACTAAGTCTGTGTTTCATATAGAATATACTTTTTGAGCCTTTGTGGTAGCACACACCTATAACTCTAGCACTCAATGAGAGGAGACAGGAAGCTTGCAAGTTTTAGGTCACTTAGGCTGCTTGAATTATACAAGTTTTAGGCCAGCCTAGGCTATATTGCAAAACACTGTTCAAACAAACAAACAAACAATTCTCCCTTCCCATTCTTACATGTGAGAAGGTCAGAACTTATTTCTACTGGTTTTTATTTAAAGTGTGTGCATATACTCTCCCCCCCCCCCTCAACTTCTTCTCAAGTCTCTAATGTTTTCTAGCCTCTTCTTAGGAAAATATTCCATTTAAATATGAGAAAAATACTGCTAAAATCCCAGTGACCACCTGGTTGCCTTCAAATAAAGACAGAGACCAGGGGCCAGAGTAAGAGACACATACATGAGGATATAAGAGTTATCTTTTCGTTACAGTCTAAAATATAAGGTTTCCATCAGGCATGGTGGGTCCATACCAGCCAAGGCTACATACATAGTAAGACCTTGCCTCACAAGGAAATATAGTTTTCAAGGTTAAAAAGAGCAAGTGTTTAATTATTTAGAAAGAATTATTTCTTTCCATCCCTTTCTCCCTTTCTAAAATTCATACTGTACCTATTACCACCAGATAACATGTTTATAGGGTTTGAGATTTTTTTTTTAAAGAAAAATATGTCTAGTCCTTAGAAGTCCTTAACACTTGTGAAGCTGAGAGGGGCCTGGTTCAATCAGTTTGCAGTTGTCTTATTAACAAAGGTAAGTTCTGGTACAGACAGACCTATCAAGACAACCTAAGATCAGATTCAAATTTCATTTATTAATAGTCAAGACATGTATATTTGGTCACTTAATAGTTGCCAGGTCCCACAGCTGTCATGAAGCATATCACTGCCACTGTTCCATAGTTAGAGCGATGGACACTGCTCATCCAACCATAAAGACAGACAACATTTGAGAGAACTTAGGAAGCTCTCTCTCTCTCTTGGTTTATCTGTAGGACAGTGGCTACCATGGCTTACACAATCCTTTTAAAGGGAACAGGCTCTTACAGTCCCAACTTCTTAATACATCTAATGCAGAGGTTCTCAGCCTGCTGGTCTCAGCCCCTTTATCTTCAAAAATATTTACATTATGATTCATAACAGAATCAAAATTACAGTTATGAACTAGCAATGAAAATAATTTATTGGGTGGGGGCATCACTACAACAAGAAGAACTGTATCAAAAGGTTGAATGAAGCATTAGGAAGGTTGAGAAACACTGATCTAATATGACAGTAGCAAAATATTCTCGTCACTCCTTGTGTTTCTTAAAGTGTTCACTATCCATAGTCCTATAGTACTTAAAAGCCTAAATAGTTCCTTATATGAATGGTAGTCACATCCATCCATATTAAGGCAGACCACAGAGCCCTATCTCATTGTATTTCCCACTGTGCCAAAGTAGTAGAACTCTCCAGAAGCAGGCACTACTTATTTCTTGTGATAAAATACCAAAAACATTAAGTTTATCAGTTTAGCTATTTCACTACGTAGTCCTAGCTAGTCTAGAACTTACTATGAAGACCATGCTGGCATCAAACTCAAAGATCCATCTACCTTTACTCCCAAGTGCTGGGACATAAGGCACATGTCACCACACCCAGCCCAGCCATTTTTAAATACATGTATCAATGCTGTCAAGTTTGTTTACCAGGTAGTTTTATTTTAGACTCAGCTGGCCTCTGGGCTCAATGTCTGGATACCCAATTTGTCACTGCTTGATATTCATGGCTTCAGATAGAAATGCTATTCTATTTCCAGGCAACATCCTGGCTAGGATTCAGAACCAAAACACATTGGGGTCTGTCTACTTGAGGTGAGGGATTAATGTCCAAACAAGTATTTGTTCCTTTCTTTTCAGATGGAAGATAGAAGCTTTGATCTTCTCTTCTTTTCCATTAAGCCCTTCTGGAAAGAAGGAACCCACTATTCCCTGACCTTTGGAAATTTTACAAACTTCAGACTGCAGTTCAGAGCAGACAAGAAACTGTCCAAGAAAAACACGGCCCGCATGAACAGGATATAAACAAAGCTGCAAGGAGGTAATTAACGGCAGAGACTTGACTCCTTTACTTGCTTTCTGATAACTATCTGGCATTTTATCAGCAAGGTCTTTTATCTGCAAGGATTCACTGTGTCCTGCTGCCTGGAACTATTTGGGGAGGGACAAGCTTTCATCTTGAAAAGGAAATAGAACTACATCTCTAAAGGGTGAGGAAGAGTCAAAGTTGTAAAAAGGCCTCCCATGAGTTCTGACAGGAGAGAGGTAAACAGAAAACAGGATGCCACTGAAAGCATGGGAACCAGTTCTGGTGGGAAAGGCATGATGGCCCTCTACCAGACCACAAGTGTGAGTGCATACTCTCTTTTTCCTCATTCTGCATCTTCTGCCAATGTCTTCTGGTTGTCTTCTTGTTAAAATCGAAAATTAAGCTAACTTATACTGTGGCTAACGACTTAAGTGTAGCCTGCCTCTCACTGTTCTAGAATAAATCAAGACTATATACTAGGGGTCTCAAGCAGCTGCAAGAGCGTGAGACAGACCACTGCCCCTGCCGCGCCATGGCCGAGAGTGACTGGGACACCTTGACGGTGCTGAGCAAGAAGGGCCCCCCCCCCCCCCCCCCCCCCCGCCACACAGGCCAAGTTTAAGCAGGTCATCTTAGCAGCTCAAAGATGAGAAGATGTGGAGACATCCAAGAACTGGACTGCTGGCCAGAACAAGCAGCATTCCATCCACACAGCCAAGCCTGACCAGGAGACAAAGGAGATGCTCCATGACAAGGTGACCCTGCAGGTGGGCGAAGTGACTCAGCAAACGCCTGACGCAGAAGGACTTGGCGCGAAGATCAATTAAAAGCTGTAAATCACTGCAGACAATGAAAGTGGGCGGGCCATTCTGAATAAGCAGGTTTTGGGCAAAATAGAGAGAGCCACTAGCCTCAAGCTGCGGGGGAAGGACATCTGAAAGCCTATCCAGAAGGGGACGAGGTGAAATGAACATAAAGCCTCGAAGCCTGTGGTTCCAGCTGGCTGAGCTCTTCTGGCTGGTCCCCCAGGACCTCCAGCACTGCCATGGGTCTCCTCACATGGTCTAATGGAAGACAGGGGTCAGGCTTGTGTGGCCCTCAACCCATACCACCTGTCAAACAAAGCAAAACAAAACTATATACTAAGTGAATGAACCCTCAAGACTCAAGATTAAGGTAGCATCTAAGAATATATGCAGGGCTGTAGGCACTGCCTAAGAACACTAAAATGACTTCCTATAGGTTTCCACCTCCCTCAGAGTAAGTCGGTTCTTGCTGGGGTCTGCAGCAGTTTAGTGGCATGTCTAATAGCATCACTCCTAAGGGAAACAGGATGGTTACAGGAATAGTAAGTAGTTGGTATCAGACTGTTCTCTTACTGCCCTCCAAACTCAGCTTGTTCCATGGACTGCTTATGGGAGGACTCAGAAAAAAAACCCAGGACTTTGGATTCCCCATCTTACTTAGAATTCAGGAATATTTATCTAAGGTTGAGTCATTCTAGAATTCACAACCTCAGGCTTCTAAACCCAAGCACCAGCTATCTTTGTCAGGCTGTGTGCACTCCCATGGAGCTCTCTAAGTTCATATCCAGTGCCCTTGTGACATCAACGCCTTAGGAAAGAAGGGCATGAAGAAGCTGAGCTGAGGGCTGGGTTACAATGGAGACGTCTATCTGGTCATGATATTCTAAAGCTACTACTTTAAGGACAATCGACCAGACAGCAGAATGCAAATCCCTCTCTAGCCAATCCCCCCTGGGAGACATGGTTTCACTATGTAGCTCTACTAGTCTGAAACTCACTATGTAGCCTGGCTGGCCTCAGAGATCTACCTGCCTCTGACTCCCAAGTACTAGGATTAAAGGCATACACCACCACACCCAGCAAGAATTCCATTTCTTTAAATGTTTCCCTTAATTATATTTATATGGGTTATAATTAGCATCAAATTAATTTTGCATTTTTTATTATTTTGCTCACACTCAAATGAGGCTATACCTTAAATTCAGTTTTGTTTTCGAGAAAGTTTCTCTGTGTAGCTTTGGTTGTCCTGGACTCACTCTGTAGACCAGGCTGGCCTCAAACTCAGAGATCTGCCTGCTTCTGCCTCCCTAGTGCCAGAATTAAAGGTGTGTGCCACCAATGCCAGCTTAAATCTTGTTTTTATAGGAAATAATGATTCTTATTGGCGAAAAACGAATAAACAGCCCAGTAGGAAACAAGCTAATACCACTCATCCACCATGCACAAGAACCGCTCAAAAGACTCTTAGTGTTTTCAAAATATTTCCTGCTCACTGTTTATAAATTATTTTCTTGTCTGTGTGAAACATCTTTCAGTAACAACTCAGCTTTTTCTTGGCCATCTGGATATATTTCCATGGTTTGTACAGAACACATGGCCTTTTCCAGTACAGCTGCAGTGATCAAAACTGAGCAGGCTTGCTTACGTGGCAGTGCCTTTTAGACACAGCAGCCTCTTGCTGGTGCTCTGCATGGTGTGTGCATGCACATGAGATGACAGGTGATAGGGGTGGGTAGGCGAAGGAACCAAACTATGGTCTTGAGATCATTCAGACTGAATTGAATTCAGCCAGTAGAGGATAGAAGTGGAACTCAGTACAGGAGTAGAACTCAGTACATAGAAACATAAAACTGAGATATGATGATATTGATTTTCATTCAGAATTTTAGATGCATCAAGATAGGAAAGATGTTTTCCTCAAGGTTGCCAAACACAAATAGCCAAAACACTATGAATGTAACATTTATATAATTCCTGATGGTTTCATGGTTCTTCTTGCTGTAGGTAGTTTACTGTATATATGTGTAATAATATAAATGTATATGTAATAGAAAAAAAGAAAACATAAAACTGACAAGAAAAGGGGATTTAAACCCATTTCACAGGTTTTACATGAACCAGCTGCTACTGTTAGGGCCCCTCAAGATCATTACTTGAGATCCCTAGATGCACCTTGGAGCAATGCAACCCATTTAAACTCTGTTCATCTACACTCGCCTTTTCCTGAGTAGGTTTAGGACTGTCACTTAAGAAAACTGAGATAGTAAAAGAAAAATAAACAAATTAGTATCTATAAGAGTACTTTGTAAACTGCAAGTCTTTAGGTAAATGCAATGTCACTATTAGTTTTTCTTCACTCTTGCAACCCCAAAGCCCTTCCAAAATTATATAAAGTTTTAACAGTGCATAAACCCAAGATCACACACTTGAGTCAGAGGGGAAACTTTCTAATAGTTTTGAAAGCATTTATGGGGGCTGGAGAGATGGATGGCTCAGTGGTTAAGAGCACTGGTTGATCTTCCAAAGGTCCTGAGTTCAATTCTCAGCAACCACATGGTGGCTCACAATAATAACATGATCTGATGTCCTCTTCTGGCACACAAGTGTATATGCGCATTCATACATTAAATTAATAAATCTTTAAAAAAGAAAGCATTCATGAATAGCAGCCCAGAAATAATCTCATTAGGACTATATGCATCTCAGCCTCAAGCCACACTTGTTCTTTGGCAAGATACTTGCAAGTATGTAATGACCCTATAACAAGGAAAATTTCTTTTGTAATAAAGTCTCAGTATTTCTCAAGAATCTTAGACCTTCAGCTGAGCCAGTTTTATTTAGCAACTTGTCACAAGCATGTGGGCTTAACTGCACATTTTTCTTCCTTTAGTGCTGATTTTAAATTGGAAAATGAGATCACTGCCAATGCCATGCCTCAAAGGAGAAACATCCAAAAAAACAAGACAAGCCCAAACAACTGTTAGATAAAGATGTAGGTTACCTTTGGCACACTGAGAACTAGCTTGTTGTGTTTCACAGATAGAGCATCAGAAATAGGTAGGTGGGAGAGCCTGTTGTTGGGTGAGGAACTAGGAAACCCAAGGCAAATGGGCTCAGGAGCCAGGCCAGCTGGGCTCAAACCCAGGCCTAGCCCACACTAGCAATACGACCTAGAGTGTATTTCCATGCCTCCCCTTTAGATGATAGAAATAGCATCAGCAAACTCACACTGTTGTCTTGATGATTAAATGGGGTATTATGTGGCAGATCCTACTCTACCGTAAACATTTGCTAATTATTATTTACCACTAATTAGGATGGAAAAAATCAGAACAAAAAGAGACAAGAAATATCATAGCACAAGACACCTCAGGTGACAAAAACTCTGTCCAATTCTCCCCTCCTACTTTAGTGCCTCAGTATTCTCAGTAAATTTCTGTTGAGTTTATGAATAAATGAACCAATGTTACCAACTGCAGATATACTAGACTTACTCCTCCTAGGCCTGCCACAAAGTTCTGCTACTTGCTACTGCAAACTGGCATTAATCAATGTAATGAAAAAGAGCAAATCATTTCAATCTTACTGCAAGGCTTTAAGAAGGCAGGAATCTGTTTTAGAGCAATGCTCCTGTTAGTGAGCACATGAGAACAGTCAGAACCCTGAACCACACTGTCATGTTGCTTGTGGAGAATGTGCAGTGTGACAGCAGATACTGCACTAGACCCGAAGCAAGAGCTGCTCAGCCCACAGTGAGCAGAGGCGAATGAAAGTGTTGACCTCTGGCTGTCTGTGGGATAGGCAGAGAGGAGGGACTGTTCAAACAAAGTCTCTGACACCAGGATCATAGATCAAGACTGACTCCTTAGTATAGGCATGTGGCAACCCCAGGGAGGGCAAGGGAGTGAGAAAGAAGGCTAAGGGCAGGACAAGGAAGTGGGCAGTGTCTGAAGAGCAGCAGGAAGCCGGAGTGGGGAGGAATGTGAAGAGGAGAGAGATACAATGGCTCAAGGAAGCCGCTGTGGCTAGTGCTGTGGTGGGAAGGAGCTAGGTGGTAGTGGTTCAAGGAATGAATGGGGCAGGGCATGAAGTATGGGACTATGAACACGGAACATTTTCTCAGATTCAACACAGAATAAAAGCTCTGGGTGGGGAGAGTGGATTTCTCTGTAGAGAGGCACCAGTGGTCCCTAAAAGCTATTGTAAACACAAAGTGATCAAAGTAGGGGTTGATAAACAAGGCTCTTGATAATTTCAGTAATGGGTAAATGGAGTGGTGGTGACAAGCGCTTGCTAAATCAAGGGAGAGACAAGCATGTGTGGTGAGGATGTCTACACCTGGTTTAAAAGGAGGTGGGAAAGAGATGCCGACGTGAGTGGAGAAGACAGGGAACAGCAAGCAAAAGCATGAAAGTGCATTTTGTGCACTGACATGACTAATGCAGCTGTGTTAGCTGGACTGTGGATACTGCTGTCCCTCCTTACCTGGAGGTCTGCTTTCCATGATTTCAGTTACCTGGACCTGGAAGTTTTCATAAGCTTTATTTTATATAGCATTTTGAGTAAAAAGATGAAATCTCACGTCACCTTGCAGAGTTCAGCTCAAAACATGCATGCCTTTGCTCAGCCAATCCACAGTGCATACACTACCTACCTGGGAGCCACTTAGCTGTCTCACTTGTTAGACTCGCTGCTGCAGAGCAACAGTGGTGGGTTTAAGCCACATTTTACTGAATAATGGCCAAAGCATAAAAGCTGGTAACTCAGACCTGGCGAAGAACAGTCACAACACCAACACACTCTAAGTGAAAAGGTGAAAGTTATCCACTAGGAAAAGAGAAGAACTGGCTTTTTAACATTTATGGCAAAGACGAGTCTCCTATCCATACAACTGTACGGAAGTTGTGCATCAAATGCAAAGTTATATCTTCAGTGTGTATGTCTATATTTATGGGAACAAATACAGTGCAGGCTTCAATACCAACTGTGGCTTCAGGCACCTGCTGGGGGGTCATAAGAATAACAGGAGACTACTGCAATGAAGTAAGAGTCAAGGCCCATGGGGAAGGAGGGAGGGAAGGAATGAGACTGTGTGCAAGAGAGAGGGCCAGCACTAGCCAGGGGCCAGGGAAAGATAACCAAAACACACTATGGTGTCATTTCCCCAGGTCATTTTACTACATACAGTGTTTAATATTTACTTGCTGCTCTGTTTCCTAGCTCATACTTTCTTTCTGAGGATGAGGGGAGTACATTTTTGATCAACAATGTTCCCTATTACACGGATAAATGAGTACACATTAGTCAGCATGAGGCTTGATACTGTGCAGCCCTTAAAGTTAGCATTAACAATATCCACGAGCATCTTGGCAAATTTTTTTGAGAAAATATTTAAGACCAGGGAAATAAAAGTTTCATATGGAAAAAAAGATTATTACAGTATTTTTAAATGTGTAGTGCTAATGAATTAAAAAGTGCAGCCTCTGGGGCAAATACTACTCTTTACTAAAGTTATCAGAGATCAGTGGTTTCTCCTGTTAAAACTGCAAACCACCGCTCTGCACTTCCTTTCACCCTTAGTTCAAAGTAGGAACATCGGCGACAATCACTCCTGAATTCTAAGTCCAGAGCTGCCCAGCCCCTTGTTGGGTGCCACTGTCTGCAGAGCGGGAGGGCTTCACTTTGCCTTTGCATGAGATCACAGTGGATTGTTTCCAGAAGTCCCCAAAATGGTAGTCTGAATTTCCCTGAGATTTTTCCTGTCCTGCTACATGGCAAAGCCTGCTGGACTTCTGCAACTCACCAGCCTCAGTCCTTCAGGCAAGTATCATATAAAAAAACCGGCTAATGTACACACGATGTCAGGGGCACAAGCCTGCAGTTTATCTCACTGATCCTACAGCAAGTTCTTCAAGGATGAAGACTCCTTTCTTCCCAGCTTACCCACATCTCAACACAAGCTGGATATACAACAAATGTTTAGCAAATACTTAGCTAATCAATCAACTGATTGGATTCTAACCTTTCAAGCAAATGACACCAATAGGCCATGGATTACCATCATTGTCTGAATTTTCACCTAAGAATGAGACTGTTTGCAGATCTAATCACTTGTTCTAACATGACCTGAACTGGCCTGTTGAAGTAACAGATAACACTGGAGAAAAGCTGGTCCCTACCAGTTTTGTTTTTCTAGCTTGCTTTGTCAATGCATTCCATAAGAGGTGAACTCCTCATTCCTGTTGCTCAAAAACATACTTGGAAGAAAGTCTTAAAGAGATCTGGCACCCCAGACTGAGTTGGCCAGGCCCTGCTCTAGGAACTAAGAGGAAAAAAAAAAAAAAATCAATGAATATTTTCTTTTCTTTTCGTTGTTTTTTTGTTTTTTGTTTAATTACCAGAACTTTTACCGGGGGTGGGGGTGGGGGGTGGCACACAACATAGGAAACGTGATTTCATCCCACATGCTCAACTCCAACTACCCTGGATGGAACCTGGAAACTAGGAAGAGCATGAACACAGCTTCCCAAAGAGCTGGATGGACCACAGGGAGGCGGCTAAGCAGGATATCACAGCGCCAGCAATCCCATCTACCAAAGTCCTAAACTGCTGCCACTGAAGTCTCAGGGTGTCATTTCACACATACAGCCCTGTATCCCAATTAGCTCAGAGAGATAACCCTGACAGAGAGAGGAATGCACCCAGTTTGGTTTAAAGACAAAAGGGAAAATGAGCAGCTGAAAAGTCACTAAGCAGAAGTGAACCTTTGTACCTGCCATCTTGTACAAAGCCACACCAGTAAAACCAAAGGCAGAAAGTTCTAGACTTACAGGGCAACAGGTCCCTGGTTAACCCAAGGGTCACCAGATTAGGATGCAAGGAGTCTTTGTCCCTAAGCCCCTATGTAATTCAGTGGTAATCCTGGAGGGTGAAGGAAAGGAAATTCTTCATTTGTAGTTCCAACTAGGCCCAATTTTTAGGTGTTTTCGCATGCAATGGGCAAGATTTGTGGACTCTAGTTACTCTCCTCAGGCATCTAAGATCTTTTGAGAACTAGGACAACAGTTATTTATTTCAGCCATTAAAAAAAAGCCACCTCTGACTTAAGACTCAGATGCTCTTTCTACTTGTCAGAAAACAAATACAATTTAAGCCAACATCTGGAATGGAAGAAAATACAGCAACCACAAAAAAAGATAATTAAATCAGTAGGAATTCTTTTCAGACATAACATCATACAGGGCAAAAGAGTGTTTTCAGAACCATCTAGAACAAAGTTACAGAAGTCACTTAGAAGGTAAATTTAGGTGGCTTAATTTCTAGAGGGCATCATTTAGGAGGACCATCAGGACCCTGGGGGCATGCCAATCTGGTTCCCCCATTCTTTTCTTTGTAAGACTGAGGAACCCAAAAAAATGCACAAATAGTTGTGAAACATTTAGAAGAAGGCTTGTCATCTCACTTACCACCTCTTTGGGAACTGTGGCAGAGATATTCTGAAATAAGACATCTCAAACAGATGCCTTGACAGTCTTCCTACCCAACCTCAGATGCATCACAGAGATCCTTTGGGAAACATGTCAAACATAGGATCAGTTTTCCTCAGATACTTTCATTGCTGGGCAACCCAGTATGAGGAAATCTATTCATGTCTTTGATGAAGAACACTGCCTTTCACAAAACTCTTCTTTGTCTTTAGAGCTGCCATCTCTCCTACTTTCCCACTGGGAGGAAAATGACCGATTATGTGTCTTCTAGCACATGGCACCTCTTGAGTACGTAAAGACCATTACCATGTTGCCTCTACCCAGTCTTCCCCAGTCTAACTGCTTCCAGATGGCTAGCTTCCTTCACATGGTGGTCACTGCCCTAGATAAATATTAGCCTACCAATGACCCTCCTAAAATGGGGATCCCAGAGCAGAATAACAAAGAGAATAGCGTGGGTCTAGCCTGACCTGCGGAGTCCAGGAGGACCATAGCAGCAGCCGTGCATCACACTGCTCCTTACATCCACAGAAAACTCCATTCTTTAAGACTTTCTCAAATAAAATGTGAAAGCAAACATTCCACATTCGATACAAATATAATTTTAATTTAAAAAATCCAAGCACGGTACATATCTCTAGTCTCAAGTTTTTAAAAAAGATTTATTTATTTATTATGTATACAAATCTCATTATAGATGGTTGTGAGACAACATGTGGTTACTGGGAATTGAACTCGTGACATTTTGAAGAGCAGTCAGTGCTCTTAACCTCTGAGCCATCTCTCCAGCCCACCAATACAGTTTTTAAGGCTATTTGGAATATGTATTTAAAAATACTTACTATGACTCACAGGAGTCACTTTTCTGACTGAACACAAGTCACCTGTCAGGCTTCATGACCAGGGCCTTTACCTGTTGAGTCAATTTGTCAGTCTCTATTTTCAATCAAGGACTGTATCAGACATACACACAAAAAAACAAACAAAAAAGAGTATAGGGACTAATGACATTCAACTATTTGCCTAGTACTAAGCATTTGAAAAGAAAATACCATCATAAATAAAATTCAAGCTGAGTTCATGGCTTTTCAATTGTCTCCATTCTCCAAGCCACACAGAGACAATGGGTGTGGGCCTGAGTTTGTACAGCTACTCTCACTCCTGAGAAGCTTGCATTCCCTCTGTTAGACACATACTTTCTAGGCTGCAATTGAGCCTGTTTTCACTTAAGAAAGTCCAATGCGACTGAAGCTTCACATCCCCAACCTAGTAACACCATCAGGCAATGCAATGACTCAGACATGACTTACTCTTAGGGAATCCTGACTGCTCTTAGCAATAAAGCACAGTGCACTTATGAGTGACACATTTAACGAGCCAGCTGGAGTAACTGATATCAATACAACTATGTGGTCATTTAAAAATAGGCTTTTCCCTTGCTTTTGAAGAGTCCTTTGAAGGCTGCTGGCACAACATTTCCATGTCCCATGGCCCCCAAACTGCTAGCATGATTTTGAGCTGACTTTAGAACCAGAGTCTGTCAGTTATTGAGTCCTGGGACATGCTCTCACTCACAGAACACAGTGCACTCTCCCTAGAACCCCACCTTCATCTGGCTTCAGGGTTTTCCTTCCCATTTACTGGCACAGACATGCCAAAACAAGTGCTAAAAAATGCCTGCTCTTTCAGACTCTGACTGTTCTCAACCCAAGAAATGACAAATATCTGAGGTTTTGCACTTATGCTGACATGTGCTACATGCTATACACATGTTCTAAAAAGACACACTGCTACCCTGCAAATCAAAGATATTATACACTAATATTTAAGTTTTCCCCCAAGATGAGAGAGACAGAGTCTCTCTATGTAGTCCTGGCTGTCTTAGAGTTTTCTATGTAGACCAGGCTGGCCTCAAACTCATAGAGATCCGCCTGCCTTTGCCTTCCAAGTGCTGGGATTAAAGGCGTGTGCCACCACATCCAGCCTTAGAAGTGTCTTTCTCTATTCTTTTCCTAATACAGACTACTAACCTCCTCCTCCTCTCTAGAAGTCCTTCACACATAAACCTAGGAGCACTATTGTGTAAGCAGGCCGTTTGCCCATTACGCCAAGGCTCTCCTCCCAGGGCTCTCTAGTTCTGCCTTATTAGTCTGGAGGGCTCCCCTTACAGAGTGAAGTCTGGCTTCATTCTAACTGCATGAGTTTCAACAAAACAACAGTGTCTTGCTGCTCCTTCCCTCCTTCTCTATTTAGGCCTCTTTTCTATGGCCCTAAATCCTACAGCAGGTACTGAGAGGCAGACTTTCACAGAGCTTCCCTAAAGGACAGCTGGAGAGGAGTTTGTAATCCAGGAAGGTCTCAGGCTCATGAGACCAAGGTATCATTCAGTGCAAGAGCTTAATTTGACTGAAACCTGTTTGAAACGGAAACAGAGAGTCAGAGAGATGAGTCACAATATAAGCAAATGTCAAAGCTCATATTAGAACAGAGGACTCCTCAAAGGCCAGGTAAAACTTGGAGCCCAGTCTTCTTTCCATATAAACCATGACCGGCTACATGTGGTTCCAATAATACAGGGCTGCAACTTCAGAGATACCCAGATCTGCTCACACACAGTTTTAACTTCAAGCTAGTTTCATTTTTACATTACTCATTTTAACTCGGTGTCCAAATTTGAAGTTAGTAGGAGAAAGTACCACAAAACAACAATGCCTATAGCTGTTCATCACAAAGGGAGACTGCAGTTTATGCTGGGGAGCAAGCACTGAGCTGATGCTCAGTATAGGAGTAATACTAACTACAGCATAGGAGTGTTGCACGACAAGGAAGGAGTGTTCTGCACTTTGGAAGAGGGAGCAATCAAGAGCTGAGTACACAAGAAAGGGGGCAGGTCAAAACTTCTCTCTTGGTGGTGCTGGAACTACTCTGCTTGCGTGTTTTGTCTGGATAAAGCAAATGCTGTCCTCTACTTATCTAAAAGGATTCTGGGAAGTCAGAGCAGGTACAAATAAGATATATGGATATATGGCATGCAGAAGTCCTGAGTTCAGTCCCCACACCACATAAGCTAGGCATACTGGCACAAGCCTATTATCTGAGTGCTTGGCAAGTGGAGGCAAGAGGATCAGAAGTTTAAGGTCATTTCTGGCTACGGAGTTCAAGAAAGTCTAGGCTGATAAGAATCCATCTCAAAACAATAAAATAAAACAAAACCAAACACAAACAAACAAACAAAAGCAGCAATGTAATATATAGACTTAAAGGAGAGCTCCATGCACCTGAATCTCAAATGAAGTAGAAACTCATTACTGTTTCCTGTAAAAAGCCACAACAGCCCAGCATAGAAAACAAGCTGCTTTGCTTTATAACCTGGAGAAGGTGCAATGTGATCATTTGTGTTATGTAATTCAAAGGAAATAAGGCCAGAGTCAACATTATTTCCTAATGTCACCGGCTTAAAAGGACTAACTCTTAAGTTTTTCTATTCCCAACTTCCTATTTGGTAAGACTGGTATAATTTAAGGGTCCATTTTGACTTTATTTAAATACATGATTTTATTTAAATGCATGAGCCTAAGCTTTCCTGTTCTTTGACTGTTGACTGGATGGTCATATCTCATTGTCAAATGTCTCTGCACAGGTCTCTATGCATGATTTCTACAGGTACATGTTTGTTTTGTTAGTTGTGCTTAGTATCTGTCAGAAAAAGAAAGAAAGCAGATTTCACTTTAAAAAATGAGCACAATAAGTATAAATTAGTTGGAGAAGATAGGTACTGAAATTAAATTAATAAGCTGAAAGAGGGAAGGACATCTTGTAAGTGCTGCCCCACACACACACAGTGAAATGCAGTGAGAAAATTTTTTCCCAAGTTAGTGGGATGCTGAGCTCTCATGTTTTTAGCAGGAAAAGGCACTTTTCACACAGAGGGCACATTAGTCCAGCACAAGAAAAACCCTTCAAGCAAATGTCACAACTAGAAGTGGCAGAGCACACACAGAATCAGGGCTCCTCAGGCCGGGCCTCTTCACTCTGTGCAGCCATGCTTCTAGAATGGTACTACATGGCTTCCTTCAGCGGCAGCTTGAAATTTGCCTGTGAAAGGGAACTGAAAGACTTCTGGCCGTTTTAGTCTCAGAAAAGGCCTCTACTCTCTAGAAAGCCCAGGCAAGTAGTCAATGGTGCGTTATAGTCAAGAGCCACTTGGAGTTCCTTTTAAAACAGGAATATTCTGCTTTGTGCTACTACAACTGAAAGATAAATTATCTTAAATGAAAGGCACCACATTAAGGTAGGAAAGGGCCATGTATCTGAATAGAGAACAGAAGAATACACAAGACCTTAGAAACATGTAAACTAGATGCTGGGGCTAATATGAGCACTTCTGTTACCAGATGGTATAACAGTCCTAACTGTGTCCACACAGACCATGGAAATCCAAACCAGTAACTTCTAAGATACACACTGGCAAAAAAAAAAAAAAAAAAAAGTAACAGAGAAATAAGCTTACATCTTTAAAAATCTTTTAGATTGGTTTATTTTATGTATATAGTTGTTTTGCCTGGATGTATGTGTATACATCACATGTATGCTTTGTTTTGTGCCTGTGGAAGTCAAAAGAGGGTACTGGATTTTCTAGAACTGGAATTAAAGGCAGTTGTGAGCCATCATATGAGTTTTAGGACCCAAGAACAAGTGTTGTTAAGCACCGCTCCAGCCTGTTGGGTAGGCTTTTAAACACGCATGGCTGAGGGTGCAGCTAGATGGGATACTAGCTAAGCATGAGCAAGGCCCTGGGTTTGAGCCCCAACACTGCAAGACAAAATAGCACAAACTAAACCAATCGAACTAAACTAAACAATGATCTAAGTACCTGGGCCACATCCTTGCACAGCTTGGGTCCTGGAACCCTAATTAGGTACAATGAGGGAATGAGGAATGGACAGGCAGACACACAGACAGTGTGAGATTAGGTAGTCTAGACTCTCCAGTAGAGAAGCTGCAGTGCACTGGAAGCCAAGATTGTTTATTACTTAGAGTTGAACAGTGGGTGAGGGTGTTACACACAGGTAGCTGAAGGAGAAGGCAGGGATATTTATACAGATAAACAAGAAATCAGACTATTATATACAACTGAAAAAGGAGGCAAGCTTAGCTAATCTCGGTAGGAGCAGTCTTGCTCTGTAGGGGAGCAGTCTTTAGGTCATGAATTTGGACTCACGGCGAGGGAGATGGGGAGCAGCTCTGAAGGTTTTCTGCTAACACCATCACCCTCTCCACAAGGGCAAGAAGAAGGCTGTGCTATCCCTCTGAGCCTCACCCAGGGAAAAGGTTCTGCCATTTCCAAGGGTCTGAGGAACTAGTGTCACTGACATAGCCATGCCTATGTCAACAATACACACTTACTAAGGATTTCACTGCTCTCTATAATCTGGTTCCAAAGTACTGCTTAAATCTTCTATATTACTATAATCTCTGAATACCTCTTAATACCATATATATGTATACACCATGTATATACCACTCAGGTTATAGATAAGTAGGTCCATCTGCAAGGGTATTTAAAATGCAGCAATTCTGTGTTTCTAGGAGCAACAACTAACAGGCTGTTTAGTAAAAGCATCTGCAAAGTGAACGTTCTCAACCCTGATGATGAGGGCTCGCAGCACACCTTGGTTTCTAATCACACTGACTCTCTGCTTGTACCTTTCCCTTTGTATCAACTTTCTGAAAAGTTGCTTAGCCCTGGCCCTCTCCCCCACCCCTCCCTCCCACACAAGTGTGCATGAAAGAAAACACTTTTAAGGCTCTTGAAAGTAAAATTTACCACCCAAACTTCTAAAATGAATCACCAAATACTGGATGAGGTACACTGTAACTTTGTGTATCAGGAAACAAAACCAGTCTGAGTGAATCATCTCTGTGATCAAAGATAACGCAGCCACAGCTTGGCTTGGTGGCAAACAAATAGCCACAGCAATCACATGTCAGAATCTTGTGTCTAATGGCTTCTCACATGGAAATGCGTAAGTCAGCTACGTGAAACCAGGGGAGAAAAAAACTCAGAGTGTCACACAAATAATAAACACAGACTCTCATGCTTTGTGTTCCTATACTGCTCCTCCAAGTCCTCTTTAGCTTTCGGTAGATGCAGTAAAGGCACCACTAGTCAAGATGGGTAAAAACTGTTAATAATATAACAGCTGCTAAATGATTCATAAGGAAATACAAACACCTTTAGGACACTCCATATTAAGGCACTTAATCAAAACTTAAAAAGTGATCAAGTGACAGATACCTCAAAAGAGGTGACAGAGCCTTTGGGGACAAGTTCCATAGCAGGAACACTTGTAGCTGTTGTGCATCCACATACAGTGTGAATGAGAAGGTTAGGTGGGACCATGGGCTATGTGGCATGGCCACAGGCACGGGCACACCAGGTCCAGGACACTCTCACTCCTCCAGAGTAAAGAGCCAGAAGTCCCGATACTCTTTTAGAGTACAGGACAGGGAACACATGTTCGGACCATTCCTGTGTCGGCTGGCCCAACACAGTACAATGCAAACCACAGGTGGTGTTTTCAGAAGGAGTATCTCCTATCAACACCACACACCCACTGCAGGTCCCCAGGGAAAACACTATCAACATGGTAGGTTCTAATGAGCTCCCACACCCACTGGGTAAGTAGCTTCCTGTGACTCACTGAGACCAGTTAAGGGGCAATGGCAGAAAGCTTCCCCATCCTGCTTTCACACAACAGCAGCTCCCCAACAAGATAAAGCATCTCCCTCAAGCTCCCTACAAGAGGACACTACCTGATAATGAAAGGAACAAAAGGGGCCAAGCTGAGCGTAGAGGACGTGCCATCCATTGGAGATGGGTAGAGTCTTTCCAGCACCAGAAGTAAGAGGAACATGCCAGGGTGGCGATCAGGTTCTCCTGGTTCACTGAAAGGAAATTATTACACATAAAATATTTCACACTGAAGAAGTCAGACACTGCTTTCAAACACATTTCGACACTTTTTCCTCCTTCACTCTAATATGCACAAGGAGAAGTCTGGCAAAGCAAGGCTCCTGCAGCAACTCTCTTCTAAGGCAGGCTGTGCTGTCCAGAGCAGGAAATGGGAGGCTTTCCATGTCTGATGGATTTGAGAAAGAATGAATAGGCCATTACTCACCAGAACCAGAAAATCCTACATCCAAACTACCAATTAGAGAAAATGTATCATGACAAAAGTAAATTTCATTGATATAACTACATCTTCCCATTACAGACAGTTTATATGCATTTCCACCAGTAAAAATCTGCTAGAAAAAAAAAAAAAGGTACATTTGGATGGTGTCCATAGTAAAAACTCTTCTGTCAGCTATACTGTGAAAGTGAAATGAAATGAGAGCATTTCTCTCCACCCCAGGGAGACTCAAATCCTTTGTAATGACTCTGCTTTATGTTTCCAAAATCACTGGTCATTTTTGCTCAGGGAGACCCACATATAATCACAGGTAACCAGACTAGTTAGCCAAGTGCTGCAGTTTCAGTGTTACGCTGCAACATGCCAGCAATACAAAATAGTAAGAATCTATTATATAACTTTAGTATATAAACAGAGATTTTAAATATAAGAAAAAGAAATAATTCATGTGAGTGTGTGTATATGTGTGTGTCCATGTGTGTGTATCCGTGTGTGTGTGTGTGTGTGTATCCGTGTGTGTGTGTGTGTGTGTGTGTGTCTGTGTGTGTGTGTGTGTGTGTGTGTGTGTGTAGGCAAAAGGTCAACCTTGGATGCCAATCCTCAGGAACTACCTACCTTAGTCCTTTTAAAACTTAAGTTCAAACATACTTACTGTCCTTCTGCATGTGATGGAGAGGAGACACACAT
The DNA here is from genome assembly GCA_907169655.1 of Acomys percivali. NCBI lineage: Eukaryota > Metazoa > Chordata > Mammalia > Rodentia > Muridae > Acomys > Acomys percivali. The sequence continues at coordinate 95,085,766 of OU015742.1, forward strand.
GCATGGCACACAGTGAGGGCAGAGGACAACGTGTGAGCTAGTACTCTCCCTCCACTTTCATGAGAGCTTGCGCCATAAAAGATAGGTCATCAGGCTCCAGCCATCTTGCCAACCCCACCCACTTTATCTTTTGAGATAGATCTCTCACTGGGACCTGGGGCTCACCCAATAGGTCAGGTTGCCTAGTTAGCACATGCCACTACAGCACGTTTTTTATATGGGTATTGGTGACTTAACATAGGTTTTCAGGCTTGCAGAGCAAGCACTTTATGGGAAAAAGTGGCTGCCTTTCTCTCTTCCCCCACCCCTCGACAATTTCTGTGCAGTCCTTGCTGTCCTGGAATGCACTCTGCAGACCAGACTGGCCTTGAAATCAGAGATCTGCCTGCCTCTGCCTCCTGAGTGCTGGATTAAAGGTATAACATTTTTATGTGCATCTCTCTCTGTGTATGTATATGTGCATCTATGTATGTGTGTTAGTATAGCCATGAAGACCAGAAGGGTATCATACTCCCAGGGACTGCAATGAAAGGCAGTTCTGAGCTGCCTGGACATGGGCGCTGGGAACAGTATCCTGAGATCTGAAAGAACAGCAAGTGCTCTTAATCACGGAGTCATGTCTGCAGATGATCTGATGTCCTCTTCTGTCCTCTATGCGCACCTATATGCATGTTCATAGTAACATGTAGACCGACACATGAGTAAAAGTAAAACTTCCAAAAAATGTTGTTTATTAGGATATATTAAGTATTCATAGTGACAGTTTCATTTGAAATTTTGAAGCTCTTTTATGCCCACCTACCTGCAGATCCCCTTCTATTGCCATGGCTTTTTTTTTTAGGTGACCAATAGGTTTCATTACAGTTGCTTAGAGAAGCATGGGTGAAAGGCTATTTACAGGAGCACAGGCACCTTGGCTACACTACTGCCCGTAGATCCTGATGGAGGGCGGAGCCTCACAAGCCCCTTCACTTGGCTTAGTGTTCGGTTTTTGTTTTGTTTTATTTCTGGAGACAGCCCCGCCCTCTCTCGCGTGTGTGTGTGTGTGTGTGTGTGTGTGTGTGTGTGTGTGTGTGTGTG
>OU015742.1:95086855-95099629 GCA_907169655.1 Acomys percivali
TAGAAGTCAGAAGACAGTTTTCAAGAGCTGGTTCTCTGCTTCTACAATGAGGTCTTAGAAATCAAGTTCATGCTGTTGGGCTTTGCAGTGAGTGTCTTACCCCACTGAGTCATTTCATCTACTCCAGTGTTTGCTTTTAATTATTTTATTTTATTTTATTTTATTTTATTTTATTTTATGTGTATGGGTGTTTTGCCTTTATGCATGTCTGTGTACCTCATTGTAACTGGTACTTACACAGGCCAAAAGAAGGCACTGGCTCCCCTGGAAATGGAATTATAGACAGCTTTGAGCTGACATGTGGGTGCTGGGAAGTGAACCTGGGTTCTTCAGAAGAGCAGACAGTGCTCTTAGCTACGGAGCCATTACTCCCACAGCTCTTCTTCTCCCAGTGCTTACTTTCTTGAGAAGGAGCTGGTTCTGTAACCCAGGCTGGCCTTAAACTGGTGGCAATCCTATCTCCATCCTCTGAGGGCTCAGATTATAGGAATGAGCCACCTGTGCAACCTAAAATCATGATTAATAAAATACTTGGCATTGTGACTACACTCCATTCAGTGTATTCTCATCTTACCTGTCCACTGTATTGGCTACAGTTTCCAACTGTTTGAGAAGAAAGGGATATAGTTCTGGGAAACGAGAGAAAAACTCTCTTCCTGTCATTCTGTGGAGGAAGAAATAAAAGAGAAACTATTACCTTTTATAAGTTTTGATCTGATAAGAAAGCCCTTTAAAGGAAAACAGCTATTTACTGAAATAGTTAAAAAGAAAGTCTACAACATCTTACATTTAAAAGTCAACACAAATGATGCATAGTTGGAAGTGCTTCTGATCAATGGACTTATCTCCATAATTAATATGACAAATACTTACAAATATTTGATATTAACTTCATCCATGGAAGAGATATGTATTGTTACCATGCCAGGTTTGCACAGCTGACTTGAGCTATGACTACTGGCAACAACTGACAGACTGACTCCACTTCGGTGAGAAGGACAAGCCTAAAACAAGGTTTCCTGACTTGGGCACTGTGTGATTTTGGACCAAGGGATCCTTCAGGGTGGAGGATGCACCCTGTGCTGAAGGTTGGTTAGTAGTCTCTGTGGGCTGTACCCACTAAATGCCAGCAGCATAACACTCTTCTGTCTAACCATGACAATGACAGTGCCTCCAAAGACTGCCAAATGTATATGGAAAGACACATTGATAAATGGCTGGGAGCTACTGCTCTGTGAGGGGCAACCAGAAGTGTAGACTGGCAAGTGAGCTTCTGTCTGGATCATTCCAGCTTATACCTATATGGGTTCCCCTTTTCATATTCATAGAAACTACTCAGAGTTTCTCTCAGAGAAGGTGCTAAAAATAGTTCCTCAAACTGCAAAGTAGGCCAGAAAGTTCAAACTTAGGATACCATTTAGGGAAAAAGCCGGTTTATTAAAGAAAGTGAAGGCCTATTAAAGAACTACTCACAACCTGCTCACTGCTTCAGTTTTAGACACAACATGTTATTATTTTGTTAAGCTGCAGCATTTCTGCAGGCAGCAAACTGCTCAGCTCTGCGTTGCCAGTCAGCTCACACACACACCGATGGGCTACCACCAAGACTCATGATTTCCCATAAAGCTCCTTCTTCAGACAGCTCCTGCCTCCCCAAGCAACCACTGATGTGATTTCTACTGCCACAGTTTAGCTTTGTCTATTTTAAACTTTCACAAAAATGTGGTAGTACATTTTATAATTTTTTGTCTGGCTTTTCTTACTTGGCATAAAGTTGCTGAGACTTGTCCACGATGTTGGCTACAGCAGCAGTTTGAATCTTTTTCTCCTAAGTAGAACTCTACCATGTAGAATACAGAAGTTTGTAATTCATTCTGTTGGCAGACATGGGTACCTTTCATTTGGGGAAAAGGGAATCTGAATAAAATTGCCATCCTGACATCCCCAAACAAGCCTTTTTTTTTTTTTTTTTTTTTTTTTGGTTTTTAGAGGCAGGGTTTCTCTATGTTATCTTGGTTGTCCTGGACTCCAACTCACAGCGATTCTCCTGCCTCTGCCTCCCAAGAGCTGGGATTAAAGGCGTGCGCCACCACACCCGGCTGGCTTTTCTTGATCATATTTTTCATTTCTCTTGGGCTAATATTTGAGAATAAATGACATGAAATCTGCACACTCTTTACTCCTTAGGAAACCCATAGTTTAACCCAACAACTCCATGACTTTATGCTGCGACATCAAGTGACAGCTCTGGTGGGTCTGCCCACTTCCAGTGCTTGTTGATGGCTTTTATCTTTTTTTCCATTTTAGGCAAACTTGAGATATTTGTGATTTCGATTTATATATCCCTTAGTTTGGATTACTATTGCTGTGATAAAACACCATGACCAAAGCAAGTTGGGGAGGAAAAGGTTTATTTGGCTTACACTTGTACATCATAGTTTATCACTGAAAGTTAGGACAGGAACTTGAGCAGGGCAGGAACCTGGAGGCAGGAGCTGATGCAGAGGCCACCACGGAGGGGTGCTGCTTACTGGCTTACTCCACATGTCCTTTTTAGTCTATTTTCTTATAGAACTCAGGACTACCAACTCAGCACAACCCCCACTAGCCACTAATTAATAAAACGCCTTACAGCTGGATCTTATGGCGGCATTTTCTCAATTGAGGTTCCCTCCTTTTAGATGACTCTAGTTTGTGCCAAGCTGACATAAACTAGCGGGGACACTGACCTACGTTGAAAATTTGAGATTTTGCCTTTGATCACTGCTGGCATGATGCTTCAGGCAGCTTAGGTGCTACAACTTTCACAGAGCTAGGCCACAGGGTAACTAGAAGATTCAAAGTTAATTCTGTTCAATGACCTAAACTGTCCAGCAATCGATGATGTCCACTTCTTTGATAATACTTATTTTTTCTTAAATTAATCAGCCATGGTGAAAAGGCGGAAGGAATTTATAAGAATGACTTGTTCCTCTTCTACTCAGCCCGTCAAGACAGTCTTGTTAAGATGGGGAGAGACGAGGAGAAAAGTAAAGTTACAGCTGCTGAAGCAAGGCAAATGACGAGCAATGGCAGCTGCAGAGCCACCTTATCCCATCTGCAACAGGAGAGACTACAGATGGAAGGAACCAAGGAGACAAGGGGTCTATGTAGTCTCCCTCACCAAGGAGGACACTTTGTTGGGACTACTACATTTTGTGACCCATTAAACCTAATAATGGCTGAGTCTCTCCTCCCTAAGCACAACCTGCTAGCCTCGCTAAGGAAAGAATATAAACATTTTTCTAAAAAGTTTTTAAGAAACTGAATGCCCTAGTTCTAAGACCTTACCTCTCTATGCAAAACAAAACACATCACGACATCTCTTGGCATCTTCCCTTTCTCTGTAGCCCTCAACAGTTACTGCATGGGCTGGTGGTGTAGGCAAAAGGGGACAGGCTAGAAAAATGACCCACACTCTCTAAAATCAATGACTTGACAGAACCATGACCTTTAAGATTTACCACCTGGTCTTTAGGTTAGGCTGGAGGCAATTTCAACACATACTTCTCAACTGATATAAAATAGAGATCTCCTAAAACTACAGACAAATGCTTTACTTACTTACAGGAGCACCATGCATACCCTTGGGATTATACTTTCTTCTAAGCAAACAAACATTAACTTGTCTCCTTCCTCAAAACTGATGCCCTGAATACCACCAGTGGATCATGTAGTCCTCTGAAGACCAGCCAAAAAGATCTGCTTGAGATAGGCTACATTTAGTTAGTCACAAAAACTTCCTGTAAGTGACCCAACTTTTCTAAGCCCTGTAGTCAATTACTTCTACTGTGAGAAAGATTACATGGTATATATCATTTCATCCAGTTCTAACTGGAGTAATAACCAACAAGGCCCAGGACATAACTGTTATACATAGGAAGCTGTTCCTGGTTTCGATTTGTGGGTTAAGTCTGTATAATCACATATACTCTCTGAGGTATCTGGACTAATGCCCAAGGCTAGATGGAAAGGTAATATAGAAAACCACAGAGCTTTTTGGTTTACATGATGTGTGGTGGTAATTAAATCTCAGGTGCTTGGGTCTGAAGCTAATGTTAATACTTGTATCCATTTCATTGACATAAATTTAAATTAATTAAATGATATTAGACAAAATGCACGAATTTAGTCCTAATTTGTCAACAGAATAATGAAAAGGGCTGGCAACACGGCAATCTCCTGGGAAAATTGTCCAAAAGTCGAGGTAACATAAGAAATAAGGGCCAAGGCTGTTGGTGGATGTAGAATCCTTACCTAGTATGCACGAAGGCCTGGGTTTGATACCAAGCACCACACAAAACTGCAAAAATTGGCACATGCCTGTAAATCCAGTATGCAGGGAGTGGAGGCAGAAGGATTCGAGTTTCAAGGCTATGGTTGGCTACATAGTGAGCTCAAGGCCAATTCATAAAATCCTGTCTCAAAAACATCACCACTAAAAGAAAGCTGGAAGGGATGTCATCCAGACAGGTGTCTAGAAGTTCCCACATGACTAAATACCTGCCCAGTGAAGCAGCAACTCTCCTTTCCTGTGAACTCCACCCAAGGGTGTGACATAATGAGGAGCCCTGGGAGGCATGGTGCCTCCTTTGGACAAAGGACAGAAATGCTCTGTGCTCATCACAGAAGCTCCTGTGAGACACCCCACAGCAGACACAAGTATTTGCTCCTCTTTACATTACCCCCTGGCCCCGGGAACTCAATATGGGCACAAAATTGCCAATTCCTAGCTACTGGTATTTGCTAGGGCAGAAAATTAATACTAGACAATTAATTTTAAAGATTAGCAATGATGTTGCTACATACCTGTAATCCTAGAACATGGAAAACTGAGACAGGAGGATTGCTATGAATTTCAGGCCAGCCTGGTCTATAATAAATAGAGAGTTCCAAACCAGCCAAAGCTACATAATTAAGCTCGTCTCAAAAAAAAAAAAAAAAAGATGATGAAAAAGGAGGATAAAAAGGATTCACACACACACACACACACACACACACACACACACACACACACACAGAGAGAGAGAGAGAGAGAGAGAGATCACCTATGTCATAACCACAACCTATAATATATTATACCTGAAGACAAGTTATTTTGAAGAATAACTTTTACTTTGAAGAAAAGTAAAAGATGAGGAACTAAAATACTAAGACAGGCAAAATGCTGACAGCAGCTAAAGCTGAGTAATTGGTGTTAACGAGAGGCAATTCTTGTCATTGTTAAATACATTGAAAATTTAATAATAAAATGTTTTAAATTCAAAATAAGAATAAAAGTTAGAGAAGGGAGAAAATTATCTAAGGATTAGACACCCATTAACCAGAATACATGAAGAACCACAGGGAAACAATCAGTAAAGAAAAACAAGTCAATATAAAATGGACAAAACTATTAAAACAATCTCAGAAGAAAACGGCAGTCCATTTGCCCATATGCATCTCTCTACTTAGCTAACAAACAAAAAGCAGCACATCTGTCCTTGTGAGGAACTAGTTAAAAACTGCCAGAGCAATTCCCTAGTGCTCTGAGTTACACGGACAAGCAGTCTCACTCATACAGTCATATGACTGTAATCTAGAAACTGTCCTGAGAGATAACTGGGCTCTGCTGCCCACAATGCTGCCAGATAAGAAGGACCTCGGAACGATTCCTTTATGATGAAAGGCATTATTTTAATTCAATCGAAGCTAATTGTCCCAAACAGCAAATTACCTCATTCAGTTATCTTAGAAAATATTTATGAACCATCTGTCCTGGAGGTATGAGGCACATTACCTCAAAGCTAAACGTTTTGACTAACTGTTTTGTTTCTCGGAGCTGAGTAGTTTGCTTTATTCTATCTTTTTAAAAGTACACAGTTGTCTCTCTACGTGGGAGGAGGGCAGGCTCCAGCACCCCTGCAGACAGAAGAATTTATAGAAACAGTGCCAATGTATCCTCTAAGTCATTTCTTCAATACTGGTCATAGCCGCACAGCATAGATGCTTTGTACATACTGTTCTACTGCACTGTGTAGGGAATAATGATAGGAATAGAGGCCTGACTATGTTCAGAACATACACAATGTTTCTTCTAAATATTACCGTCCATGGTTGATTGAGTTCATGGATGCAGATCCCACAAATACAAGGCGTTCATATATTGTTAATACTGTTATTCTAGATGCTTCAGGCTGTGTTTATCCCATGTTAAAAACAAAATTTATTTTCTAAAGAGACATTCGACTCTGAAAAGCAGGTGTCCTAGTCTAACAATCTTAGCACACTGACTCTGAGAAAGTGCAGCTGTCATGAAGCCCACCTACAGCCTACTAACACACTGGAAGAACTACATACTGCAGCTCTGTATACCTGCCAGGAGGATTCCTAAAGGCTGCATGCCCCAGAAGCTCCTAAGGACTGGCCATAATGCACCCAAAGGGTGTATAGCATTGTGAAAAAGCCTCAAGAGATGGTGGATGAATCGGGCAAAGGACTAACCTAAGATGCCTAATTCACCCTCCACTCATTGCTGACCCAAGTCACTCAATAGTTTCTAGCACCTTGGACCCCAGGTGCCAGATAATATGCTAATCCTGGCCTCCAGCTTGCTGTGGCTATCTGACTTCTCAAGGACATACTCAATGAGGAAGCACCACTTAGAACCATGCCTCTATGGAAGTAGGTCAAAGGTTTTGGGATGCACGTACAGGTCTGTTTAGAAGCTTATTTTAAAAGGCCAAGACTATGGCACCATTTTAGATTACATCTGCATCTTATGTAAATTCTGGAACATAAGCGGCCTATCTCTCATTTGCTTCACAATGGAAACTACCATGTCACTGCATTTTCCCCATCAAAGTGGCAAATAACTATACAAGATAAATTGCTCCTTACTGATTTCTTGGAGATGTGAATACTCTCTCTCTCTCTCTCTCTCTCTCTCTCTCTCTCTCTCTCTCTCTCCTGATGGCTGACTTAGTTTTCTAGACATTTCTTTCTTTTCTGTCTTTATAACCAGTCATACTGAATGTCTTTTAGTGCCACTGACATTCTATGCTCTTTGTAGTCTACATATTGCAGCAAATGTCGTAACCTCGCTAGGAATATGTCCCCCATGTTACCACCTTTTTTGCCAGGCTAATTCTAGATGAACCTTTTGCTTTTGCCTGAGGCAAACTTCTTCTAGGACATTCCCCATTATCTTAAGTCCAATGGTTTTACATTGCTAGAAAAAAATACCTGAGATTTGGTAGCTATAAAAGAAAACAAGTTTATTTTGTTCACAATGTAGGAGGTTCACAGGTATGGCTTGAGCATCAGCATGGCTCTGGTAAGGACATCAAGGCAGATGTTATCACATCTGTGACTGTATAGAAGGAAAAAATGTAATCAGACAGGAAGCCAGAACAAATCATATGTCAGGGAGTGCTGGCTAGTTTTATGTCAACATGACATAAGCCAGAGTCATTTTGGAAGAGGGAACCTCAAATGAGAAATTGCTCCCATGAGACTGGCCTGTGGGCAAGTCTGCGGTAAATTCTCTTGACTGATTAATTGATGTAGGACTCATTATGGACAGTGCCACTCCTGGCCTTGTAGTCCAGGTGCTGTAAGAAGTCAGGCTGAGCAAGCCAGGGGAAGCAAGCACTAAGCAGCACACCTCCATGGCCTCTGCATCAGCTCCTGCCTCCAGGTTCCTGCTGTCTGAGGTCCTGCCCTGACTTCGCTCAATGAGGGGAATGATATAGAACTGTAAGCTGAAATAAGTTTTTTTCTCCCCAAGTTGTTTATGGTCATTGTGTCTCATTGCAGCAATAGAGACCCCAGTTAGACAAGGGATTGTTCTTACAATCTGCTCTTATGAGAAGTGACTCAGAGTCCTACTATTTCTTTCAAAGGGTAGTACCCACAATGGCCTCCCAATGAGGCTTTAACTTTTAAAAGATCCACTCCTCATCAGCTCCATTCATTAACTGTTGTGGGGCTGGCAAGATGGTTCAGCAAGTAAAGGCACTTGCTGCCAGGCTTAGTGATTGACTTCAGTCACAAGGACCCACATAGTAGGAGAGAACCAAGATCTTCTGCATGTTGTCATGTGACCTCCACACATGGTATACCATGGCCCAAAATCATATACACAGGCTTTAAAACAAACAAAAATAGATCCACACCAAAGAATCTGGATGAGGTATGCTTCCTTAGTTCTACACTAAAACCTGTACTGTTCCCATCATAGCACGTACAACAAGCCATACATGCAACTTCTTGTTCATCTATTTCTCCCACCAGAATATACTATTTTCCCAAGCAGAGACTAAAGCTATCTTCTTTTCTCCATTGTTTCTCAGACAGTAAGCATGATGCCCAGCTTGGAGCTGGTACCCAATAAACAGCTGCAGAACTGGCGTTGCAGATTGGTTCTAAGGCACTGCTTGCCTAGCATGGGAGGCCCTGCGTTCCATCCCTAGCACCAAAACCCTGAGTAAACAAAGAGGAGTCCATCATCTCAAAACAAATATGCGCCCCTAAGAAGCAGCTGCTGAATGAGAGAAGCAAAGTCATAGACAGAGAAGGAAAAAGGGATCACAAGCAAGACAGCAACAAAGCAATGCCGCCAAGTCCTCACTGGCACTCCAGGAGTGGCACTGTTAACAAACCAAGCCACCCGAGAGGACTTAACATTTATTAAACACAAACAGAGGAAGCTTTTCTCACTGGTTTACAAACAGTTCATTTCTAGTTCACCCTGAAAAGCAAACAGGTTGCTGTTACCTCCACAGAGGTAAGAAGCCCTCAGGGTGAATTCTGCAGAGACAGAGCAGTTAAGATAAACTTGTTTATCTATGTATTCAAAACTAGCCCAGCAACCTTTTAAACCAAAGAAGGGTAGGGGAAAAAAGAAAAGAAAAAAAGCTGACCTGCGGTCAACTCACCCTCCTAGAAAGAAAAAAGACAACACAAAAGTTGTGAGTGGGGTAAGACAGGCGCAGATGGGTAAAAACAGAACAGCCAGGGGAAAGGTAAGAGCAAAGCAGCTTTGACTCAAACTGCCAGACCTATGTTAACCTTGGTCTCAGCAGGTAAGGCCATCAACCAAGGAGATGCCTGCTGGGGCTTCTGCCAAAACGTCCCCAAAATATGACCAGGACACCAGACATGGCACTTCATAAGCATATGCTGGTCTGGCTTTTCTGAGAAACTAGTTACAGGGGTAGCTATCAAAAACTGATACTACAACATTTACATCTATAAATAAAAGCTGCATTAGTGACAACATGTATATAAGAAAGAGGACTGCACAGAGACAAGTTGATTTGTGAAGCATGGCTATCTTCATTCACCACAGAAATTCCTCTCCTCAGCCTCCCTTAACCTGAAAAATCTGTCTCTGTTCCTATTTGTAGTTGTAAAGAAGCATCAATCCTCTGGCTCTTCTTCAAGTCCAATAATGCGGTGGGGCTCCTGTTTGCACATAACTAATGTGTTTTTTATTATTAATCTGTGCATATACATTTGCATGTGCTGTGTGTAAATATGAATTATGCATACACAAACAACTCAGGGGTTTGTCCTTGCCATCTACCTTGTTTGACACAGGGTCTACTGTGTCTGTAGCTAGTATGTTAAGCTAGGTGGCCATGAGCGTCCAGGCAACTGTGTCTCCATTCCATGCCCTATCTCACCACAGGAGTGCTGGGATTACACACACACTTTTCTGTGACCAGTTTTACAGACAAATGCCTTAGCCACTGAGCCTTCCTCCAGTCTAAACTGTGTGTTTAAGGTTAATCTCTTGTATATCCATTTAATTCACAACTCAGGCAAAGACTGTGCAAGGTATCCACTTTGCCCCTGCCTATAGGCCCTTAGATTAACACAGAGGTAGCATGCAGAACTGTATGTCTGCAGCACCACTGGAGTGAAGGGAGTCAAGTGGCACTTCTCTACCTCACCTGCTCAGGGCTGACTCACAAAGCCTGGCCAATATTTAGAACAAAGCAGGTAGGCAACAAAGGTTTATTAAACTAGTAGAATATTTGTTTATCACCTATTGGTTTTATTTTAAAAGTATAATTAAAATTATGCTAGGCCTACTCCTTTTTTAAAAAAAGATTTAAATCGGGTGTGGTGACGCACACCTTTAATCCCAGCACTTGGAGGCAGGGGGCAGAGGCAGGTGGATCGCTGTGAGTTCAAGGCCAGCCTGGTCTACAAAATTAGTCCAGGACAGCCAAGGCTACACAGAGAAACCCTGTCTCGAGGGAATAAAAAGATGTAAGATTTTTAATTCATTTTACTTATGTGTATCTGTGTCTGCATGAATAAGTTTAATGTACCATGTACATCTAGCAGCTCAATAAGGACAGAAGAGGGAGTTGGAGCCCCAGGAACTAGAGTTATAGGTGGTTGTGTGCCTCCAAGTGGGGGCTGGGAATGACACCCAGGCTCTCTGCAAGGCAGCAAGTGCTTTTAACTACTATGAGCCATCTCTACAGCCCCATCTTTGTTCCGTTTGTTTAGACAGGGTCCACTGTATAGGCCTCACTAGCCTGGAACTGGCTGTGTAGATCAGGTTGTCATCAAATTCACAGAGACCTGCCTGTCTTTGCTTACTGAGTGTTAGCATTAGTCTGTGTGCCACCATGCGTAGCCAGCCATACTTTCATTATATAAGAAATTTCATATAATAAAATGTCACATACAAAAAGCTACAACACAAACCTCCCAAGTTTAACCACTAATCTTAAGTTTTGTTATCTGTCCATCTATAACCCTCTTTTCCTTATATATTCTCCTATGATCTGCTTTTTTACACTTACAGATATATAGAGGATAGTTTCAGCCAGGTATGGTGGCACCTTCTGTAATTCCTCCATTTGGGAGATGGAGGCAGGTAGATAATGAATTTAAGGCCAGCCTATGCTACATAGTGAAACCTTGTCTCAAACAAAACAAAACAAGCCGGACGTGGTGCACGCCTTTAATCCCAGCACTCGGGAGGTAGAGGCAGACAGACTGCTGTGAGTTCGAGGCCAACCTGGTCTACAAAGCGAGTCCAGGACAGCCAAGGCTACGCAGAGAAACCCTGTCTCGAAAAATAAACAAACAAAAAAACAACATGGCCTGAGGTTTTAAGAGTTCTCCCTGCTCTTCCAGGACCTAAGCTCAGTTTCCAGCACCCAATATACAACTGCCTGTAAATATAGCTGGTCTGAGAGGGCACCCCCTCACACACATAGCATACACTTACACAGACATATACACAGACAAAAAACTAAAAAATTAGAAAATCAGTAAGAATATGTATTGCCCTCACAGAAGACCTGAACTTGGTTCCAAGGACCCGTACCAGGCAACTCACAAGCACCTATAACTCTGGCCTCAGGAGATCCCAGATGCCTTTGACCTCCTTGGGCACCTGTACACCACACACACTGAGATGGCTTAGTGTGTAAAAGCACTTGCTGTACAAGCCTAGTGACCTGAGTTTGATCCCCAGAACCCACAGAAAAAGCTGGATGCAGAGGTGCATTATATGAAACCCTAGCACTTGTACCATCAGATGGAAGACAGAGGCAGGAAAAATGTCTGCAAGCTGGTGGGTCAGCTAACCTGTAGTACACACAGCAGAAATACGAGAGACCCAGCTTCAAAAGAATGTGGAGGGTAAGAACTGACTCCCCAAAAGTTGTCCTCTACACATGCCTGTCCCTGCTGAAAGTTCACCTGGATCAAGCTTCAATCTTTCCTAGGAACTCTGTAGTTAATATCTGCCACATATAGGAAAAGTTAAAATGCCACAAGCCTATGTTTTGTGGCATCCCTATGCAAACAATAATGTGATGAAAAAAGGCTTTTAGTAAATACACATGCAAGAAAATGAAGTTATCCGACAAGGGTCCATATACACACAGCTCACACCACTCTCAATCATCTCAGAAGAGGGATCAACAGAGTCATGCACAAAGGACTAAAAACAAGCAAGCAAGGGCAAGCAAAAGCATGCAGGCCTGAGGAGCTGCATAGTAAACAGCAGCAAAGGCGGAGGCTGTGCCCAGCTTTGAAAAACAGAACTTATTCACAGGCCATGGAGCAAACACCATAAACTCTGACGTTACATGGAAATAAACGCTGAAGGCAAAAAAGGAGGTTTGCAGTTGGTGTTTCAAATAGTAACCCAATAAACTATTAAAATGGGCTGCTCCCTATGTTCTGGCCAATAAAGCCAGCCCAGAGGACAGAAATTCAGCCAAGGGTTCGTCTCTGTGCTACAGTAACTGCTGATGAAACAGCAAGCTCATGCTGAGAAAAACAATGCCGCCAAATGGAAACAAGCCTGCAAAAAAGACGAAGCACACATAATTTCAAAGGATATGATCAAATGCAGACTAATCAAACACAAACAGCTTGTTGAAAAGATACTGGGGTTTGGAATCCCACCAGACCATCTTTGACGCTGTTCTTGGAACCTTCCCTCCAAGCCTGACTGGGCTGACACCAAGACATATCCTATAGTGGTGGCAGGCCAGGGCACAAATGAAAACAATTATGAGTCAATCAGAAAGGGAGGAAACCTGGTGCAATGGCTGCTGCATGCCTATAAGTGCCAGCATTCAGGAAGCTGAGGCAGATAGATGGATCACCAAGTATGAGACCACCACGGCCTACCTATAGTTTGTCTAAACAATAACAACAAGAAAGAAAGAAAGAAAGAAAGAAAGAAAGAAAGAAAGAAAGAAAGAAAGAAAG
>OU015742.1:95103548-95180173 GCA_907169655.1 Acomys percivali
AGTTAAATAGATAAATAGAAAAAAAATGAGATGAGCATCTGGAGAAGGGGCGGGGGGGAAAAGAAATGAAAGGGCACTAGAAAGATCTCAAGTCACACTAAGAAGCAACAGTGTCAGGTAGAAAGGTATGTGGGCAATTATGAAAACTAGCATTACTGGACCTTATGACTTCACTTTTCTTAAAAAACAAGGCAAGGACTTTATTTTACAATTTGAATTTTCTTTGCTTTGGAATGCAGTATGTAACATATACACACTTTGGTTCCTTTTATAATCCAGAGACTTTTTAAATTCATGCTCTGTTTTGAGATTATGTCATTTCTCCCCTTGCCTTCCCTTCCTCCAACCCCACACCATGTTGTCGGCCATAACGTCATTGCCAGTTCTCTTTCAAATGCATGACCTCTTTTTCTTTAGTTGTTGTTATGAATACAACTGGTTTAGTCCATATAATGTTACTTGTATGTATGTTTTCAAAGCTGACCATTTGATATTAGAAAACCAATTCAAGTGTTCTTCGCTGAGGAAGACTATTTCTCCTGCTATTCCCTGGTTGTCTGTGGTTCTTTTTTATGACTTCACTTTTATAATCGAAATAATTTCAGCACCTAAATACTTTCTTTAAAAAGAGGCAAAGTCACCATGTAGCCAAGGATGATCTGAATCCCTCTCTGTACTTCCCAAGTGCTGGGAGTACAGGTGTGTCCCAGCACACCAGCTTGTGCAGTGCTGAGAACGGAACCCAGAATTTGTATATGTGAGGGAAGCACTTCACTAGCTGAGCTACATGTGTGACCAGTGCATCAAGGAGGAAAAAAGTAGCCAGGTGCAGTGCATGCCTCTAATCCTAGCATTTGGGAGGCAGAGCAGGAGATCTCTATGAGTTGAGCCTAACCTGAGTCAGCCCAGCTACATAGTGAGACTCTGTCTTGAAAAACCCAAAAGCAAACAAACTAAAACAACTATCCGTTTAAAGTGAGTACTATAACTTTGGTTTGTAAGTTCACATTTTGTTTTCTAGAGATGTCTCTTTGGAAATGCCCTACGGCTAGGCTATGTAGTGTCTGAAAGGGTGGCTGCTCCTCTAAAGCTGTAGTGTGCATACTGAAAGTCATGGTATCATCAAAGGCAGGGAGCCAAGTCTCTCTTGAAAGAAGCCTTTGAGCACAGCGCTTGCGAAGCTATGACTCGGTGACCGGTCTGCTGCAAACATGATGCCTTCTTCCTGAAACCCTGGAGATGCCTCAAGTGGGCCACACACCACAGTCAGCATACCTCGTAAGAAATTCGAGATTCCGCTTTATATTTTAAGAAAACTGTGATGTGGTATGAATCTGATCATGGTACATTAAAAATTAATTTGTTACATATTCTTAAAGAAAATAAATAAATAAAAGGGTGACTACCAGAAGTTAGGGGCATGGGGGATACTGTTTAACGGTACTTTCCTTTTGGAAGATGCGTGGTAGTAACAGTAACAAGACAATGTTAGCGTCCCTACTATCACGGAGCTGTACACTTCAAAATGGTCACAATGATAAAATGTGTTGTGTGCATGTTATCACGCTAGGATGTGTTATTACACTGAAACAAACCACAGCTGTTCCAGAGGAAGCAGGGTTGTGATGGGTGGTCCTCAGCTTTTCCTTCTTAAGAGGAAAAGACCCTGCAACCATGCGCTTCGGGGCACAGTTGAGACTTCGCAGGGCAAACCGAGGGAGGCTAAGAACCACTCTCTTTGCTTCCTCCCTTCTCACTTCCCACCACCGCTTTATTTCTAGTCTCTCTGGTTTAAGCAGGACGTCACTCCATTTACCACTACCCACAATCCTCTACCTCACAAGTTTTAGCGTTCATATAACAAAGGCAGTTAATGATCCTTTATTGAAGCATGCTTAAAAATCATTTCCTCACTAGAATGTGGGCTCCTTGAGACCCAAAGCATCTTTGTTTCTGCTCTAACCCCAGTATCCAGAACAACAGACAGCACATCACAGGCATTTAGCAAAAACTGCCCTCCTTACACTTCCCTTAGCAATCCCTTCTACAAACCCTGTCAAGAGAGAGAGAGAGAGAGAGAGAGAGAGAGAGAGAGAGAGAGAGAGAAGTTGTCTTGTCAACTGCAGGGTCCCAGTCCCATCATCCCACTCTGGAGCTGCAAGATCGAATACTCACTTGGTAACTGGCCTCACTCTTCAGACCCTATTCGAGCACAAACATACAAGTTCCTGCTGTTGTCTGCTTCATCTAGCACACTTTTAAGCCATCATCTAGCAATTTCTATTTCACTCATTAAGAATTAACACTCATATAAAGCCCAGTATTTCTATCATCTTTAACATTCTCTTTGTTACCCTTTAAGTTCCTATTCTAAATTGTATTTTCATTAAGGTTAATATTAATTTGCCAACTCAAGCCATAAAGGGAAGGTGCAGCACCACTATAATCTCAAAACTCAAGGACTAAGAACCACCCCTAAAAAATATCTACTTGAATTATTAACCATCAGGAATTACGTGGGCTTCCCAAGGAGACACAAGCTGGGTGCAATACAGGACCCAGCTTTCTGTTTGGCTGGTACCCCTACTCCATGCCAGGCAGCTGCTTAGCAAGTCTAGGACAGACTATGACCTAGACAGGTCAGTTTTCAAAGGACTTCATGCCCCTGTGGTTTGGTCAGACGGCAATCTCTTCATACTGTCAAGCCTGGTCCAGTCAAAGAAAGGTTTCCTACCTGAGCTTCTTAGATCTACATACTGAGCCAGGGCCACCCACTGACTCTAAACACAGAACATTAGCAGGGAAACCAGCAGCCAAACTAATCTGTAAAAATCTACTCATCTGCTCTCACAAAGCATTCCCAGAGGTCACTGGGCCACAGTTAAGTCCATTTTGCTCCTAAATCTCCTGTCTCTCCAGTATTCAAACTAAGAGGATCTTGTCTCCCCCCAGACTTCTAACGTTTATGAAAATTAAATCAGCAAAGAAGAAAGAACATGGATTTGTTCTTAATCAGGCTCAATGCTTCAATTCCCCCAATACACTTTTTTTTTTTTTTTAAATAAAGTCTGGGGATTTCCAGACCAAGATTTATTTACAAAGAAAAACCAAACTAAAAGCCAACAGACACCAGGTAAAATCTTCTACTCTACTTCAATGCTGTCCATTTCTAGTAGGATGTGATGTCCACTGAGATATTTTCTCAACAACTAAGTGAAGGGAGACTCAGAATACTTATCGTACAGCAGGAGTTCCTCTGCCACAGAGTTAGACGAGTCTACCTCAGAGCAAAGAATTCAGTCTCCCACACACCGGTCCACAAGTACTCAAAACCTGGGATAATTCCCACCGATTGGCTGGATCTCCAAACAAGCGAAAAGCCAGTGTCTGGACTGGAAGAAAGAATACCGTTGAACATCTTAGCCACTTGTTTTTGGAATAGCCACACATATAATCTGGAGTAAGTGTAGCTCATTATTGGTATTATTGGGAAAAAAACCCAAAAAGCCAAACAAAACAAAAAAAAACAAAAGCAAAAATACCTCACCACTGGCTCCTGGGGTTGGGGTTCGGGTTAGGGGTGAGGGTGGGGGAGGAAGCAGGTTGGTTTCTGTTTAAACGCAAATAAAATGTATTAAATTAGACATTCTCATATCAGAGTCATGTGTTTGCTCTTCTCATGAAAGCTGAGTTTTTAGAGTGCTCTGAAGTCAGACTGCCACCCCTGTGGATCCCAGAACACCATCCACTTGTCCCCAAAGTAGCCTGCCCACTGAGATCACACAGAGCCTGGCTTTGGACACTCTAATCTGACTGAAGGCATTCTGTTCCCATTCCCTTCCATGTCTGCGTCCCCAGTCCCTCAAGGCTGAGGCAGCATTCTGCCTTCAGCTCCACACCACACTAGCGAGGAGATAGCAAGCCATGCATTGCCTACTATTTTCTTTTCTTTCTTTTTTATTTTTTTAGAATAAATCAGATCTCCTCTTCCTCAAATTTTCTACTAACTACAATTAATATTTGCTCATTTTTTAAAAGGGCAAGCAATATATAACAAAACATAACTAATCTCGTCCATTATAGAGCTCTTATATACACATATACATACCTAACTCTATATATAGTATCTCCTGCTGTTCTGAAGGAATGGCAAACACAAGGCAATTGAACAATACTGTTTCCCAAATTATTTTAATTGATGTTCAGATGCCATACTCATTTTTGACTCAGTAGCAGAATGAAAAGAGGGGCATCTTCCTCATCCTTAATTGAAACACTCATTTAAAACATAAAACCACATTCTTTTTATTTTCAAGTTTGGTTAATAATTTTAGCCAAATACAGAAAAACAGGAGTGAAATTATATTTCCCCAGAATTTTTAAGGTTTCACTCCATTAATTTCTTTTTCACTAAAAAAAATTATCTTCATGTATTCTATGAGCCTGTTTGTCTGGGCCCTATGTGCATGCTTGACGGCTGTGTTGGCCAGAAGCAGCCCTGGGATCCTATAGAGGCAGAGTTTTGGTTGGTTGTGAGCTACCGTGTGGGTCCTAGGAACCAGACTTGGCTCTACTGCAGGAACAAGTGCTCTCAACTGCTGAGTCATCATCTTTTGAGCGGGGGGGGGGGGGGGGGGGGGGGGGGAGGGTTGGGGGAATGGGGGGGTGGGGGAGTAGGGGGGTGTGTGCCCAATCCATTAACTCTAAGGCTACTGCTGTGCCAAGTTGCCTTCTGGGTGTGTGAACTGTTAGTGGTTTCCTAATCACCATTATCACCAACTGCAAAGGTCCCAGGGCCTTGGTGTGCACAGCCTTCCATTCACTGTGCCAGGACTCATGTTCCTCAGTCCTAGGAACTGTGTCTGTCATAACTTCCTGTCCTCGTTTTATTCTGCTTTCTGAATTCTTAAACTGGGTGTTGAATAACTGGAATAATTATCTCATTTTTTTTTTCTCCACCATATCCTCCTCCATCCTTCTAGTACAACCTCTCAGTTTTTTCATTGTCTTCTGTCAACATACTAATATTTCACATGAATGATCATATTTTAAAACCTTCGACACTTCATTATGTTCCTATTGCTGCTCTCACTCTAGGCATGGATGGCGGCACACACCTGCAATCCTAACACTTAGGAGCCTGCGGCAAGAGAAACATGACTTCAGGCCATTCTGGCTCAAAAAAGTCGGGAAGATGCAAAACAAAACAAAAAGTCATCTTGTTCTGTTTTCGTCTGGTCCCTGATCTCCATATCTGTTTCCAATAAAGTTTTTTCTTCCATTACTGTGTGTAAACTTTACATGACGGCATCCCTTGGTATTACTGTAGTACTTCTTTTCCCTCCTAACACATCTACATGGAGGTGCCCTCCCTCCATCCCTCCCCCATCCCCACATCCCAAAGCAAATAATAATTCTGTCAGTTAGAAAAAGAAACTTAGTGTTATCTATAATGTATCAAATACAAGCCAGAAAGCAGGCTAACAGGAAAGGACGCAAATGAAGACCACCTGAATAAGCAGTGTGGTGCAAGGGTATTTATTAGAAGCTACCCTCTATTCCAGTTTAGACTTGTCTAGACAAATCATCTGCTATGTGACTCTGAAGAGCACCTATTCTAAGCACAAAATTTAAAGTTTTCTTTGTGTGTGTGTGTGTTCACCCCTAGTCCAATTCAGCCATGACTCCAAAGAATGGAGGGAAACAAGAGGGAGGCAAGAAGTCCTTCCAGAGGGCTGGCTTGTACACACTGTGCCTTAAGGTCACAAGCTGGTAATACTGTGCTGAGTCTCTGACTTCCTGACCTTGCTCTGGAGACGGCACCTGCCCTCACTGTGATCTGGCAGAGGAGCTGCAAGCATGGCAAGAGTACTGTGCAGTGCGCCTTAACCTCTCAACAGAGAGTCACTGACACGGGAAGTTTGGTAAGTCACTCTACCTAACTTTGCAAAGACAAGTGTATCCTCAGTGTAGAAATACTCCAATTATTCTTAAAAACATATAAAACTCACAAACGTTAAGCAAAACATCTATCCTCACTAAATAAACATATTTAAAATAAAATGCTCTAAGTTCAGGCAAATCTAATAACATGCCACAGAATGAAGGCAGTTCATCTTTCTGCCTATATTACACCTCTTATAATGTTAATTTTTATAAGTAACGTGAAGATTTTATTTTAGAAAAGGCTGCTACTATGCCAGATAATAAAATCTGAAACCATGTTCCCTATCTTTTTTATCCTGCGTTGGGACAGTAATGAGGAAACGTATGTGGAAAAGGAGCAAAGCCTGAGACCCAGCCGGCGTGGAGGAGTGACTGCTCACTGACAGCGTGGCTGGGGTGATCCGCCTATCCTTGCCAGCACCCTCCCATCTGTTTTCTATAAGACGGGAATAGTTGTGCCTGCTCAGTGGAGTTCCTCTGAGAACAGAGATAACACATCCACAAATCTAACTTTGTTCCTTCTCCACAGATTACAAACCACAGCTCTTTGGCCTTGGATCCTGCCCCCCAAGTCCTCTTCCCCTTCCTCCCCACTTTGAAGAGGAGATGAAAGGAAGAAAACAGATATTAATATAAATTATCATGAAGGCCAGCAGACGAGAGGCTACAATTCACTTGTTTTTACAGTACAGACAGCTTCTCACATACATAAAGTACATGCACTTACAATATGATTAAATTTAAGTTTGTCATAAAATTTTACACAGTATTTTGAAAATTTTAACACCTATATTTTTCAGGGATCAAACATGAAATTGTTTCATTAAACATTGACTATATTTAGTGCCAAAGGCCAAAGAAGGGAAGCTACCTAATTAGATAAATCGTTAACATTTATAGAAACACAGACATAGACAGATAGACACACACATACACACACACATACAGTGACTAAAGGAGATAAACATGGGGGTCTATGCACACAACGCTGCTTTCACACTCTCCTGCCCATGCACTACCAGAAAAGAGTGTTTCCTTTTTTTTTTAAAGATTTATTATTTATACAATATTCTGCCTGCATGCCAGAAGAGGACACTAGATCTCATTATAGATGGCTGTGAGCCACCATGTGGTTGCTGGGAATTGAACTCAGGACCTTTGAAAGAACAAACAGTGCTCTTAACCTCTGAGCCATCTCTCCAGCCCCCAGTGTTTCCTTTTGATGTGTCCATTCTAGAAGTAAAAACAAGGCACTTCTATGCCTGAACATACATATAAAAAGATGCAAATATTACAGTAAGTATTTATTTTATCCTTGGATAATAAAATGATTCTTACATTATTTTATAATTACAATGGACTGACCACTGGCCTAATTTACATTGAAATAATTTAATGTATCAATTTTAAAAGTCTTCAAAAACTCCTATCTGCCAGAAAACAAAATATGACTGATATAAAGAAAAGATTAAACAAAAATAACTAGTTAAAGGAACAATTCCTGCTAGTTTTAATATGGTCCCTACTTTATTTTAAATTAGTCAGTTGAACCAGTGTTTCATAGGTCAGAGGACTTGGTGACACACCAGCAAAGCTGCTTATAAAGCCATCTCGGGGAAGTGCCCACAAATATTTTCTAACACATTTTTTTCTTTGTCTAGTTCAAATTGCTATTGCTTCAGTTTTTTCCTCCTTAAGTCTAATTTTGTTTTCTTTATTCCCTCCCTTTCTTCCCCTTTCTACAAATAATAAGGCTTCTATAAAATCTATTCCATTCTTTCTGGAATTTATATTTAATCTACAAGTATACTAGGAAGAGATTTAAATTTAAAAAAAAGTTTTTAAACAAGAAAGTGGTAACAGGATATAAATAGTGCACATACTCAGACGACCTTACCAGGCAGTACCATTCTCCTGGCAAACCCAGGAGAAGGACGGTCAAAGCTTATTTATAGAAAAGACAAGAGCAGCAGACGATAAAATGAAAATACAGCTGAGAAGACTACTCAGCATCCTCTGGCCTAGTTGCTAAGGTCACTCAAATTCATGGTACTGAAAGATGAAGATGAGTCAAAAAGGGCATCATTAAAATTCTGTCTTAGTCTAAGGACAAGTCATATATGCTTTGACATAAAAGATATGACTCACCATGAGGCCAGGGTTCTTTTTCCTTTCTTCCCTGAAACTCTGAGCAAAACCAAAACAGTGTGACGGTGCCATATCTTGAATGGTAGTTTTAGTTCTGCTATGTATCACATGTGTGCTATAGGTAAGTCACCCAACTTCTGAATTCAGTTTCCTCATCTACTTAACAGGGATATCTGTGGTAATAAGCACACTCTTTCCAGTTCAGGCTGGGATCAAATGACGTAAGACACCAGAAAGGATAGACACAGACAGACAGACAGACAGACACACACACACACACACACACACACACACACACACTCAAAGAGAGATGGGGGGGAGACTAAGACAAAATATTTGAAAAATTAAATAGCTAGCTTTTTTTTTTTAGACTTCAGGTATATATATATATATATATGATGAAATATCTTTTATGAAGTTACCCTGACCAAGTAGTTTAGTGTCCTTATTTAGAAAAATGAAAGGTTCTACTGTGAAATTTTTTATTATGCTGATTCCCAAAAACAAACAAACAACCTATGGTATATGAAATCCTAAAACCTGAGTTCCAAAAGTCTATACCAACAAAACCACTCAAGTAAGCATACTGATCTCCTGGCCTTCAGCTTTTAGTTCCAATCCAGGTACAGAGTGTCTCCATTCAGCAGCCAAAATGATCATGTAAAACACACTTGATTCTCTTTAAGCCACACTTTACAACACTTGCCTTGCTCCCATGCCCTCAAGCTGGCTGGCAAGGCCCCCCACTCCTCCCGAGCTGCCCTTCTTCATTTGTCATATTTCTACCCTAGGTTTTGCACTCTTTCCCAACCAAATGTCACAGATGCTTCTTTGCTGTTAGATGTTCTCCTTGATCCCCTCCCCACGAGCTGAGATGACACCATGGATCCCATGTGCCCTCACAGCTATACTGAGAAGCCTTCACTGAAGACCTTCATTCATGCATCAGTCAAATATCAACCTTCTGAGGTCTGTCAGGCAAAGGAAGCCCTTGGTGCCCCAGATACAACAATGAAGGAGACAAAGTCCCACCCCCCAGAGGTTGATGGCCCACTAAGAGAAACCAGGCCAGACACTGAACATCTATCTAGACAGCAAGAATGCTAGAGGTGCAGTGCTTCTGTTCCAGGACAGAAGCAGGCCGTGGTGGCGCATGCCTTTAGTCCCAGCCCTCGGGAGGCAGAGGCAGGCGGATCTTTTTGAGTTCGAGGCCAGCCTGGTCTACAAAGTGAGTTCCAGGACATCCTACCCTGTCTCAACAATCAAAGCCAAAATATCTTATGATTGCTTATCATTGTTTCCTATGAGCCTCCCACTAAGTCTAGCTCCTAGAAGGAAAATAAAAACAATAAACTAGCGAATAGAAATATTCAGCAGTGTTAACGGTGCTGTGTGAATGTGAAAGACTGCCCACTGTGCGTACAGGCCTACAATGGCTTGTTAAATCTTTCTCAGTCTGGTGTCAACAAGCTTGCAGAAGCCTACCGGGTGCTGTGCCAGTCATACTAGGCTACTCATGATTTAGACTTGGATTTGCCTTTGGCACAAGCAGTCATTTTAACAGTAATTTTCAGATCAGATGAGTTAAGCACTGCAGGCTTCAAAGTCCCAACTTGGCAAAATATGCATCTTCCTCAAACTCAAAACCCAGAATTAAAAGAAAGCCAGGGCCTTCTCTGGTGTGAATTCTAGGATGCTGGCTCCATGCTATCTATAAACGGCTAACCCTGGAAAGGTCAATAACCACCATGAACAGGACCTTGTCAGATTTCTGTCAAGACATAATCCCACCTAAGTTATCACCTGCTGAAGTAAATTAAAGTCAAGAAAGCAAACATTTCATGAATATTCACTTGCCTTGGTCCAAAAAAAGTCTTAGAAATAAGCTTGCCTGTAATTAAAAATAAAAAACAACCCAGAAAGCTGAAATAAGATCTGAGGAGCACTTGCCATGGGTCAGCAGTCAGCATAAGAAAGAGTTGGCAGTGCCCAGGGGAAAGTGCTCCAGTGTGTGACTGTAACACCATTCTGCTCATGTAAAGATTTGGAAACTAGATGTTCTGGGAAGAGTTAGATCTTGCTTTTCCACTACTGTGCTGACATGCCAAAAGAGGAACCTGGTACAAAGGTACCCATGGTTCTGAAAATAGTTCACTCTTAGAAACCACAAAAACATCAAGCCTGATCCAGAGACACAAAACCCACAACCAACAACTGACAAGCAGTATTAACTATTATGCTAAATGATCCAGAGGACATCGTCACAGAAGATAATTCTAGGCCCTCAGGAATTTTAAATCAGGCTTACAAAACAAGACAAAAAGGAACAGAGAAACAAAAGCAAAAGGAAAACCAACTGAGAACGGGTGGTACATTACTGCTCTGGAGGCCTGAGCACTAGGCAGGAGCCAAAAGAGAAGATGTCCAGGAAGACTATTTTCACATAAGCTGAGATAAACCAGGAGGCTGACAGGCTTTGAGAAACAAAGACGCTACCATCTACTGCTGAGATGACACTTGGTCTTAAAAGGGCAGTGAGGATGTCCCTCTCCTAGGACTGCTGGGAAGCTCAAGGCAGAGAAAGAAAGCCTTTAGGAAAAGAGAGGGCATGGACACTGTTGAGGCACAGACAAATGCCTTCAGCCTGCCTAGAACAATGGGGGGAGGTTGTGCGCACTCAAGTGCTAGTTGGATGTGGGAGGTCTGGGATGCCAAGCTAATGAATCTGAACTCTTATTTCTCAAATTCTGGGAAGCTGCCTGAATTTTTGGCCCAGGAATAAACATCATAAACCGTGGGTCTGTCTGAAAATGTTTTAAGTAAGTATATGGTACCTACACACAAGTAGAGGGGATTTTTTTTTTTTTTAATATTTTATTTACAGCTAGGAGGAGTGGTGGCACACAACTTTAATCCCAGCACTCGAGAGGCAGAGGCAGCCTGGTCTACACAGGAGACCTGATTTCAAAAAATAATATTAAATTAAACTTTTAAAGAAATATTTTTAAAGTGTGTGTGTTATGTGCTTGTGTGTCTGTGGGTGTGCATGTACATGTCATATGATGTGTGGGAACAAAGGAAAAGCTGCAGACATTGGTTCTCTCTAACATGCGGGGCCCAGGGATCAAACAAAGGGTATCACACCTTTGTGTAGCAAGTGTCTTTAGCTACCTGGCCATCTCACTGGCCAGAGAAAGCATTTTTGAAATGATACACTATTAGTTAGAAACACACATATTTTCATGGGTATTTAAATAAGGCCTACTGCCGAGACTGTTTTAGATCACAGGGTAAAGTGCATATACATGACCAAGCGTTGTGAGCACTGAAAGGTCCATTTGAAGTGACACTGCGGTCAGTCTACTGGAACCCCCTCCTCCTTGATTCTCACTGGAGTCTGTATTTTGCTTTATGCACTACAGATTTCCTTACGTACCTTGAAGGAAGAGCTGTTAGTCATCAATCTGAATGGTGTAACTTAATAGGGTCTTTGTTCAGAAAATTGAATTACAGACTTGGACCCTGAATGAATGCAAAATAAAAACACTAGAGGGGACTCCACAGATCTGACAACTAAGCAGCCTTGAGGGTGTCCCCCCAGCCCCCTCTCCCCACTCCGAACAAGCACACCCCGCAATAATGGGCACATCTGCACTAGCAGTTTCTGCACTGGTGGCCATAGCATAGAATCTGTACCATCTTCTGATTGCTTCAGGCTCCTCTGGCCTGGGCTCTGGCTGCCCTGTAGCTCACTTCCAATGAAGATCTAAAGATGCTCAAAGGTGATTTCAGCTTTTTCCTACCTCTTAAGAGGAATTTGCCTCGACTGAGCTAGTTTGTACTGGCTCAGTTTTCCTATTTTTGCTCCCCAACAAAGCTATGCAGGAGAACAGAGTTCAAAACCAAGCTTTAATCTACTTTAACATTTACCAATTAATCTGACTCTGGCAAGTACCCAGGAGAGCTTGCTGAAACAGGGTATTTGGGAATTACTTATGCTCTGCTGACTATCAGAGACAGCAGCATTTAAGTTATAAAGCAGTAACCCAACAAACTACAAAGGTAACAGAGATACTAGATTTTAATTTTTTCTGGGCAATAAACAAGGAGAAAACGGATTAATAAAAGGCCTACTTTATAAACCTGGAGCCAAGCTCAGGTACCCTTCCACCAAAACCCCAATTCACCCCAATGTTACAGGGGGGAAAGGTTCTAACCCAGGGCCAGTGAGAGCTCCGGAGAGCATGAGGACAACTCGTCCCCGCACAGTGAGCAACTCTGAGTGCCTGAAAACCCACCTCCTCTCTGAAGGCATTGCTAAGTAATGATAAAATTTCTAGCTTAAAACACATAGGGAAAACCTTGCTAGTTTCAAACAGAAACAGAAGTTACAAACTTCAAACATTCAGTTTCTTAGAGGAAAGTAATATGCAAATGTAACTCATGGGAATTGCTAAGGCAGCATTTAATTAAAAGGAGAAAAGAAACCATGCAGAATAGGGCATTTTGGAGGCAAGCACTGCAGTTTCTTTTCCTTTCTACTCTTCTTTCATTCACTGAAGACTATGCTTGCACTCCGGGGCTGCAAAGAGGCCGTTAGTATTCAGTTCCCCTCAGTACTGGGGAAAACTCCAAATCAAAGCCACAAAGCAACCCACCAAAAGCTATTCTGTTTTGAAAGCAGCCTTAACCGTGAAAAGGCATTTCCACTTCAAAATGCAAAGGTAGTTCTCCCCACAGAGAGCTGATTATTGGATGGAGACATGTGGTAAACATTCCCTGAGGAAGGGGCAAATGAGAAAGGTCAAAGGCAAAAGCCTGGGAGGGCCTGCAACATCCCATCAAGCTACAGTTGGAGAGCAGCGGCTGGGACACACACCACTCCATTAAGAGCTGAGGGTTAAGGGAAAACTCCAGCTTCTCTGGGGTGAATACCATGACATCTGTTCTCTTGTCATAACAGCAGCGAAGTTGATTTAGGGAAAATATTCTCTTTTCTAGAGTTGTTGGTGCATAATTACCCGATTTCTCTTGAGCCCTGGCTTCCTTCAGATGTGTTTATTCTGCACATCTGCTCTCCCAATACCTGATCACACAAAGGTACCATAAAGAGCAAACCAACAGGTATACAGAGACCAGCCCTCAAAACAGATCAAAGCAAACAGCCCATGGAGTGCTTTGGAAATCTTGGCTGGCAGCTCTTGTAAATAAAAGTGCTTCTAAAGCAGAAAGCATTCAACTACCGTATTTATATAGGGCGTGATTGACAGGTCAGTTATTAACTTGATAAAAACCCAGGCAATGTTAACTAGCAAGAATGTTTGTTCTAGCTGTTCCAGCTGAAGGAAAGTGAAATCAAGATAGAATGGCTGGCTCTCTGTTTCTTTTAAGTATTTATTTTAGAACCGTGCAGTATAAAAGAATGTTTTTTCAAGTCAGTGAACTTAAGCTATTTTGCTTACTGTTCTGGAATTTAAGTATGTTGTTATAATTCTTTAGAAAACAAATGTTACATTTACTAAAGGCAAATTCCAATGGTGCACCATGATCTTTTGAAGCTCTCAAAAGATTTTTATTCTTCTTAATTACTAAAACTAAAGAAAATTTACATTCATTAAGCTCTCTTCCAGTAACTAGAGTGGGTCACGTCAGAAACTCAAAGGGCAAAAAGGCTTCCTCTTTTGCTCTGGACCCAGGCGTGTGTTCCTTGAATTATTTAGGCAGCAGGTCTAGTTCTGACAGGAGGAGGTAAGGATAAATTAATGTGTATTTTACTAATATTCTATTGAGGCTTTTAACTTTATTCTTTTTTTTTTGTTTGCTTTTTGAGACAAGGTCTCTCTGTGTTAGCCTTGGCTGTCCTGGAGTCTCTTTGTAGACCAGGCTGGCCTCAAACACACAGCGATCCACCTGCCTCTGCCTCCCGAGTGCTGGGATTAAAGGTGTGCGCCACCACCGCCCGGCTTTAACCACCGCCCGGCTTTAACTTTATTCTTAAAATCCTTTATCACCTGTGACCACTTACTGAAATATTACATGGTACCATGCTTTATTTTTTAAATTTGTAGAAAATAGCAGCAGCAGCACACTGATCCTTGGTCAGGAAATCCTGAAGAACTAAAATCCAATTTTGTATACAGTCTTTTCTCTCTCTCTCTCTCTTGAAGCTTAATACAATTAACGTTCACGCCCACCACAGCAGATCCATCCAAAAATGCCAGCTAACAAGCAAACATTTTCTCCAACTTGAAGCGTAATGTTTTAGTAGTAGCCCTGAGTATCTACATGAGGGAATCTGAAAACACTTGGGTGTATCCAATCTACACTCAAAGAAACAAATGGAAGAAAAAGTTTGAGAGGAAAAAACAAGTTTTGCTGTTTAGAATCAATAATGAATACTTTTAAGGTTGGAATCATATAAAGTTGGCATTTCTTAACCAAATAAATGCTTATGAAGTGGACTGGTGTTCCCGTGAGGATTTGTTTATGTGTACTTAATATCCTCAGGCCTCAGAGGTTTTTTCCACGTAAACATAAGTTTTGTTAAATACCTCTTAAATTTAATTTAAAAGGCTATTTGTTATCAAAATGGTTCACTCTTAGAAAAGGCTGTCATCATATGAACAGCATACCAAACCCCAAAACAAACCTAAAACCCCCAAGAAAGCCACCCTTGCTCATCAGTACATGTCATGTGCTACAGCCCTGTTTCCTCCAGCACTGACAAACAGCAGCCTTTCAGAACACAGGATTCTTATGAAATGAATGCTCAGACTCAGAGCATGCCCTGGCCTCTTCTACTGCCTCCCCTCCCCCTCCCCCTGCAGGACTGTATTTTCAAACTAGAATATTTGTTTTGACAGACTTCTGCTTGCTTAATTCTCTGGCAACGGCTTTCTTGTGCACTCCTCGCCAAAAATATGCAACTCTTGGCAGGACAAGAATAGGGGTGAAAAAAACCCTGCTGGCAGAGCTTTCTAGACTTGAAGATAAAAGCAGGTATAGTGGATAGAGAGACTCCTTTCCCTAACATATTATACTTTCTCTGTTCCCTGCTTCTCCTATCATGAGGAAAGTTTTCATCTGGCAATTTTACATGTTTTCTATGCAGTGATTCTTCCAACCTTGCTTCCTAATTCAAGAACTACTTTTCCAGATGAAAAATGTAGGTTAGCTAATCCTACTCAGAGAGCAAATCTCCTAAACAATTTCCTAATAACAGTTTGTCAAGAAAATTAAAATCCATTGAACTTGTTTAATCCAGAAGATACTTTCATTATTTCTCCAATTGCATTTAAGAACTTAACACTCAAAACCTTAACAAAACAGAAAGAGTCTCACCTTCCCCAGTAAGCTCCAATTACTGAGCAAAGAATCATCAGAGTCCTCAAAGAGAGCTGAGAGGGTGGAAAGTGAAATGCCTCCCCCAGCTGCCCAGAGTATTGGGATGCACAACCTAGGAGCACGCTTCCTCCATGGGTGAACTCAAGCCATTTGCAGAAAACAAACAAACAAAAACAAAATACTCACACAAGCACACACCCCACCTCCAAATCTGATTGCTGAAAGTCTCTCTCTGTTGAGAGAATTAACTGCTGATGTCTCCTGGACGCTGTCCTCAGGCCTCTGGTGATCCATCCACACATGGTACATGGAAGATTCCTTTGTTGAGGCCAGACCTTACTCCTAGGCTCCAGACCCCGTGTACGTAACTACCAAGCGGGTGTGCTCCACTGAATCTCCCTCACATCTCAAGTCTTGGGTCAAAGATGAACTTTGGAGACTAGGGATGTAGTTTAGCTGGTATGGTGCCTGTTTAGCATGCATAAAGTCTTGAATTCAATTCCCAGCACCACACAAGCCAGGTGCGGTAGCTAATACCTGTAATGCCAGCACTTCAGTGGTAGAGGAGGGAGGGTCAGAAGTCCAATGTCACCCGTAGCTACACTGTGAGTTTGAGGGTAGCCTGAGACACACAAAGCAGGAGAGTGAGTGTGGGGCGGTGGAAGGAGGGAAAGAGAGAGCGAGATGGAGAAGCAGAAGGAAAGAAGGAAGCAGCCAGACAGGCCAGTCATCCCATGTCTCCTCAGTGCTCACCTCTATAAGGACGCCATCAGACTCAGGGACTGCCCTAATTTCTCTTCACTTGCCTAACTTCTATTCATTTCTCAAGTTCAGACCCTGACTTTGACAGGACGCCTTCCCTAACAGATGATCTCTGACTAGAACTCTCTCCCTACAATAATTTTGAAGCAAAGCACTCAGGCTGGGGCCTACAATTTGGAGTACACCCTATTCCATTTGACTCTAAGATTCCTTTTTTTTTTTAAATTTTCTGTATTTTTATTTTTGTATATGTGAGAGTTTATAGATGCATGTATGTGTATCACATCCATGCCTGGTGCCTGCAGCTGCCTGAGCAGGGAGCCGGATTGTCTGAAACTGGAGTGAGCTATCAAGGTTTGTAGGAAGCAAACCCAGGTCATCTGCCAGAAGAGCAAATCAGCCATCTCTGCAGCCCCAGACTCTTAAGATTCTCAAAGCTAAAGACTTAAACTTAGTTTTCTTCCAATGCTCAGCACACTGCTTTGCACACAGCAAGTCAACAAAGTCCACGGAACGAATGAGGCTAGCAGCAGCTAAATGTCTGTGCATTCCCTGTGTGCCAGGCACTCCTCCAGTGTCGTGTGGACACGTAAGGCGATCATACAAAACCCCGGGGCTTATGTTCTCCGTTTGATATATGAGGCTCCTCAACAGGGCTGAGTGTGCTTCATTTTTCCTCTACTATGTCCTGGTGTTCTTATCTCCAGTAGAGTAACCCTGGCTGACTTTACTACCTCTCAGGAAAGAGGACACAATTAAACCACTGGCAGGCTCTGCTGCTTTTAGAAGTGGTGTGTATTAGTCAACAAAAAAGCTTTGCTATAATGGAAAAATAACTAGGTTACGAGTCATAACACCAGTTCTGCTTCACACCAGATATGAAACAAGTAGCAAATTAATCATGGAAACTCGCAAAATGTCATCTGGAATGGGGCAATGATACTTATCCTATTGGGAATGCCTGGGAACACATGAGATAAGGTGAAGAAATTCTGCAGGCTTTTTATAAAGCTGAGTATACTAATGTTATTTCAGCCACGAACAATATAATGAGAGGACATTTGCCTCTGCATACAGGAAGTACCTATGACTTGCCACTGTATACTTTTATTTTGATTTTCTTTTTTAAATAATTGGAAAAGTTTTCACATTTGCATAGCTATTTCTATCAAATGTTGAAAAAATTCTAGTAAGCTGAACTGACTATAGCACATCTGTTTTTTAAGGCTCCCGGTTTAAAATTAGAAAATAAAAAATATTACGTATTAATAAAAGTATGAGAATAGTTTCAAAACCTTCAGAAACAAAACAAGGACTAGCACCAGGAGCTAGCTGCAGACCACCGACACTCTTCCGTCACTGTGGAGCCTTAGGCAGCACAGTCAGGACCCCAGCCTACAGACTGTGAGCAGCTCAGCAGATAAATCTCAGCAAGCCTCCACATCAAACAGACTGGAAGAAATCAAAAGAGCGCTGAGCTAAGCCAGACTAGGCTGATATTTTGGTTTATTGGCTAACTGTTATGCTTGGAAAGGCATAAAGCTTAATTGTGAGGCTTGAGGTATATGTAAAAAGTGTCTGTCTTTAGTAAAAATACTGATCATAGCATCAGTCATTAGCTAAAATATGTGGAGATCTTTATCCAGGATACTTTTTGTTGTTTATATTTTAAATAAAGGAAAACAGCCTGTCACCTGGTGACTAAACATGAGTCACCATTTCAGCTTTTTGAGAATGCTTGGGAATCCCAGGTGTGAATAACGGAGTAATAGTGCTATTAATTTAAATCACATGACAATTAAAAGGAGCAAGGGTCTGCTTTCATTTACAGCTTCTTATGGTATCATTAAGCTTAAGTTTCTCACAAATATTAATGAATACAACCCTATATGGAAAAGCAAAATCTGCTGGTATTTGGATCTTTTTTAGGAATTTCTACTGAATAACATACTCTACTTGGCTGAAAAGCAACAACTCAATATTTTTTTAAAGGCCCTGGGAGAAAGTCGCGTTAACTACAGGAAAGGTGCTCAGCCCTGAAGTGCCTTCCTTTTCTGGCTACTCATGCAGCATCCACACAGCTTACTGGGACTCACACAAGACCCATACTGCATTCCCTGCCCCCTTTGGTATTTCTTTGAGAATACAAAATTAATTTACAGGAGACAATACAGTACATCTAAGGCATAAAAGGAGGAGTTCTACTGTAGAATGCTGGTGAAGTATTTGGGAGGTTCTAGGCTCAATCCCCAGTACAGCATAAACCAAGGTGTTGGCAGGCAGGCCTATAATCTATGCACCCTGGAGGTGGAAGAAAGGACATCAGGAATTTAAAGTCAGTCATCCTTGGCCTCTGAAGTTCCTAGCCAACCCCGGCTATATCTATATCTTTATCTATATATATGATATCCTATCTCAAAATGTCAATAACAACAAAAAAATAAAAGTCCTGAAGCAAAAGAGAACAAATACAGAGGCAGTGGTTTACACATGCAATTAATTTAAAACATAAGCACTATCTCTCTCTTTTATCCCCAAAACACAATAAAGAAAAAAAAAAAGACAAAACAAGACAAAAAGCACCCCCAAACAAACAAATAAAAAGAAAAACAACAACGACAACAAAAACCATGGAATTCGCTTTGCATTGGCCAACTACTCCTGAGCATGTCGCCTGTCCTGGAGTGTGGCTGATATACCCAATGACACTCCATTGCAGAAAACTGATTATGCCTCTGCCAGTAGATATCGAATGCAAATAGCTTCTCTGTTAAGGATGGGACCCCATGTCTACTTCCCAGCTCTCAGTGGTGGGACCCCAACTGGCTTGACCCAGTGCTGGTCTTAAAGAGAAAAAGACAAAGCCACACACAAGCACTAAAATCAGAGTTCCTGAACACCAAGCACCAGCACAGGACCCTTCACAAGCGCCATCATGTCACTACTCCCATTTCCTGAGAATGCTGAGATGAAGAAACCAGAGCTTAGGTCACTAGAAAACAAGCAAATGCAGTTAAATCTAGGTTTGACTATCTCAGTATGCCTCTCCTGTATCTGCTACAAACCAAGTGATGGGGGAACAAAGAGCATGGGACCCAAGCTAAGTATGCCACTATCAGGCCAGGGAAGACTTCCCAGACAGTAAAAACCCTGGAGCTGAATGTGAAGGACGGAAAAGAAGGGACAGGCATGTTAGAGGTAGGAAAAAGAAAAAATAAAACCTCCACAAAAGCTGGGGGGGCCCTCAAAGAAAAAGCATAACATATTCAAAGGAACAATGACAAATCGGCTTGATTAGAGCCTATGTATTTGCTGGGAGAGAGACGGCAGCCCAGCCCAGGAGTCTAATAAATATTTGTGGGTTTGAATAATAGGAAATAAGGTGAAAAGGTCAGGTGCAAATTATAAAGGGTCCTGAAAGCCAAGCTGAAGAAAATACAATTAACCAACAAATAATGTGGGCAAATGTTCAACCTCCCTACTAATAAAAGCAATGGAAATTGAAACAACATGGTAACTTCTCCCCACATTCCCTTACACATGCATTACAAAAAATAATTACAGCCACTACTGGGAAGATTATACATGCTGATAAATTTGTAAACTGATACAATCTCATTTAAAAGAGGCTTTGCTATCAGCTCCATAAAATATTTATATTATTTAACCCAGTATTTCCATTTCAGATAATTTACTCCAAAGAAAGAATCCCCAAAAAAACACGGGCAAAGAAATTTCACACGAATATTCTTTATACCATTTTTCATAATGTAGAAAAATTAGATGGGCTGTAAATGCTCAAAAAATGATAGGCAGCTGGCTTAAACAAAGTGAAAACAGCCTTTAAAAGCAGCTGGAGGGGGAGCAATTAGACAGACATAAACCTTAGAGGTTTAGCAAAAGAGCTAAAGAAACAACAATTCCTGTAAGAAGATCACATAGAAAACTGTTTTTCCAGATCTATTTAAAAAAAAAAAAAATCTGACAACCACAAACAGAATCCAAGGACAAGTAGTTTGCAGGGTCCTAGAACTAACTATACACAGGTGCTGTGAGCTAAAGAAAGGTACATTATATATTAAAGCACTTTACATGTAAAGCCTAGGAGAAAAGAACTATGTAGTAATAGAAGAATTTGCAAAGTATGCTGCTGCAAGCTTGAGTCCCTGCACTCAGGAGGAAAGGTCAAGAGCATCATGAGCCCAGGGTTTGCTCCTTGGAAAGCTGAAAACAAGCCTAGCCTACAGGAGCCCTTTTCTTTTCTTTTTTTTCTTTTTTTTTTTTTAGGTTTTTCAAGACAGGGTTTCTCTGTTTAGCCTTGACTATCCTGGACTCGCTTTGTAGACCAGGCTGGCCTCGAACTCACAATGATCTGCTTGCCTCTGCTTCCCGAGTGCTGGGATTAAAGGCGTGCACCACCACGCCCAGCAGCCCATTTCTTTTTAAAAAATAAAATAAAATAAAGCACACAAACAACAACCAAAAATAGTGATAGCATTTAAAACTATAACTTGTTCATTATAAAAAATTTACTTCATCACTTAGAAAAAGGTACAGTGCATGATGCTGGTGAACAACATTTCAGAGCTGGCAAGGTGGCTTGGGTTGACAGCTCTCTGCCATGCACACCTGACATCCTGAGCTCCTTCCTCAGAATTTACAATGGAAAGAGAGAACCAACTCCTCCAGATTTGTAGGAAACAAAGAATATTGTTACAATCATTCATTATTTCCCAAGAAAGACTACAGATCCTGACAATTACAGATTGTCTGTGATTACAGAGAACACACCCAAAGGCCCAGAGAAGCAGTTCAGTTGTGGATGCTTGCCTTGCACGTACCACATCCTGGATTAAATCCACAGCCAACCACCCTCCTCACACCTCCCCTTAATGTATCAAAATTCATGTTGTCCTTCTAAAAAGTGGCAAAATCTCTTAAGAGCTGGCTGGCTAAGCACCAACAGGTTACAGCATATGGATCATAGAAAGAATATGTAAGAATCCTTAGATGCTTGCCTTTTGGGTTATCCTAGAACAAGAATATAACTTGATTCCTAATTAGCAACCAACTCCTCATTCTTAAACTATCTTCATTTCATAATAACATCTCTTCCCTAATTATTTGCCCAAGGTCTTGCTGGGATTTGTCTCACTGCAAGCACATTTTACCTTCCCCACATTCTATATTTGGCCTATTCCTTAGGCCCAGCATTAGTCCAGCACACAGTTGATGCTTCTCCACACACATTCATCAACAGTGTCAGATCGTTTGCACAAGCAGACTCCAGATTAAGACAGACTGCTGCTGTGACTTTTAAACATTTATGACAAATAACATTGAAGACATACACAAGGTTCTGAAAAATCATTAAGTCTCAAAACTCAAAAAGGAGTTTTCAGAGAAAGGAACCTCACAGAAAATACAATGGATTCCACAGAATTCAATTTCTCTGGGCAAGCCAACCAGCTTGGCAGTATGTAAAGACAGTTTCGAAGGCAGCCAAGGATAAAAACAGGAAGGATAAAAACAAGTATTTTAATTTTTAAGTGGCTTTTTTAAATGTGGAGAGGCTATATACAAATGAGAAACAGTTCTCAGGGACATTTATGTTATATATGGTGGCACTGCAGACACCCCACAGAAATGGCTTCATTCACTACTGAACATATAGTTTTTGAATGAGAAATGGTCAAACTCAAGTGTTAATTAGTGTTAAACAGCAGCCTGAGAGGATCTAGAATCACCAAGGAGGCAGGTCAAGCCTCTGAGCATGCCTATGGGGGTTATCTTGATTATGCTGACTGACACAAGAAGACCGTCCTAACTGTGTGCCAGGCTGGGGCCTGGAGACACCCGGAGCTCTGCAAATGAAGTAGGAGACAACACAGGAGCCCAGCCTCACTCTCTGCTTCCTGACTGGGGGATACACCGTCACCAGCTGCACCAGGTGCCAGCTACCTTGGCAGTCCTGCTATGATGGGCTATACCTTGAACTGTGAAATAAATCCTTTCTCCGTTACATTGCTTTTGTCAGAGCATTTAATCACAGCAACAGAAAAAGACACTAAGACACTAACCTACTGCTAAATAAGAAAAATGAGAAAGCACTACTCAAAAAAATTGTTTTATTTCTCTAAAGAGTTGACACTTTAGAGAAAAATTAATTAAAGCATAAAGGAGATAAAGATGATGGCCTATACTGGGTTTTTGTTTTGTTTGTTTTCCACTTGTTTTTGTTTTGATGAAAACAGGTCATTTTCTACCTGTAGAGACCAGTGACATGGTGTTTCTTTATGTTATCACTTCATTTCCAAATACAAGTCTGGGAAATAGTACTAATTCTGCTCTGTACTTACTTACTCTTTATACTAGCAGGGTATATCGATAAAGAATAATAGTACACTTATGAGGAAAAGCTAGAGAAAGAAAGGGTTTGAAAGATGTAATCTTGGCCAGGTGTGGTGGCACGTGCCTTTAATCCCAGCACCCGGGAGGCAGAGGCAGGCAGATCTCTGTGAGTTCAAGGCCGGCCTGGACTACAAACAGAGTTCAGGACAGCCAAAGCTACACAGAGAAACCCTGTCTTGGGGAAAAAAAAGAAAAAGAAATCCCCACATTGAAGGATGTAATTTTAAAGACAGGAAGTGTTCTGCTGCAAGTGCGCTTGTACAGTGGGGTTGAGGTGAGGACACGAAGTAGGACACGCAAACTGACCCTATGATGGAAAGCGGAGTCCAGAGCACTTACACTCCTTCTCGCCTGTTAGAGCTGGCTTAGGACTCAGTCCAAGGTGGGTCATACTATCCCTCTACTTTTATAAATCCCTGAACCCTTCAGTGCTCAGATCCCTGAATGAATGATGAAAGGAAAAGATTATCAGATCACTGGGCACCAATTCCCTAGAAACGGCACCAGGGGCACAAGAGAGTCTGAACTAAGATGGGAGCTGTCAAAGGACGCAGCAGCATAAAGGGCAGAGATGACAACTCAGTGTGCATTCGAGTCTGCTCGGAGACTCAGAGGTTACAGAAATACACCAGCAAAGATAAGATACACAGACTTGAGCTCACAGAGGGACATTCTAGCCCTCTAAGATTTAGCAGCTAGGTCAGCCCCTATTCAATGTGGCTAGTCTGCTTCATCTT
Source organism: Acomys percivali (assembly GCA_907169655.1). Classification (NCBI taxonomy): domain Eukaryota; kingdom Metazoa; phylum Chordata; class Mammalia; order Rodentia; family Muridae; genus Acomys; species Acomys percivali. Next base: position 95,126,897 of record OU015742.1, read on the forward strand.
TAACAAGCCAGGCTGCTCTGCTCTGAGCCAGACAGCTTCATGTTCCACTTCTATAGAAGCAGTCTGCACAGAACAAACAGGTAAGCATTTACAGGACAGTAAAGAAAAACTTGGCTGACAGAGGAAGAGAGATCATTCAAGACAACTGGCCTAATTTGAGCTGAGAGGCCAAAAAGTAAGGTTAAAATACCACATTCACTCTAAATGGAATGGGATTTGGGACCCAGAAATAAAAATAATTCAAGCAACAATTCAAATAAACCTAAAATATTTGACCTCACACAATTTTACCTTCCAACATTGTAACATATGGGTCAAATTCCAAACTAAGGAGGGGTTTGCAATTAGCATTTAACAGATCAGCTATTGTCTTCCTTTCTTTTCTATTGTTATGCTAAGATAGCATGACCAAGGAATTTAGAAAAGAAACAGTTTACTGGAGACTTTCAGAGGGAGAGTCCATGGCCGCCATTGTTGTGGGGACTATGGCGGCAGCCATGCAGGCAGGCCGGCCCTGGAGCAGCAGCTCAGAGCTCACATCTGAACACAAAGCAGAGAAAGAGCTAACTGCAAATGGTGTGGGCAAAGCCCATTTCCCGTGACACGCCTCCTCCACAATGCCACACCTTCTTAACCTTCCCAAACAGCTACACCAACTGGGGATCCAGCATTCAAATATATGAGCCCATGGAAGCCTTTCTCATTCAAACCAGTATAGCTATGATGTTGGGAGACATTTCACTCTGCAGAATTGCACTTTCACTTTCAGAAAGTGATTGCATTATAGTCAGAATCTATATTTTAATGTTCCCGCAAAATGTCGTTCATCTGAAAAGATGCTCACTTTGTTTATGGAAGTTAAATGTAGGACAGATGTAGTTTGTCCCTCAAAGGTACATATCCTAAAAGTCTGGCCTTCAACATAACAGTAAGAAAAGGTAATTAGGTTACAGAAGAGTCCACAATCATGAGTGGACTACGCTATCTTGAAGGATGGCTCACATCTCATCAGAATAAGTTATTATACAGCAAGGCTGCCCGTACACTTAGCCCTGCTATATGTGGTTGTTTTCCTTTCTGTTTCTCTGCAATATTGTAAATATAGGCAGAGAGACATCTCTAGGATGCCAGGACCATATTATTTTGACCACTTGTAGCCACCAGAATCATGAGCCAAACTTTATGTATTACCTAGTCTCCAGTAGTCTAATATAGCAACACAAAATGGACTAAGACTAGGAGACATTGCTTTTAAATGCAAGCTGACTACAAAAACGATGTATATAAAACTATAGTAACTACTAGAATATTAGCACCACTTCATATCTTTTTAGAATTATATGTAGAAAACAAAAGGAAAAAATTTTTCTTGTGGGCTAAAACAAAATACTATACATATTATCTTCCAAAATTAAAGTCACTATTCTTTTTTGTTTGTTTGTTTTTGTTTTTGTTTTTGTTTTGTTTTGTTTTGTTGAGACAGGATCTTACTATGTAGCTCTGGCTGTCTTGAACTCACTTTGTAGACCAGGCTGGTCTCAAACTCAGAGATCTGCCCGCTTTTGCCTCCTGAGTGCTGGGATTAAAGGTGAGTGTCACCACAATAGGCTTTGTTATTTTTTATAAAGACATTTTTGAAGCTTTTGAGATGGCCTACATTCTAGACCCTAGAAGAATGTAGCAATTGACATTATTAATTGCTTAATAAACATTTATTCCCTCACCTCATCATTCCTATTAATGGAATTTAACTTTAGTCAGAAAGACACCCTTCTCAGAGCAGTTATACGCATCAGGGAAGTGCTCAAAGCCTACCTCTTTCTTTCAAAGGTGGTCACTACTGTTCCCTAGCTAACTCTTCCTTCTCATACAGACACACACAAGCCACAGCCTGGTAGATTAGGCCCTTGGCTTTCTGGCTGTTCACCAACCATGCTATCAGAACTATCTTTCTCATATCAAAACTCAAGACCTTGGGAAAATGGAATGGATCTCCTTTGATAAAATTGTTGAAGATTCTACTACAAAATATGAGGCTTTTTCTCTCAAAGAAGCACTCTAATTGCTATACAATTTTCTAACATCTACAATCATGAAGTATTCACACATTCACACCAAACTGCCTGGACTTGCAATTCATGAGTAACCATCTATGGGCCTTGCATTGTGTTCTCCAAGTCCACTAGCTAGTGACAGAATTTGCTCATTTTTCAATGATTCTCAAAATAAATAAACAAATAGACTCTTTGTCATGGAATCCTCTGATACAGAAACTTCTGAACAATTCCTAATGCTGTATAAAATTCAAACAAACCTTGATACATTTACTCATAAGCCAAATAATCTACTTAGAACCAATCCTTGTTCTAGATATGAATGCTGAAAACATATGCCATGCCCTGTCTGTTCCAGGCTGTTTTGTCATCAGCCCTCAGACATAAGCAATGCTGTTTCCAACCTCCATCCTTATGTGTACCATATAATATACCTTGTAATACCATGTGCAATAATCCTCTCTCCTCTGCATACCCGAACCCTACACCTTCTTTCATGTCAAGAACAAAACTGAACTGCTACTGGGGATACCTCTGCCTCCTCTGGCCCTTTGTCCCTGACAGTACTACAAAATCTGATAATCATATTTACTGGACAAGTTCAAAGTTCATCTTATCTCTCACTAAACAATAAAATCCTGAAAATCCAAGGCCATGTCAAGAACTACTTTTGGACACGCTAGAGTGCCAAGGCCCATAGTAAGTATTCAATGAAATGTTTTATTAATTATGTTTTTAAAGTTCAGTATGCAACAACCTCCAGGAATTTCAAACTATTCAGTACTAGAATTAATAGTTTCAGGGACTAAGTTTTGAATGAAAGGGGAATACTTTCCATGCTCTAACTAAGCTCCTCCCTCGACCTTTAACCCCTTTAACTTCATCTTCTCATTTGGAAAACAACTCTGAGGTAATTCTCCACAGGCAGTCAATGGGCAACAAGTACTGCTTGTGAACCTCCTAATAAAGGACGAGTTTAATCTCACAGTCCCAGAAGCAACCCTGACGTCTTACATTAGTAAGACATTACATTACATTACATTACTAAGACAATAATACATTACATTATATTAGTCTGGTTCATATAAAATTTAACCTACAAAAATACCAAAGCTAAGAAAAATATTTACTCATGCTTTTCTAAGATACAGAAAGAGGATGCACGCATTGCCAAAATTCCATAGAACATGCTTCAATGAAAGCAACAATGCCTTAGCTGTTAAAGAGGGCAATGGCCTGAGGCAGTGCTTAGGGACAAGATTACTTGGTCCACACAAGTCAATATTTAAGAACACAATGTCAGCCGGGCGTGGTGGCGCACGCCTATAATCCCAGCACTCGGGAGGCAGAGGCAGGTGGATCGCTGTGAGTTTGAGGCCAGCCTGGTCTACAAAGCGGGTCCAGGACAGTCAAAGCTACACAGAGAAACCCTGTCTCAAAAAACCAAAAAAAAAAAAAAAAAAAAAAAAAGAGAACACAATGTCTAATTCCTACTTTAAGTTCATGAATATACAATTTTTCAATAATTTTTTTTCAGTTAAAATTTTTATTTGTGGTTTTCTTACCTAAAATTCCTGACATAGAGCTCTTCAATGGACCAAAGGGTCAGTACAGACTTAGCTCTGGTTGTAAGAATGACTCAACGACAACAAGGCAGGATGTGGATTTTATTTCTTGGTCTTTAAAGATTCTCATTTTATCTTCTCTGGCTAAAAAAATGAAATTGAATGGCCTACAAATGTCTGTGGAAAATGAATGGATGACATCTTTAACCATATCAAAATATGGGGCTCTTGATTTTAAATCACTGTTTAAGGCTTTGTAAAGTGCCTCCTTGGAAGAATAAAATTTGTATTCTATGTAAGAATCACTAATCCAATTTTGTATTATTATTACTGCTAGAAAAGTCCACAATTTAAAAAATGTTCTAGCCAAGCTAATGTGAGCTAAAGTAACCACAAATTGTATTACTAGTGCTACTTGCGATCGTGAGCAAATCTTTTCTGTACCTCAATTTCATGTCTGCGAAGTATGAAAACAACTGATTACTTCTTAGGATCTTAGGATAAAATCAAGCAATGATGGTTATTACAATTAGTCCTACTTTAATTAAAGACATGAATGAAAAATGTAAGCATGAACTCTGAAAAACATTTAGTTAAGTCTAAAAGAAATCACAGTTTAGGAAAAAAATTTTTGGGAGTCTCAAATTCTCATCCCATAGCACCAAACTATTACCAAACATAAAAGTTTTATAGAGTTAACCATAAAAATGGCAACTGTCTAATAGCAATATTGACACTTTGTCAGAACAATTTAAACTAAAAGCCAAGACTTCTACCTTCTGGCTCTGCACATGACACTGGGCTCCTTGAAGGCCGTTCTTCCTTTACCTCCATGGGCATGAAAGAAAGAGAGCTCGGTAAGGCCTAGCATGTGCAAACACGGAGTGGGTAGTGGGTACCAAGGACATGACACCTTTTCTCAGAACTTCTCCTGCCCTTCAACAGACTCTAACACAGCAAGCAGATGTACACCCTACTCTTCATTCTTTTGCCTAGGGCATGGGACTCTTGTTTGTTTGCCTGTGTATGGGTGATGGGAGGGACAGGGGCAAGTGTGGAGTTCAGGGAAACTCTGTAGTCGGCCTTTCCTTCTGCCTTGCCTTCACTATGAGTTCAAGGGATCAAGTTTACATTTTCAGGCTTATGTGACACATTCCTCTACCTGCTATGACAATTTCCTCCCGCCTCTCTCATTATTTAAAAACAAAACAACAACAACAAAAACAAACAAACAAACAAACAAACAAACAAGATGTCTTGTAACCAAGGCTGGCATCTAACTCTTAGGAATGAACTTGAGCTTCCAATCTTCCTATCTCTGCCTCCCAAGTGCTGACACTTTACGCGTAAATCACCACCCGGTTTGATGTGGTCCTGGAGCCTGTGCCAGGGCTCTGTGCACACCACATAGGCCTTCTACCAACCAAGCTCCACCTTAGCTCAGGCATGGAATACTTCTGATCCCTGTCTGCATTCCAGTACCTGGCCCAAAGTAAGAACACAGCAAATGCTCATTTAGTGAGAAAAATGAGAATTCTTCTGGTCTAAAGATATTGATATAATCCTGGCCACAGTCAAAGAAAATTCTGTTTTCAGTTTGGCCAAATAAGTACTTGCTACAAGCTATTACACAGTTCAAATCAAACAAGCCATTCTGAATTCTATTAATTACATTTTCAAAAACACAAAAGCCCACATACCCTACAGATCCCAATTTTAGTTTTCAGAATCCAATTCTTTCCTCAACAATGAAGTGGGTAACCACAGAAACTTGTGGAATCTGTTTTCCTAGAAAACATGAAAAACAGAAAAGCAGTTCTGTCTGGAAACTGTTTCACCATCTTCCTGTAAACGGGGTGCTGGGTTGGGTAAGACACCACTTGGAAGACGCTGGCACACCTGTGCCACCAAGATAGTAAGAAAAATTACTAAAATGGTTCTGTTGCTTATATTATACCCTAGAAAGTAAAGTCATTTTAACATCTCCGGACATAGTCACTGGAAATCATTTTACTTGGAACTAACAATGTTCTTACAGACACATTTTCTTCTTAAATTGTACAAAATATTCCTATACTGTTTCTTTGGCTATGCATTTCTCTTTAGTAAGACAAAATAACGAATGCACATAGCAACAGAAGATCAAATTTTGTTCTCCTTTTTAGATTGACTTTCTCTCATGTACCCCAAATCTACCCATCCATCATGCCTTTTTAAGAAACATTGCCCATGGCCGGGCCTGGTGGCACACGCTTTTAATCCCAGCACTCAGGAGGCAGAGGCAGGTGGATTGCTGTGAGTTCGAGGCCAGCCTGGACTACAAAGTGAGTCCAGGACAGCCAAGACTACACAGAGAAACCCTGTCTTAAAAAACCAAACAAACAAACAAACTAAAAGAAACATTCCCCTCAAATATTCCACTCAGTTTTCCTACTTATGAATATCTACAGAATTTACTACATGTATCATATATGTTTCCTATTTCACCTGATTCACAAGTATCAATATTTGTCTTCTCAGCTGAACTGTGAGCTCCTTGATTATCCAGGTCTTGGGCCCTTGAGTTCTCCTCTCCCATGTTAACACTGTGAGCTCACAGTAGGTCTTGCCATGAGCTCCATGCCAATACAGGAAAACGCAAACACTATCCTAATTCACTCTCTTACTCTACACTGAACACATGAATACTATGTGGTCAAAAATAAAGCTTTTCAGACTGTTATACATTAACATTGGTCATAAAGCTCAAATCAGCCTACGTGAACGTTAATTCACAGAGGGATTAAATTAAGGAAAGATCTAGAGTTACAGAGTTACAGTTTCTGCTGTAAGAAATAAGGAGTCATCAAGGCAACCCCCTCCAAACAGATGAGGCTTTTTTTTTTAAAAGCACAGCATAGCCTGCAGAACACAAAATTCTGAGGGGATCAGATAGTCAGGCCACGTCATACATTTGCTAGATGACAAAAAATACAAAGGAAAAGAGTTTTAGAAAATCTTAATATACAAATATTATTTAAGAACACACAAGTAAGGGGCAGGAGAGATGGCTCAGTGACTAAGGGAATCAATTTCAGAGGAACTGATGAATTCTAGAAGGGCTGGATTTGATTCCCAGTACTCACATGGCAGCCAACAACCATCTGTAAGTTCAATTCTTGAAGAACTGATGCCCTCTTCTAGCCTCAGTGGGTACTGCATGCACATGTTGCAGACACTCATGCAGGCAAAACACCCATACACATAATAAAAATATAAAGACTTAAAGACTTCTTGCCACATATTCCAGGTAAGTGAAACTCTGCAGACATACATATGAATGTTCATCACAGCTTCATTTGCAACAGTTCAAAACCAAAATCAATACAATCCTTCAACAGATGCACAGTTTAAAACATACAAATAAAATGTATTAATTCTTCTTAATGCAAAGAACACATCTAAAACAAGGCCATTGAGCTCAGAAACACATTACAGAAGGCGATGGGCCCCTCATCACGTCTTTATTTATGAAATCTTCTTCTTCTTTTTTTTTTAAAGCCTACTATGTGACAGGTACTGGCCTATGCACTAGGAATAAATCACTTAACCAAAGTTGCAATTCTAGGAACTTTATGGAAAACCCGAGCTTAGTATTTTAGAAGGCCCTCAGGGCTACTTCAAGAACCCCAATTTTACAGGGGAAAACTCAAGGCACAGAAAGATCACCTTTAACTTACTTCAGTCAATTATTGAAGGCATCTGCAGTTATAGGCAGCAGAAACCAGTCTTATTCCTTTGCTTAGCATCAAAAATTGGTTTATTTACTATAAAAGTATTCTGTTAGTCTCCTACATGCAAGACAGTATGTGAAGTATCAAGTACACACAGAAAGGCAAGATACCGATGCTGTACTTTTCTCAAAACCACCGTCTAGCAGCAAGAGCTTGGGATAAGGATGACAGCAGGAACAGAAGAAAATGACTGACCCGTGTCTGCAGTGCTCCCACCACTGTCATAGAAAAGAACAGTCTAATAGTCATGGGCTAACCATACCCATGAGGACACAGCCTAGGCCTCATGAACCCTGGGTGACAGTGAAGAAGCTGATATGCAGAGTGGCCACAGGGGCCTCGGCAGGTCATCTCCAGTGGCCACAGGGGCCTCTGCAGGTCATCCCCAGTGGCCACAGGGGCCTCTGCAGGTCATCCCCAGTGGCTACGGGGACCTCTGCAGGTCATCCCCAGTGGCCACGGGGCCTCTGCAGGTCATCCCCAGTGGCCACGGGGGCCTCTGCAGGTCATCCCCAGTGGCTACGGGGGCCTCTGCAGGTCATCCCCAGTGGCCACAGGGGCCTGTGCAGGTCATTCCCAGTGGCAGCAAAACACCTAGAAACCAAGTTGTTACTTCAAGAATCACTATTTGCACAGTTGATGAAAAAGGCAGATGTTCTTTTCCTGTCACCTCATTCCTGACCAATAACACACATTTGCAGGTCTCTGGGAAGGACAGTGAAGTTGCTAAAGCAAAGGTCACCATCCTATGAGATGTCACCAGGTGAGGTTAGTTATTTAATAGCAAAACAAAACAAACAAACAAAAAAAACATACAAGTTACCAAAGGGTCCCATTATATATACCAAAATGAAAAAGAACATACCCTTGGAAGCATTATAAGAATGAGCAAACACACATTTCAGCAGAAAGTGACATAATTACATACACCACAAAAGCAGAAGACTCCCTAAAACTTTGAGACAATGAAGGTTCAGAGGATGTCAGCTGAGACAAACGCTGCTGTTAAGAAAAAGCAGAAGCCTCTATAAGACGACACAGACAAACCTGCATAGTACAAAATAAAGGCTCTTACCCAAAGTGATCATCACACTTAAATAACCGAGTTCCTGCTTTCTTCGTTTCACTTTTCAGCTGTTCTCAAAGCCATTCTGAAACTATTCCACTTCCCCCTCTCTAGGAAAGTTCTACTTCCTACCCTTTCCCACTCAGAGACAAAGACTGTATCCTACATGTTTCCGTCAGTGTAACTTCAGTAAAGCAATCAAAACCATGAGCATCACCGCCTTATTCGTCTCCCCCCTCTCAACCTAAATGAAATAAACCTCACAATTTTCTCCTGTACATAGTAAAACTTACATGCAACATTCAAGAACCACTTCACAACAACTATGAGGAGAAATTACTTTATTTACTTTTGCTTTTTAGAGACAAAGTTTCATGTAGCCCAGGCTGGCCTCAAACTAGCTATGTAGCCTAGGGTGACTTTCAACTCCAGACGCTTGTACATCTGCATTCTGAGTACTAGATTATAGGCTTGTGCCCTCAGGCTAAGTTTGTATCACTATTAATCATGGTTTTACAGGCAGATTGAAGTATATGGAACCTGAGCACACCAAAAAATTATGACTAAAGTACACACACCTAAAGAAAAACTGCACTAGTCATTTTATACTACTAAATGGGCAAATTAAGAAAAACAAAAATTATCATCATCCTTCCAAACAAGCAATGGTTTGTTTGAAAAAAATGAAGTCTGGTTTTCAAAACAAAATAAGAACTAGAGAGATGGCTCAGCAGTTAGAAGCAATTGCAGCTCAATTGTGAGAACTAGCGTTCAGATCCCAGCACGCACATCAGGTGTTCACAAACACCTGTAACTCCAGCTCCAAGGGATCTGATGCCCTCTTCTGGTCTCTGTGGGCATTGCACCCAAATATACATACACTCAGATACACACACAAAAAAAAATTAAAAATAATATAATAGTCTGGCATTTTCATCAAATTCTTAGGAGATTCATACTTATGCCCAGTTAGGTTCCTTTTGAATATTTGGTGAATTTTACAGGGTGATAAATAGCTATTTAAATTACAATTCACAATGACACTAAATATCATATTTGATAACATTTTGGGGTGGGGGGGAGACATTGTTTCACTCTGTGGCCTAGCCTCAAATTCACAATCCTCCTATCTCAGCCACTCTAGTGCTGGTATTACAGGGGTGTGCCATAGTGTCACAGTCTAGAACAGTTTTTAATTCCTAAGACTTAAGAGTTCCATCACAAGAAAATAGACTCTATAAACAATTAGCCTAAAATTTAAATTTGAAGCATAGCAATCTTCTTAGGTGGGAGGGAGAACTGAAGCTGGATTCACATCTAGATCCTCAAGAAAAAGACCACCTAAGCAAACCAAATTGGATCCTAAGTGATGGTAAGGGAGCAACAGAACACACAGCAACAGCGCCATCTAGTGTTAACTGCAACCACCTAGCCTAGCATCAAATCCTCCTCTTCTGTGCTAAACAACTCCCTATTTAAAACTTCTCTTCTTTAGAATCATATATAACTTGTACACTGCATTTAAATTATCCATAACCAAAATGGTTTCATAGGTTCACCAAAGTTATCTTATAAGAGAAAATATCTGACAGAGTAAATTCCAAAAAGCCAAAAGCACTGATTCTCAAAGTGGCCGAGTCTGATTGATCTGCCCAAGGCCTTAGATTTGGGTGGCCTGGTTTAACTCATTATAGTATTTTTATGATGTAGATCACTCATGAAGCTGTGAATTGGGCAGCTGGGCAGCTGTTTTTAGCCTGTGTAAAGGGGACTTTGGATTGAACTTACCTATTTGTTTTGGAAAGTTCACCTTTTCCCCTTTTAACTCCAAAAATTCTTGTGATCAAGGAACTAAAGAGAAGTGTGGATGAATTTCTTACCTAATGTAAAGATATACATAAAATAAGAGTTAAGGACTAATCATGGCATGAAACTAACATTTATAATATTTAAACTAGATATCCGAAATTATTACCTGAGTGAGGCTAACGAAAATAAAGTTTGTGTTCATAAAATAAGGCAACTAAGGAAAAATAAAACTTTCTGACTTCCTGATAAACTGAACCAGCTGCACAAATTCAATCACATTCATACAACATAGATTTTCCTAATATCAACTGTTTCATCATATAAACCAGACTTTCATTTATCCACATCCTGACAAGAAACACTCCAGGAAAGACCTGGGCTCCTTTTACCTGTGAAAAATGCTTGTGAGACTTAACTTTATATAATCTATGCAATTATAACAGCCAAGATATCAGTTAATATTCAAGATGTTATAAATTAACATCCAAAATGATATTAATTAATCTTATAAAGCCAGTAGCTACTCAAACTTTCTCTTTTTTCTTTCTTTCTTTGTTTTGTTTTGTTGTTGTTGTTGTTGTTGTTGTTGTTGTTGAAGCAGGGTTTCTTTGTGTGGCCTTGGCTGTCCTTAACTCCTTCTGTAGACCAGGCTGGTCTCAAATTCATAGAGATCTACCTACCTCTGCCTCCCAAGTGCTAGGATTAAAAATGTGCACCACCACCTGGCTTATGGAATTATTTTATGATAATTGACTAATAAAAATGAAGCAAAACAACGAGTTACAGTAGCACAAGCCTGTAATCCCAGGATTTGGGAGGCCAAAGCAGGAGAATGATGAGCTGTAGGCCAGTTTGGGTTATATAATGAGACACTATCTTAAAAACAGAAAAGAAAAATCATGGAGAGATGGCTCAGCAGTTAATAAGATAGGCTGCTCTTGCAGAGGACTTGTGTTTGGTTCCCAGCACCCACGCAATGGCTCATAATCACTCACAAATTCAGTTTTAGATCCAATGCTGTCTTTTGACCTCCTCGGAAACCAGGCATGTATGTGATGCACATACATACATGCAGGAAAAACACACATGTAAAATAAAACAAATTTTTAATAAAGGAAAATTATTTTTAAAAGTATAATTATTACTCCATGATACTAACAGAGCCTGCTCTTACTAAAGCAACATGTCAAGGTCCTTCAGAGCCACATAAAAATCTTGACTATCCTAAAATTAGCCTCCCTCAATTATCTTGCCAAATCAGTGTGCACTGAGCTATACCAGAACCATGAAGAACACTCAGAATCAGAAATTAAACACTGCTATCACTGAATCTAAATTCTAATTGGGTGAGGTACCATCATCACAATGTATGTCAGCTAGTACTATAAGCTGAGAGGTTATCAAAACTACGAATGTGAATGAGCATAATGGCTCAGCAGGGAAAGCACTTGCTGGCAAGCCTGAAGACCTGCGCTCCATATCTGGGACTTACGTGGTAGAAGGAAAAAGCTGACTCTCACAGTTACCTTGTAATGGACTGCCACACATATAATTATGCATGCACATATAAATGTAATAAATTTTTAAAGAAAATAATGAAAGATTTAGAGAACAGCTTTCTGAAGCCACTGCAATAATAGTCACAAACTCAAATGGCCAAGAGTAGTGACAACAAAGACATCAGCGCACTGTTTCTAGGGCAGTTACTACCCAGCCACGAGGGAACAGAAGTCAGTATTGCCAGATCTTCTGTGGTTTTCAAGGGAAGCCAGAAACTGATTTTTATGTGAAATCTCACTATTTGGAAATGCTGGCAACAAATTAAAGAAAAGTAAGGCACCATCATGAACGCCAAATAAAACACAGTAGTAGACAGCATCTGGCCTGATGGCCACCCACTGCAACCTCTCCTCTAGAAACCTGAATTGCCAATTCATCTACAATAACCTTGAAAATAGACTTTATGAATATATAAGTACCATTTACGGTATAGTCACCAAACTGGACAGAGATCTATAGTCAATAGTCAGCAAATAACAAAACTTGTGCCTTAAGTCTCCAATCAGCCATCCATGCATGCTGTTCTGTCATCAGCACTGCCTTTGCCTCGGCTCAGATCTGGATTACTTCAATTATTATTGTCCTTTTTTTTTTTTCCATTCTAATGCATAGTTTTGATTTGCATTTCCCTAATGACAAAATGGTATTAAACATTTTTACATGTGTCCATTGGTTAGTTTAATATCTTCTTTGAAGAAATGTACTCAAATTTACTATGTGCCTTTTAATGGTAGTGGGTTTTTTGTTGTTGTTTTGTTCTTTTCTTACTGAGTCTTAGGCATGTGTTCTGCCATTGATCCATAACCCCAGCTGCCGGTGGTGGTGGTGGTGGTGGTGGTGGTGGTTTTATAAGACAGGACAGGATTTGCGCCGGGCGTGGTGGCACACGCCTTTAATCTCAGCACTAGGGAGGCAGAGGCAGGTGGATCGCAGTGAGTTCGAGGCCAGCCTCGTCTACAAAGTGAGTCCAGGACAGCCAAGGATACACAGAGAGACCTTGTCTCGGAAAACCAAAAAAAAAAAAAAAAAAAAAAAAAAAAAAAAAAAAAAAAAAAAAAAAGACAGGATTTGCTATGTAGCCCAAGCTGGGCTGGAACTTGCTTCAACTTGGCTGGATTGGGATTATCGATATGAACCTGCCACGCTTGATCATCTGAGATATCTTCATTCTTTTTCTTATTATTGCCACAAAACATCCGTCAAAAAGCAACTTAAGGAAGGAAGAGTGTATTCTGGTCTACAGTTCCATAATGGTCCAGAAGGTGGGGTGGCAGGGAGTGGGGAGCTGGCTGGTCACAATGTACAGTCAGGGAGCCTAGAGTGGACAGGAAGTGGGCTGAGGCTGTAAAGCTTCAAGCTGCTTCCATGACCACTTTTTAAAAGGCTCTACCCCTGAAAAGTTCCACAAACTTCCCACATAGTGAGACTATGTAGAAATCAAGTATTCAAGCGTATGAGCCTGTAGAGGACACTCACATTCACACTACAAAGGCTTGGAAGGAAGCAGGGGGAGGTGGGGGAGGGTGGCTCAACCAAAACCAAAGCTGTATGAAAAGCCCCTATAGAAACCCACTATTTTGTAAGATAATTTTTAAAGGATTTTGAGCACAAGTGCCCTGCATGTGAAGACAGCTTCCCCCAGGAGACATGGGTTATTACAATCTTAGTGCCAGGCTTGGGGTCCCTTCCTATGTGTTATGGGTCAGAGAGGCTACAGACATACCCCAAAACAACAAAGGCTAGTGCCACTGTTCTTGGCTGTCCACCAGAGCTAGATGGAAAAACTATACCGCTAAAGGTACAACACACTGGTTAAGGAATCCAAAGACTCTGAAAAATGCACTACGAAACAAAGCATTGTTGTGTTTGCAAGTCAGTCTTAATAATCGTTTTTGGAAACGCTAATCAAAACCAGAATGAGAGGAACTAGAAAAACAGCTCAGTAGTTAAGAGCTTGCTGAGGATCTCAGTTCAGTTCCCAGCTCCCATGCAGTCGTTCACAACCATCTGTAACTCCACTTCTAGGGGACCCAATGCCCTCTTTGGCCCTCCACAGTCATCATGTATGTTATGTGGTACACATATATACACACAGACAAAATACTCATTAACATAAAATGAAAAATTAGTAAGTCTGAAGTTTTTGTTTCTTTGTTTTTGTTGTTTAAGACAGGGTTTTTCTCTGTGTAGCCTTGGCTATCCTGGACTCACTTTGTAGACAGGCTAGCCTCTGCCTCCCCATGCGCTGGGATTATAGGAGTGTGCCACTGTGCCCGGCAGTCTGAAGATTTTTTTAAAAGCCAGGATGGAATATTATTTCATACTTATTAGGATGAGCTCTCATTAAACATAAGAAAAATAATAAATGTTGGTGATGATGTAGGGAAACTGGAGCTCTTAGATTTAGATGGATATAAATGACTCTGCCACTGAAGGAAACAGGGCCCTAAAACGTGAAGAATTACCATGAAAAATTCCCAAACAAACTGAGAGCAGGGAATCAGACAACTGGCATTCACTGCTTCATCATTCACAATTAAAACCTTGCAAACAATCTCAGTGTCTACATCTTATCAATAGAGTAAGGAAAAATGGTACCCTGGTATACTGGGATGTTATTCAGCCTTAGAAAGTAATGATATTCTGATCTGCACTATAGCATACCTGAAACACAGGAAACACAGAAGGACATATAGTATATGACTGCACCTATGGATATGTCAGGCAGGCAAACTCCAGAGAAGAAAGCACAACAGGCAGCACAGAAATGAAAGAAGGAAAGATAAAGAGTCAAGTGAATGGAGAACAACCCTTTTGTTTGTGATGGAAGGTTCAGAAAACATGTAATCGTGACAGCTGTGTGTACTCGATGGCACTGAGTTGTGTATACTTACAAACTCATCAAGTGGGAAATTAAAAAATGATAGTGGACTATTAAAAGAAAATCAGAGCCGGTAGTGGTGGCGCACGCCGGTAGGATTTGCTGAAGGAGGCGGAGGAAAGAGGATCACGAGTTCGAGGCCAGCCTGGGATACACATTTTGGGCTGGAGAGATGGCTCGGAGGTTAAGAGCACTGACTGCTCTTCCAAAGGTCATGAGTTCAATTCCCAGAAACCATATGACGGCTCACAACCATCTGTGAGATTTGGTGTCCTCTTCTGCTATGCAGGCCAGAACACTGTAAACTAACTAACTAACTAAGTAAATCTTTTAAAAAAAAGAAAATAAGAACAACTCAGTGTCAACTCACTATATACAGCAAAGAAAAATATGCAGCAATAACAGCCCAAAGACTAAGAGAAGTAGAAACACTCTATGTGTACGTTCTTACACTTTATGTGGCATAATTTAAAGACACACAAATATTAAAGCAACCACAAAATAAAATCATCATCAATGATAAACCAACAAAGGAGATAAAAATTAATTGAACAAATTGTAGTCTAATCCAAAATGGTACCCCCTGAAGAAATTACGTGAGAAAGTGCAGCATATATATTGTATCATCAAGTGAAAGGTCAGCCTGTAAAACCCTATTATTCACAAGCATAGTTAACTCAATGGTCACACATGGCATGAACACTCACTGCCCAGACAGGTGATGTAAAACCCAGAATCGCAGCCTTAGCTCCATCAGCGACATAAGGAAGAATGTTTTCTCCCAGACGTGTATCTCTGAACAAGGCTCTGAGGATATTTAAAGCGTGAACCTAGAATGAAAAGTTCAAAATCAGGGTGGGTTTAAAACTATGGTAATTCTAAATCTTTACACAAGCTGCCAGAAGTGGACAGTCCTCAAATGAAATAGTACATTTAAGAGAATACTCTTAAGAACAGAAAACTTAGCTGGGCGGTGGTGGCAAAAGCCATTAATCCCAGCACTCGGGAGGCAGAGGCAGGTGGATTGCTGTGAATTCAAGGGCAGCCTCATCTATAAAGTGAGTCCAGTACAGCCAAGACTACACAGAGAAACCATGTCTTGAAAAATGGAAGAAAAAAAAAAAAAAAAGAATGGAAAACCTAGGCAGAAGTTTATAAAATGGAGCAATGCAACTAAAAAGTTTCATCCACTGACACATGTAGAATTCTGTACCTAGTAGATAAGAATTGTGGGTTCTTTCCAAAGATACACGGAACACTTAATTTTTAAAAACGATCCCAAACCCAGACATAAACAGACCCTCAGTAAGTATCAACTATTGCTATCTTATAGGTTATGCTCTGATCACAGTGGAATTGGGTAGAAATGCTGTTTTAATACTTTTAAAATAAAACATATCTTATTATTTTGGTTGGTTTTTTTTCCCCTTAAGACGGAGTTTTGCTGTGTAGCCTTGACTATCCTGGAACTTGTTTTGTAGACCAGGCTGGCCTCAAACTCAGAAATACTCCTGCCTTCCTAGTAATGAGATTAAAGGCCTGCGTTATCTGCCCCCTCCCCCACCACTAGCTAAAATAAATACATATTAAAACATTGGTCAAGGGGCTGGAGAAATGCCTCAGAGGTTAAGAGCACCAGCTGCTCTTGCAGAAGACACAGGCTCAGTACTCACACGGTGGCTCACAACTCCAATAACAACTCATGCCTGTTCTGACTTCCACAAGAACCAGGCACAGACATGGTACAAATACATACACCCAGTCAAGTCATGCATATACATAAAATAAATAATCTTTAACATTTTAAGTAATGGTCAACATTTTTAAAATATTTATAGTTGAATACTACCAAGGCTTCTAGATATTGACACTGTAAAAAGTACTAACTAAATCTTAAGAAAAGAAATATAGGGCTGGAGAGATGGCTCAGAGGTTAAGAGCACTGACTGCTCCTCCAGAGGTCCTGAGTTCACTTCCCAGCAACCACATGGCGGCTCACAACCATCTATAATGTGATCTGGTGTCCTCTTCTGACCTGCAGGTATGCATGCAGGCACAGCACTGTATACATAATAATAAATAAATAAATCTTTTTTTTTTAAAGAAAAGAAATATAAACTTTAAATGTACATCTTTAATGGTCCTATTTAAAAATACTAAAAAAATAAAATGCTACATGTCCACTTAACATGACAGAAAAACAATTCTCAAAACAAAAGGGAAAAACAGTTGTTTCAAATTGTTTTTAAAAACTAAAAGCGTTAAGAAAACCTTTGTGACAAAGGAGATCAGGTCCAGGCTTTGCACACCCTGAGCTACATCCCAAGAACAAAAGCTGACTTCTTAAAATCAGGTTTCTTACAACCCTAACAAGAAAGAAGCCACAAATAAGCAACGTTACCAATGCCAAAGAGTCTTATTATTTGTCCATGTTCCTGTGAAGTTATGTTTTTCCAATTGGCCAACTAAGAAAATATAACCAGTTACATTTCCCACATTTCAATGAAAAAATGTATTGATACGGTCTTTTAGAAAAATTATTAATAATATGTTAGTTACTTTTCCCAGAGTTAAATTTCCCAAAATATTCTCTTACAGTAACTGGCCTCTATGCACATGTTAATCAACATCATATTTTGCCCCAATCAGCCCATATTATGGTTCCAAGGCACCTGACATCACCCAAGACTTAAAACCATATAAACTTAGCTTTCTTTTGTATAAACTTTAGCTCTGTCCCTAACTGAGTGTGAGTGTCCCACAGTAGGGCAGGAGCACCTACTCAGAGGTAGTTCCCAGGGACACCGAGGTGACAAGGTGCACCTCTAGTACTGGAGAACAGCAAGGAAGAGGGTCTGACCCAATCACAGATACACTGACCATAAGGAATTAAAACTTCACTTAAGTAAATACTAAAATTCCTACATCATATTTGAAAGAAAGATTCAATTATTCAACTATAAAATATACATCAACTCAAAGATGCACACACAAGATTCAGTGTGACTACATATTCATTTTCACATTTTTAGGTATAATAATAACATTATGAAATATCTTGTCAATTGAATGTTTTCAACAGAGTTTAAAAATTGTTCAATTTCATCAATACATATTAACCAAAACAAGTTTATTTTGTGTTTAGAAAGACCAGAAAAGGGAGAAAACAACCAACAAACAAACAAAGAAACAAACAAAACAAAAATAAAGGCCAGGTGTGGTGGCACACTGCCTTAATCCCAGCACTCAGGAGGCTGAGGCAGGTGGATCGCTGTGAGTTCAAGGCCAGCCTGGTCTACTAAGTGAGTCCAGGACAGCCAAGGCTACAGACAAACCCTGTCTCAAAAAAACAAAAATCAAACAAACAAACAAACAAACAAAGAATAAAGCCAAACCCCCGAATGCTGCACATTAGCCTGTCTTCCAGAGTTCTGCATCTTCAGCAGACACGTTTACAATATAACCACACAGCAGAGACGTAAGGCTTCCTGCTCTCCTCCAGCACGTGTGCACTCCCATCGTTACCTGGGGGACTGCGCCCTTTGAAGCATCTGCAGACAAGGCCAAAGAGATCAGCTCCTTCATTGTTATTTTCAACAAATCCATTTTGCCTTTCTTTGGTTCTGATGCCAACAATGCCTATGAGAAAAACAAAAATCAACAGGCTTTCACTTTGCACATATCTATTTGTTGGCTTTGGAATCAATCCTCAAATTTAAAATACCCTCTATTAAAAACAAGATTACTGAGGTAGGTTAATTAAGCCAGGCTGCTTTGACCAGGTAGTTTAACCCATTCTGTTTGTTTGTTAATTATATAAATATAAGCAGCTGATAAATACATGGTTTTGATTGACCACTTTGTAAGGACAAAAATTAGGTAAAACATCAGATACAAACTGATCAAGCAAGAAAATTTTCTTTACTTAAACAATGACTAAAATATTATGGATTAGATTTCATCTAAAGGTTTTCAGGCCCTCTAGAGACTGATCAACAATTTATTCACAGAATAATCTACTGAAAGTGATCACAGCACAGCATTTGAAACTTCACAGGACAAAAAGAAACATTACAAATGCCAAAGGGATCCTGCACTTGGATTTACTTGGTAACTAGTGTCCAGTAAACATGATAATGGGCTATTAGCCCACTTGAGGCAATATAATAAAAAGAAATGAAGTGCTGATATATGTGACAATATGAACAAACACTGAAAATACACTGCTAAGTGAAAGAAGCCAGACGCAAAAGATTGACTATTGTACAATTCCATTTACATGAAATGTCCAGAACAGACAAGTCCACAGAGACAAGAAAGACTGCCTGGGGCTGGGAGCAGCAGAGGAAGGTGGGGTGGAATGGGGAGTAACTGCTAATGGGTGAGGGCTGAGAGAGATTCTAAAATTAGATTGTACTAATGGTTATCGAGCTCTGAGAATGTACTGAAAGTCACTATACTGTGCACATTAAATACATGAACGACGCCACAAGTGAACTATAGCTCAACAAAGCTGCCAAAGAAAAAACACTTCAGTTCCATTTTTGGACTCTCTTCCTTCACATCTATGTCTTGCAAAATGTAGCTCTGGCTCCCAAACCAAAGTCGGCAACTCCTTACTCTGCATCTTCTAAAACAACGACAAGCCATGCAATAAGAATGAATATACAAGATAAACATATAAACAGATTTAAAAGAAATTCATCACAATAAACCTAGGCTCAGAAAACATGCTCTATCTTTTTTTTTAAATGTTGTATTTTTACACAAAAGGTAAACTCATATACCAAAATGGTAGTTTTCACCATAGCTAACTTTAAACAAAGAGGATTACTTTATTGGTAAGTCATGCTAAGAAAAATAGGACCCTCTTTGAGCAAGTGTTTCTGATAATGAAAACTTTGTTCCACTAAAAAAAAAAAAAAAAGTTATACTCAAGAGATGTTCCTCCTGGAAACATAACGCCTCACCTTGTCCACAAAGAACTAGGCCAATGTATGGCCATGCTGCCTGGTGCGTCTGGCTTAGGCTCACTCTCTAACTATGACCAATTAGTAGCAAAAGGTGACTAGCCCAGCTGTTATAAGGACACAACACAAATACAAGGTGGGATCTTCAGGTGCCTGGCATTTGTCCTCAGAAAAGGCCACACAAACACAGCAGGTTGGAAGGAACTCCAAGTAGGAAACTAAACCACACTTGTGCAAAGTGGCTTGGACCCAGGACTACCTACTGACCTCAGTCAATCACTTCTGCAACTGGTGCCCATTCAAAAGTCATGAAGAGACTGGGAATAGGAGAAAAAACACAAAAGAGAAAAAGAAAAACTACAGGGGAACTAAGAAGGAAACCTACTTTCCTTCCTCTGTGCTTATTACACTACCCAATTTGTGGGTTTCTGTCTTGCTGTAAACAAGAATGGCAGATGACTTCGCACTGTAAGGGCACTGGATGACTTCGTACTGTAAGGGCACTGGATGACTTCGTACTGTAAGGGCACTGGATGACTTCGCACTGTAAGGGCACTGGTGTTTACTCTCTATGCTGTAAGGTATGATTATTTTAAAGAGCAAGGGGCTGAGCATGTTCTCATCTGTGTTCAGGAACTGCACTCATATATAGTCTCACATGAAGATGTGGTCAAGAGTCACATGCACTAGGCCTTAGCAAGTTTTACATCCCTGTAGCCATTGGCAAGTCACCTCTGTTGTCCCCAGTCTCTCAGGATATATTTTTATGATAACTGTACCCATCTCACAGAGTTTAGGCAGAGATTAAATGAAGTAATAGATGTGACACAGCCACCACTAACTGAGAGGTACTATTAAAATTATGACTTTGGGTTTGGGTGGTGGTAGCACCTTTAATGCCAGCACAAAGAAGGCAGAAGCAGATGAATCTCTGAGTTCAAGGCCAACCTGGTCTACAGAGCAAGTTCTAGAATGGCCAGTGCAATACAGAGAAACCATGTCTCAAATAAGGAAAAAAAAAAAAACCAAAACAAACAACAAATAAAAAATATGATGTTTTTATGATGGATATTTTATAGAAGGACTCAAATATGGATGCTTCCTAGAAGTAAGCAATCCCTGTGGCCACAATGACTTCTGATTACTGGATACACAGATGGAAATCTATACTGCCCTCTGTTTATATTACAAGACTGACCCCCCTGATCCAAGAACAGATCTGACACAGAACATACTGTCCACACATTAAAACAAAGTCACATAGAAGACAGAGGATGGGTACAGCCAGTTA
This sequence comes from Acomys percivali, assembly GCA_907169655.1. Taxonomy (NCBI): domain Eukaryota; kingdom Metazoa; phylum Chordata; class Mammalia; order Rodentia; family Muridae; genus Acomys; species Acomys percivali. The sequence goes on from OU015742.1 coordinate 95,147,866, forward strand.
AAGGTGCTTGCCACCAAATGTAAACAACCTCAGTTCAGTCCCTGGGATCCACATGATGGAAGAAAACCAACTTCAGCAAGCTGTCCCCTGATCTCTATGTGTACCACAGCATGTGTATGCCTGTATGCACACATAACTAAGTAAATGTAATACAAACTAAAAATATCAAAGTCACAAATGCTATTGTACTGAAAAAACAGAAGCATTCAAATGCACAATGTTTACTTGCATTAAGAAGGCGAATGCACAGTATCAGAGCACAAGCAGGCCAATGCCCTGCTCTCCCTAGGAGAGTACCTGTATGTAGAAAGGAATTCCAGCACTGCGCCTTGTAGCACAGAGTTTGGATGAGGGATCACTGCTTTTAATTTCCTCCAAAACACTCCACAACCACTGCTCTGGCAGCTTTTGCAGACTCATATTAGAGCACCTAAAAAGTACAAATAAGCAAATGTTTGGAATTATCAGGTAGTAAAAGGTAAAAGCACAAACTGATGATACACGTTAACACAGTGAGAGATAATAAACATTTTATATTTATATTTTATTATTGAGAAGACTAAACTAGACTCACTCCCACCTATTACTGCATTATTATATACCTCTTATAACACTTATTCTTGATGTCAACCCCATGAGAGCTAGAGTCACCAGAGACTCACTTCTGGGCGTGTCTGTGAGGGCTTACCTTTGCTGCAGTGAGAAGACCCTTTAACTACGGTGGACTTTATAAGAAGGAGAGAGTGAACTGAGGCGCCTATCCCTCGCCTCTCTCTGCTTCTGGATGCAGCTACTTCAAGCTCCTGGCGCCTTGACTTCTGTCATCCGTGAAGCACAGCAGGCTCCATCTCCCTCAAGTCACGTTTTTCAGGGGATTTTATCACAAGCAACAAGGACGTACCAAAGGCACCTTCTCTACTATGTGTCTTGGGACCTGAAGCTATTAAAAGTTCTACTTACTACAACTGCTGAGCAAAGCACCACCTTATCTACAAATAAGCTTCATCACACAGACTTGCTCCATACTCACAGTGGGCTGAAGAAGGCTCACTAAATTCTTACAGATACTCCATACTATAAAGACTCAAGGATTCTAACAAAAATATCATATCTAGTATAGTTTTCTGTGGCATTTCCTATAATTTGTTTTTTATTTATAGATTATACACAAATTAAATGCCATTATACTTACATTTTAATAATTATATTTACCTTATTTAAAAGGTGGCTTCTCACAAATAGTTTTTCAAATCTGTAGAGTATTACAAATAAAACTTATAGCGCGGCATAGTGGTGCATGTCTGTAATCCCAGCACTCAGGAAGGCACAGGCAGGCAGATCTCTCTGAGATCTAGGCTAGCCTGGTCTACAAAGTGAGTCCAGAATAGCCAAGACTACACAGAGAAACCCTGTCTCGAAAAAGAGAGAGAGAGAGAAAAAGAGAGAGAGGGGAAGGGAGGGAGGGAGGGGAGAGGGAGGGAGGGAGGGAGGAAGGAGGAAGAGGAGAGGAAGAGAGAGAGAGACGAAAATTTTCTAGGACAAGGCAAAATATGTTAAAAGTTTATTTGAGCGCTAACAAAGGATGTTCTTAAAACCGTGTGTGCAAGTGCTCATAGACAAGCAGGCAGGAGTGGTCAAAGGACAGCTCTCAGGAGCCCCTTCTCCCCTGCTACCTTGGGGGATCTGTGCTTGAGCTCCACTACTGCTGACCACCCCACTGGCCCCCTGAAGACTTTTACTCTATTGTGTTAGCTTTAGCTGAAAAAGCAGCATACTCAATGGCAAGCAAACAGCCCCTGTGGAAAGGAAGGTGCCAAGACTTAAGGGAAGTGGTGCTAGAGGTTAGCCGTAGGGCTTTACTGCAACAGGCAAAAAAGCTCTTCTGTGAGCTAGATTCCCAGTCCTTTGCTAGTTTTCATTTTGGGAAAAGGTCTCAATAAGTTGCCCACGCAGGCATAGAATTTGGCAATCCTCTGACTCAGCCTTCCCAAGTAGAAATTAAAGACCACGTCCTGCTTAACTGAAATTCACACATTAAAATAAACATATGTCAGTTGGGAAAAAATGCTTTTGTTTTACATAAGGGAAAAAAATCATCAGAAACATAGCTGGGTGTAATCTGGAGCAGGAGGTACACCCTAGACACACATTTGGGATTTGTTTTTTTCTTTATTCTGTTGTAAAACAGTGAACTTCCATTTCTGACTAAACATTTCAGATAGCAACTGAAACATGGTATACATTTCACACTGACTTAAATATACAACAGATCTGTGTTAGTCTTGGCTGTCCTGGACTCACTTTGTAGGCCAGGCTGGCCTCGTACTACTCACATCTGCCTCTGCCTCCCTGAGTGCTGGGATTAAAGGCATGCGCCGCCACGCCCGGCAAGAAAGTCACTTGATGTAGAACTATCTGTGAATATCATTTTCTTGCATTTTCTACTCCATTGAAGAACTGGCCTAAAGATACAGCTGAAGTCTAAGGCAGGTCAAGTGTCCCCGAAAAGTTCACTACACAGGAGAGACAGGGAAAAATGAAGTGCAGGAATGACAGGGACTTGTGTTCCTATCAAGTGCACTGAAATACTAGCACTCAACACTAGCACAGTGAGGCTTCTCAACACAGCCTCTCCTAGGCCTTCCTGGGCGAGCAAATGAGGGCCTCAGAAGCCAGGCTTCTGACTACTAATTAGATCTTGACTTAAATGACAATATTCTACTTAGTTTGAAAGGCTACATATGATCTGCACCTCACCTTCTTACTTCAGCCTCACCAATTTCTACAGACATTCTGTTTCAATAAGGCTCTTGCCTTTGCTGGCTTCTACACGGACATAAAACTCACATACCAAATATACACCCATGCCCGTATTTCCAACTAAGCATCTGTTTAGTCTCCTCTCCATCAAAATTGGTAAATTTTTCTAACTTATATGAAACAATTACTAGGCACAGGTGTACAAAGGGTTGGTGATGTCATGGAAGGACATATATAAGCTAGACTTCGAAGGTTATTTGGAGGAATGGCGGAGGGCCCACACAGTAGGGTCCTGAAAGCAGGAGATGAGCAAGGAACAAGCTTTTGCCAAGGTCCCAAAGACAATCCCCTCATTTAGATTCTTGGCTACTTGAACTGTAAACAATTAGCCAGACCTATTTATTCCCTTGGGTATTGCATACTAAGGACTAAATGTTCCTTATTAATTTGGGGATTTCCAAAATAGGGCCAGAAAATTGTTCCACAAGATCATAGCTGGCAAACTGCCCTCAAAAGAGCCCTGTATGCCCACTGAAGACCCAGCACCTCTGGAAGGAGCTCTGAGAATTGCTCGGGGCACTCACTCCTGCAGTCCAGGCCAGACTTTGTTCTGCTCTGGAATTCCCCAGAAGCAAGCCAGCTTTTCTGAAGAATCCTCTAAGTGGCTGGTTTCCAGTCTGGGCATTGCCACTGAACTCTAGTCTCTGGTTCCCTTGCTTCCTAGCTCTGCTTCGCTCTTGAATCAAACTTCCCACCCCAAGCCACATATGAAAATTTGGCCAACATACCTCTCACTCTCTTTATGCATTTGAAACACATTGTACTTTACACAAAACTCAACAGATTTTATTTAAATTACCAAACCAGAAATATATTTGCCCCACTACACAGAAAGAAAATATTTATTGCATGTCTCTTATGCATCTAGTCAATACCAAGCTTCACACAACTGATCCTGCATCATCCCTGTACAAACAAATGTGTGAGAAAATATTGTTTCCTGACAAATGAAGACATGAACACAGTGGTTAAGGACACCAACTGGGGGCTGGAGAGATGGCTCAGAGGTTAAGAGCACTGACTGCTCTTCTAGAGGTCCTGAATTCAAACCTCAGCAACCACATGGTGGCTTACAACCATCCACAATGTGATCTAATGCCCTCTTTTGGCATGGAGGAAAAATGCAGACAGAACACTGTATACATAATAAATAAATCTAAAACAAAGAAACAAACAAAAAACACCAACTGGGCAGTCAGGGTAGATGAACATGCATGTGGCTGTTAGGAACACACCAGCTACGGAGCCAAGTTATGGGGTCAGATCCCTTCTGTGCCCCATAAACACTATGTGACAGGACAAGTTACAGAAGCTATACTTCCCATTTTTCTCTTCTATCACATGAATGTTGTTATATATGAGTTTACTCTTGGAATATTTTTAATAAGTTCTCCAGAGGTATTTATAATTATATCTGATTATGAGAAATTTAAATTAGATGCAATAATTGACTTACTTTTTTATTTTGTTTTTCAAGTCAGGGTTTCTCAGTGTACGTAGGCCTGGCTGTCCTAGACTCGCTTTGTAGACCAGGCTGGCATCAAACTCATAGAGATCTGACTGCCTCTGCTGGGATTACAGGCATGGGCCACTGCGCTTGGCTAGCTAACGGTTTGAAAAGGTATCCTCCCACACTACACAGTGCCCCCTACTTATTAACACCCAAAACACACACATGGAAGCCCTAAAACCAAACTAAAAAGCAAGATAACCACAAAGAACTACAAGAAGTGAAAATGTGGACACATGAAAGAGATTTAGAAGTAGCAGTGGTGGCCACAAAAGTCAGCTTCTATGGGGGCTTCTATGGGGTAACCAGCCTCTCTTCCAGAGAAGGGAATTTCAGTGGCTTCCTCTCCCATGGGAGGGGACTTAAGAAGGGGCTATCGTCAGAGCTGGGCTACAGACAAGAAAAGCCGTAAGTACTGAGAAACTCTGAACCAGGCTGCCTACCAACTTGTTAGTTAAATCTGTGAAAGCCCAATGGGACTAAGAAAAGATGGACCAAAACGACACTATCTGATCTACCTCCTCTGAGGAATAAATCCAAATAAATAAACAAATTAATCAAAATGTTCCTAGTTATAGCCAGCAAACCAAATCTCACAACCCAAAGAAACTTTATATTAAGGACAGGTAAAAATAACTGGAACACAAATTGACTCTAAATGAAAGCAATTTTATAGGGCAGACTGACAAAGACCTTAAGATAACTTGGTGGTAATATGCTGAAAAGATAATGAAAGACTGATCTCTTAAGAAGTACAGGAGAGTGGGGCAGAGTGCTCGTCTAGCGCATGCCAGGCCCTGGGTTCAATACTTGTACTACAAAGGAGGAAAAACCACAAAAGGAGTATTTGCCTGCCAGGGATGGCACACACCTGTGATCCCAGAACTCAGAAGGTAAAGGCAGGAGGATCATGAATTCAAGCTCAGCTTTGCCTACAGAGTAAGTTAGTTGAAAGACACCCTCAGTTACATGAAACTGCCAATTTTTTTAAAGTGCAAGGAATTATGAAAAACAGTGCTGAAAAAAGTAAACAGGCATATATAAAAATAAAAACACTAGAAATATTCTGTGCCTAAGTATAATTTCAAAAAATATGACATCAATGCTAAAGAATTAGACTTAAAAACATTAAAACATCGGTTTATATCAAAAATACATTTCTCATTATCAGTAACAAGAGACATTGTGCATTTATAATGCTGAAGGACAGCTAACTGTTGTTGGAAGTCTATACCACACTAAACTATATTCAAAAGTGGAAGCAAAACCTAGATTGTTTGAGACACATCAGAAACATGTCTGCTGGACGGACTACATGTCTTAGTGGGACCTATATGGTAGAAAGAGAAAACAGGCTCCTTACATACTTCCAAGTGCCACACACACAGAATTAGTTAGTTAATTAATTAATTAAATGTAATAAAAAGTCTCCTGGGGACCCTGAATGAAAGGACTGCTAGAAGATGTACTTTAGCAATGGTAAATAAGCCCAAGTAGTACCAACAGGGTGTCCACAAAACAAAGCAAGCTTAACAGACTTCCACATTCTAATGAAGAGTAACAAATAACTCTCTTCCAGGGCTGAAGCAAAAGCCTTGCCATCATTCCTTCTGGAAAGTCTCATTTCTAATCTGTCACCAACAAAGGCATTTTACTTTGAAATGATGCAAATGCAGGTCAGGTTTTTCTATCTCCACCATCCTCCAACCCACTGCCATCTCTTTCTGAATTAAAGTCATACTGGAACTTCCCAAGTGGTCTCTCTACTTTTACCAGTATTCTTTATTCTCAACAGAGCATTCTTAATAATCCTTTTAAATAGCCAAATCAAATTAGGTGTGGTATAATCCTAGCACCTGAGAGGCCGAGGCAGAACAAGGCTGAGTTTGAGGCGACCCTGGGCTAGGTGATGTGACCCAAGCTTAAAATACACAATCCACAAGTCCGTTTCATTTCCCACCACTCTTCAATCTATTTACAACCCCCACTACGCATCCTCACTTTCCCCCCAGGAACAAGTGAAGTCTTCACTGATCTCATCTCATAGTTCATTCACACCACATTAGTTATACATGGCTTAGCCCTGTTCCCTCATTTAAAGTAGCCAACTACTTCTCTCAGACTTTTGCACTTGTGTAAACTGGGTAAAAAAAAAACCAAAAAACAAAAACAAAACAAACAAACAAACAAAACAAACAAAAAAAACAAAACCACCAAGACTTCAGCTTAATAAAAAAGCATTACTTCAAGGAAGCTAACGCTATGTTCCAGTACATTTTTGGCTTGATCTGGCTGGTAATAAAGCCACTACCAACTATCTGTAATTTGTTTCAGTGGGTCTCACTCCCAAACCAACAAATAAAAGCCATGAAGAAGTAACTGGTTTGTGTACTGCACTGTATCTTGGAACCAACTTCCAAAAGACATTAATTCAAAAAGTGCTTTGGGGTGTACTGATTTGATAACAAAACAGAAATTATCTTACTACTTACATTTTATTCAGGTTATTTTCAGACTGACTTTAGTCTCTGAACATGTACCATTGGAATTAAAATATTAATGTAGTACTAAATGGATTGAATGGTTTAGATAGAAAGCAACCTGGCAATCAGAATATCCTACAGAAAACTCAACTGACAGGGAGCCCATTTGTGCCTGGCATGAAGTGAACTGTGTCTCATCCATTCTGGAGGTACTCCAACTCCCCTGGGGAACTGGGGAAACTTATTCTTGTTAATACACCATTTTCTTACATTAACTGATTCATCACAATGACCTAAAGAAACTTTCACCTGCAAACGTAAGGCAACCGCTCTCACAATGAAATGTGAAGTACATGAAAGCTAATGTATGAAGCAAATTCCCAGAAATGTACCAAGACATAACTGCCAAGAAATTAATCATAAACACCATCACTGGCACAAGGCCAAGGCTTGTATCTATACCTTTGTTTACCAAATAATTCACTTACCAGGCTACTATCTCTAAGGACTTTTAGTACACAAAGGAAGTCCTTCCCCCTTGCTCATCAACACAGATGAAAGTGAAAACTGTCAGGTTTAAAAACAACTCTAAATAATAAGTTATTCAGTTAAGTATGGTGTCAAGAAAAATAAGCATCAATAAAAATGATGCTATATATACAGGCTGATCGCTGATAAATTTTCACATTGCTACAGCCCTTTACTTTCCTTCATTTTCATTTGACAATCATTTAAATAACTGTATATGAGCCAACAAAAGCTTTGAGGGCAAAAACTGTAATTTGATATAAAGTAAACGGTATGTGTTAGTTTAAGTTCAGCATCGCTGGCCACTCAAACCAACACATGAAGGAAAACAGCAATGTCAAGAATAACCCCTCGGCCCTTCTGTCACTGGTCTAGGGAAGGGGAATAGGGTGAAAGAGGGAGAGAGGGAGGGAGGGAGGGAAGGAGGGAGGGAGGGGGGAATGGGAGGAGACAAGTAAGGAGATAACAATTGAGATGTAATCCAAATAAATTAATAATAATAAAAAAAAGAATAACCCCTTAACCCCTCGGACTGGCTGCTCAGAATACCAAACCTTTAGATCCCTAATACACTGTGCGAGGACACAAGAATTGCAGTCATGTTCTGAGGCAGCACCAGGTACCCTCTATGGATTACCTATGTATCAAATTTACTCTGAATGTGTTTCACAGGAAACTAAAAAACGTTCATTTCCATATGCATTTAATTCATTATCTAGCCTTACAAAGCCTTATATATTTGGACAACCTCATTACATTTCATTTTATCCCATTTGGATCTTGAGTACCGAAGGACTCATGAACTAGCTCTTCCCCAGAACTCGGCTGCTTCTAGTCATTCGGCTCCTTTCAAATACTACTTGAGTCTAATAGGAAAAGGGGGCCTTTGTATATCACCAAGCTTTATCACCCCAAAAATACATTGCTAAGTGGGGCTTAGATGTGCACACCTGCACTCCCAGCACTTGGAAAGTAGGGGAGACATGTTTAAGGTTATCTAAACATGTGAGCTCAACAGTGAGCTCAAGCCTGGGCTGTATGAGGTCCTGTCTCAAAACAACATAACACAGCAGGCAGGGTAGCTCAGTGAGTGAAGGTGCTGAATGTGCAAGCCAGACACCATGAGTTTGACCCTTGGATCTCAAGGTAGAGAGAGAACTGACTCCCGCGAGTTGTCTTCTGATTTCACGTGTGCTAGCATGTTTGTTGTACACACAGCTAGTTGACAGTGTTGTGATTTCCCAAGTGTGCTTTAAAATAAAGCGGTGAGGGACCAAGGATATATTCTCTTCCATCACTCTGTTCTTTCAAGTACTTACAAGAGAGCCATTTGGGAGCTCAATAAGTATTTGCTGGCAACATGATCCACTCTGCTGGGCATGCCACTCTAACAAGGCAGGCTGGCAAGCAAGAGGGGAAAGAGGATACAGTAACTAGAAAGGAGGAGGGCGCACAGGCTTCTCAGGGAATGGTGGGCAACCTATCAACAATAATTCTACTGGCCTAATCCTGCCCCCAAAGATAAGCTTCTTCCAGGACTCAAGAACAAAACCAAATCAAGTTCAAAATGAACACTAGGACATGCTTCTAGAGTGTTATTTAACTGATGTCTTCCAGCGAGCATAAAACTGAAAAGGCAGGTGTAGGAAAGAGAGACTGTAACCTAAGACTTCTCACCACAAGGTCACAGTAGCTAGAAAATGAAACACTGTCAAGTTGTGGCTCTTCAATGGATCTTCTGTCATTCTCCAGCACAAAAAGATTAATTTATAAGGAAGTATTTCAAAACAGCAGGGTTACCGGTGTTTGTGATAAAGAAGGACTTGCCAGGTAAAAATAAAGCCAGGGAAGACTCCCAAGAACAACACAGCTAATTCTAGTTGACTTGGTTCCACATCACACAATCCAGGAGTCAGTAAGGGAAAGGGAAAGTATCCTGAATGAAGAGTTGGTTCCGGCCAATGCAATGCAGTCACTAACCACAGACTAGGGGAATTCCAACACTCTGCTTCTGTCAGCAAATGCTCCCAATTAAAGAGCAGACACTATCTTTGTCTGAAGACTCTTTTGCTTTGACTCTGTCAAACTAATGCAAACCACACCATATGTCTTTAGCCTCAAGAATATTGTATGATTTTAAGTTCCTTACCAAGAGTTCAAGTCTCATCAAAAAAGAATTCAGTAGCACTAAATATTAATCTACACATATACCTATGAAATCAGTTTACCAGTTCCAAAAGAAACTTACAAAAATATATCCAGGGCTGTGGAGATGGCTGAGCAGGTAAAGGTATTTATAACATAAGACCCTAGAACCCATATAACAGAGGAAGAAGCTAACCTGCTCCGGTTGGGTCCCCGTCAGGAAGCAGCAGCACCTGGATCGCTGATGTCACCAGGCTACAGATTACCCGAGAACAGGTACTTCTGTCCTTATGTCTAAATTACAACATATTATGAAGACTTTGAAAAACAGTGTTAACATTTCCAGGAAAAAAAAAAAGGGTATGATCTGATCTCACATGAATAGTGGTTAAAATCACCTGTTACTCTGCACAGGGAGCAGGTGTGGTTCCTAGAGCCCACAAGGAGGCTCACAACTGTACTTCCAGCTCTAGCAAATCTGATGCCCTTTTCTGGCCTCTGTGGGTACTACAACCACCTGGTGCATTTACATGCAGAAGCACTCATGTAAAATAGATATGAAAAATAAAAATTCAAACGTCACTAACAATGACTTAGGAAATAAACATTAAGATATTCTAGTTTTCCCAAACAGAAAAAAGGAATCAGCAGGGCAGAACATACTTGTAAAGCAGAGGCACAAGAACCTCTGTGAGTCCCAGGGCAGCGCTGTCTATATTGTGATCCTAGGGCAGCACTGTCTATATTGTGAGTCCTAGGGCAGCACTGTCTATATTGTGAGTCCTAGGGCAGCACTGTCTATATTGTGATCCTAGGGCAGCACTGTCTATATTGTGAGTCCTAGGGCAGCCAGGGCTAGGTTGTGAGTCCTAGGGCAGCACTGTCTATATTGTGATCCGAGAGCAGCACTGTCTATATTGTGAGTCCTAGGGCAGCACTGTCTATACTGTGAGTCCTAGGGCAGCGCTGTCTATATTGTGATCCGAGAGCAGCACTGTCTATATTGTGAGTCCTAGGGCAGCCAGGGCTAGGTTGTGAGACCCTGTCTCAAGATGCCCACTGCTCTCCCAATTTATATGGCTCCTCAGAGTCGCTCATAACTTATTCTTAATTTAATTATTCACATTTCAAATAAAATTTATAGGGTATTTAGTGAGCAATGAGTATCTTGTTCAAGAACATTTATCAAATGAAACACAAATAAAAGCCTAGACAATATAATGTTAATCAAAGTTGAATGGAACTCTTCCCCCAATATATTACACTTAACATTTATTTTTAGTACAATTGTGTGAATATATGTTCCTTTGTTGTCCAGACAGGTAAAAAATCTAGTTTTTATAGTTGTTATAAAACAATTGCTCAAAAAATCTCCACTTGAATTTGCATTGTAGAAGCTATAATTAATTGGTAAAAGATTAAATATTTAAATTACTTCTATTGTAATTATTGATATCATCAGTCATCACTAGTGTTTTATAACTAAAACTGCTAGCTGCCAACAGTTCATTCAGGGAGCACTAATGTGTAGAGGACCCACCCTTCAGCAGGCAGAGCACTTCTCATCCACAGAGCAAGAAAAGAAGTTCTCACAGAAGCCCCTTCTACACTTGGAACCCAGTCAACAATCCCCCACACAGTTACGCTTTCAACTTGGATAAATCAAAGTCCCCAACTTCACATTCTAGCTTAAGAATCTTTAATCAAAACAAACATCTTCAAATACAAAAGTTATTTGTATTTGAGTATGGAAAGTTCCATTTGTGAATTTTACCAGAAATCTGAATTTATTTATAATTTAAATGTACTTAACCACTCCATTCAAACATTTGTGTAGCTAACTATGCATAGGAAAAATAATCACAGGGCCAGGCGTGGTAGCACACGCCTTTAATCCCAGCACTCGGGAGGCAGAGGTGGGTGATTGCTGTGAGTTCGAGGCCAGCCTGGTCTACAAAGCAGTCTAGGCAGAGAAACCTGTCTCGAAAAACCAAGAAAAGAAAAATAATCACAGTTTCAGTTTGTTTTGTTGATTAGGCTCAGGAGAGGGTCTTGCATGTGGATCCTCCTGCCTCAGCCTCCAAAATACTTAAGTTATGAGTGCACACAATCATACTTGGAAGTAAAGAGGTTTTTAAAGACAGTGACTGTTGGGTTATATGGCCGAATTTGTCAGCCCTCTGAGGCCTTAAAGACAGAATCGAGCGTGGCTCAAGTTTCAGCAACAATCTCGGGTAAATACTTCCGCATAGGAATGACTCAGCATGGTCCATCTGGGCACATCCTGATGTGAGTCCTGCCTGCCAACAGCTATGTAACACAAACCAATTGGTCCCACAGAATCAGGCCACTTTACATGCTGGGAGATGTCATATCTCCGGACACCGTATGCCCTGCCCACTCCCTATACTCTATATAAGAAAAACCCTCCATAATAAAATTGAGCCCTCACTCCAAAGACTCCCAACTCAGTATATTTTTCCTCCGGGGGCGTTGTAGGAGGAGGCTGAATTGCCGACACTCACCATCCCGCTCAACCCCCAGGGAGAGGGAATGGCAGGTTGAGTCCCCTCCTGTTCCAGCCCTACCTGCCGGGTGTAAGAGACCTGACAAGTGAATATTTCATCAAGTCCCAAATAGAATTCACCATATGAGAAAATCAGATTATAGAAAATTAACTCCACATTTGTTTGTATTATACATATAAATATTATTTTCAAAAACTTTCCTAGAAAAAAAGATTATCTCTCCCATTCTTGTTTATCCTCAGTTAACTGTATAACTGTAATATCAGTTTACATTTGAAGACATTTTGAATAATTCTATTAAAAAAACAATTGAAAGAATGTAGCTTGTGTTTAACTCTTCATTTATTTGACAATTAATCTTTTTAAGTACCTTCTTCCTTAACACAGCCAGCAGCTGGCCTTGATTTCTATGGGTTTTCATGAACGCCCAGACTTCTTTCTTTCAAACTTTTTAAATGCTGTATGCCTAAACAAGTTTTCATCACTTAAAGGCTTATTAACCCCTCTCCAAAAAGCCCAAAAGAAACAATTTCTTTTTAAATTAAAAACCAACCACCACCACCATCCCCCAAAAATGAAGAAAAAAATTAGAAAAAGGAAAGAAAAGTGCCACACATGATAGACATGATAGGGATACTTTGTACAAAACAGTCAGGTTTGAAATGTCCCCAAAGGGATCAAAACCCACTGGGCTCAAAGGCATCAGATGAGAATCCTAACAGATGGGTCATGAGCCAACAGTGACAGCCATGACAGATTACGAGTGGCCAATACATCAGGCCCTCAGCTCTTCCTCGCTCCCCATTTTATCTCTTGGGAATGGCTTCTACTGCACCATTACACAGTATCTCTGAACTGGCACAAAGATGTGGCACTCATTTCATGCCCAGCCTTATACATAGATTCTGTCCTTGGCTCTCTGTTCTTTTTTCCAATCCCTGTTCTTCCCTGAAAAAGACAACAACCCTACCAACAATGATGACTTTGGAAACAATTCCCAGATTTGTCTGTTTTGGATGTCTTAGTTGTACACCTAGTTCAACTGCTAAATTGAGGGCAACAACCAGGATAGTCTATCATTTTCTCACACATGGTACAGGCAAAATAAACTTACTATTGTTTATCAAACAAACAAAACCAAAGTATCTTTGGCTTTGGTAACATTGATCCCATTTTCGGTCACTAGAACCTAAAAGCAGAGGAGCCATCACAGGTTCCATAGCCGTCTCTACCACTTGCATTCAATGCTGCAGATTTATTTTTCAAAGCTGACCACTACAATGACTTCCATACACATATATATTTCTAAACAATTATCTTGCCACGGTGCCATCAAAAAGTGGGCTATGTCCAGTCTGTCCTAAAGATTCCTTTTAACCAAAATAATGTGACTGGATCAATGCTGTAAGTCTTGCCAGGCTGCTAGGCCAGAAAAGATCACACAGCTTCTGGCTGGAGCTTGCTGCTACTTGGAAGTTCAGCTGCCTCAGACCTGTCATGCTGAGTAAGAGGTCATTTGTGGTCCAAACTGTCAGGTCCAAAGGAAACTCCAATAGGCAGTCCAAATATCCAGAAATGAGCTCAACCTGGACCATAGGAGAACTTCTGGTTGTTAGATAAAAGCCAGAATTCCTCAAGAACGTGTAAAACTGGTTTCCATATGCCCAGAGGAGTCATTTCCCTTACCCCTGGCAAGGGGGACATATGGCTCTCCAATGAACATATCACCATGGCTCCATATCAAGGCCTTGCTAATCTCCAGGTTCCCTCAGTCCCTACTCACAGATATTTATTATACATTTCAAAGTCCATACTAGCATCCTAGCCCTTCTCACCTCCTCTTCCACCCTAACCTCTCTCCTGTTCCCCAGTTGTTCATACTGTTCTTAGCTCTCACTAGTCACCGTTCCTGCTAATCTCAATACTTTCTCTATTCTCTGTTCCCTGCTATTCTCTCATCTCCCACAGGTATCCTGGCCATGTCCAGTATGGTGGCCATTTCTTTCTCTCTGCTCTGGACTATTCCAGGTGCCTCTGGTTATTTTTTCTCTCTCTCCATTCACAATAAAAACCATCCCCTTAAGCATACCAAGGAGCAGTCATGTTGTCAGTTCATATGTCTGGTACTAAATACTCAAGAGGGGCACAGATGGAAAGGGTCCAGCCTCGCTAACTAAACCAAGCTGCAGGTCTGAGTCTCTAAAGGTAAGGTTCATTTGTTTCTGTTGGCTTCTGCCACCCATCATTGCAACTCCAAATTTTTTAATCCATCTCTCCAGCCACTTCTCTTTTGGAGCTGCCTACTCTGTGTCTGTTGGCTCCTGGAGCTTACTACTGCTTTCAAAGTGCATCAGGCAGCTTCTCTCACCCTCCTGAGCATCCATCACTTGGAAAAAGATGCCTCGCCTTTGTTATTTGGAACATTTCTCTCTGACAAGTCTCTTATCCCCTGCTATTTCCCCCCCCCCTCTTGTAGATAGACTGAGCCATGTCCAGTCTATTGGCCATGCCAAGTCTACTTCTTTATCTATCTGTTTTTGACTCTTCCAGATGCCTCTGACAATTTTCTCTTAGATCTACAATAAAACTTGCCCATCCACGGAGCAGTCATCTAGTCAGTTCATATACTCAACAGGTCCAGTCTTCTAACTATCCCACTGCCCAAGGTGCCAGAAATGTCAGCACAGCCAAAAGAGACCCCCTTACCACTTCATCTGCCTGATAAATGGCATCGGTTTCACTAAGTAAATGTCCTAAAGAAAACTACCTAGCTTAGCCTTGCCCCAACTGCCCTCATAAAACCAAGAAAGTAGTAAGATGTCTATAGCTTTCTTGGAGCATTCAATACATTACGTATGGAGTTGTTCACATGAGGTTAAATGTTAAGTGAAATGCCCAATCTTTGTCAACATAGAGGAAGCCTTCATACCTCAGATTTAAGTTGCTAAAACTGAATCTAGGTTCTCCCTAATTAAATATATTGAGCTCCATGTTCCAATGGAGACCACAACACGTCACACAGCCCCAAGAAACATCAATCACACAGTATTTTACATTTGTAGGAAAGCATGTATTGCAAGAGTTTTCAAAAATAATTCTCTAGACAACAAACTCCAGAGAGACCTGCAAGTGAAACGAGCACCTTCCTTTAGAGATGACAAGATCACAAGCTAAGGGGTTGACTGTACACTCACTCAGTGGAATGGGTATACACAGAACTAAGAGCTTGAATCATAGATTGCTGGGGGTTTTGGATAAGATAAAAACATAAAACACAACAAAAACACCACAATGTTTCTCCCATCCCTACTATAGCAAATCTAGTTTCACAGAACAAAATAATTTCAGCTAGTTCAGCAACAGCAGCACTAACGAAGGATGTCTGCCTAACAATGAAACATCTGAATCTAACTCTACATTTGTTAGTTCTCCACCTTTCTTCTCCTATGTGCTTAAACCTTACTCATGCAAGCTCACTTTCTCCACAAGGAGCTAAGCACACATCACATCCTTGGTGCTTCTTCTCTCTGATATCCATCCCTTTAAGATTCATTAATGTTCTACAGTATTTGGCAGGTTCATCCTTTAGCAAACAGATCTTACTTTCTCTGCTGCTGTCAAGCTATCACACATCCACCATGATGCTGAGTGCTTATAACCAGTAAGTCTTGTGACCAGTAGAGGTCTATAACATATTCCCTTTTAATATTCTAAATTTTACCCTTACTTATAAGCTCTTGTTTGGAGCTTCTATAACAAGAGACACATGTACCCTTTGGAGAGAATAGTCCTCCTCCTTGGGGAAGGTCCTCCCCTTTAGGGAAAGGCCATCATTTTTCAGCTTCAGAAAGGACATACATGGAACCTCTCTTAGTTTGAGTCCTATTGCTGTGAGGAGACACCATGACCATGGAAACTCTTATAAAGGACAGCATGTAATTGGGAATGGCTTACAGTTGCAGAGATTTAATTACTGTCATGGCAGGAAACATGGCAGCATGCAGACAGACATGGTGCTAGAGAAGTAGCTGAGAGTTCTACATCTTCATCCACAGGCAGCAGGAGAGACTGTGGGCCACACCAGGCATATCTTGAGTACATGAGACTTCAAAGCCTACCCCTACAGTAACACACTTCCTCCAACAAGGCCATACCTCAGACTGCCACTCCCTACGGACCAAATACTCAAACACAAGAGTCCATGGGCGCCATTCCTATTCAAACCACCACAGAATGTACACATTTGTCTAGCCAGACAGATCAATCCTGTCCATCAATGAAGTGTATTGCCCTCATTCCTCAAAAGCTCTTCAATAACAGAAATTGTGTTTCCTGACAAGGTGTTATACTCTCTAACCCAAGCACGATGAAAAGGGCACAGCTAACATTAGCTGATTTGAAGGAATGAACTATATTGCATTGTAAGAAAAGAATACTCATATCTACAACAGAAACAAAGAGTTGATAAGATAAACTATTTTTAAATATGTACTTATGTATATGAATGCTCTGTCTGCATGTGTGCCTGCACACCAAGAGGGCACTGGATCCCATTACAGAGGGTTGTGAGCCACCATGTTACTAGGAATTGAACTCAAGACCTCTAAGCCAGTGCTCTTAACCACTGAGTCACCTCTCCAGCCCAGAACAGATAAAATATTTTCAAGTCTGTAATTTATGAAGCTAGAAAAATGACTCAGTATGTAAGAGCCCTTACTTCTTACAAGGGAACAGAATTTGGTTCCTAGCACCAGGTGGTTCAAGGCCACGCGTACTTCAAATTGAGGGAAGCCAATGTCCTTTTCTAGTTTCCACAAGCACTGCACTCCTTTCTACATACTCACTGATTAACACACAGACACACACACACACACACACACATGCAAGCATGCATGCACAATTAAAAATAGAATGTTTTAAAGATCACCAGTTTAATGTCATGGACATTTTAAAAGTATCATCTAAAGATATTCTGTGAAACCGAAAACTGACAGGACATTTTAGAAATGTTTTTACCTGGAATGGGATGGGGGACACTTCACAAATAATCAACATCTAGATCTCTTAGCAGCCCAAAATAAAATGTTTGCTGAAGCTACAAGACTGGTTGCTTCACTTTTAAAGTTCCAGACAATAAAAATGTTTTTCTGGAAAATACTACCTTTTATTTAGAGAATGTTTGCCACATATACTTAGTCATTAAGTAACTTACAGTTTCTTTAAGCCACTTAGAGGAAATCTATTATATCAATGAATGAATGAATAAAATTATCAATATCCATACAGTTAATAAATATATATTTGGTTAAATACATGAGGGCTATCTAAATATTTTTCCAGGTAAGATGAATTATGTCTATTTATTGTTATTTTAAGATTTTTCTATAAAACAAAACTATAAAGACAAAGACAAAATCCTTATGTTTTTCCTTGAAACACATATAAATCCAAAAGAGTCCAGGCTTATTTGATTCCAAACGCCAAGTTATTTTCAAACAGACAAAACATTCACTTCATCAATGAAAAGAAACAGTAACCTCAGATCCATTCTTGGCAAAGTCTTTGGTGAGAAAGCAGTGTAGGTTGGACATTTCACTCAGTCATCTGCAGTCTAGCTCACAGTGGAACCTAAGCAAACCATCTTTAGGAGTTCTGTAGAGGATGTAGTCTTCATCCTCTCCAGCATGAAAAGACACAAGCAACATCTACTCCATACACATGCTCTATAGTCTGTGCTTTAAAAAGGCCTACACAAAAGGACACTTGTTTTACCTGTTTAATATTTCAGTGAGTTTCACAAAACCAGTATAAGCCAGTTCAAATGCTCCTCTGTGTCTGGACTGCAAAAGGTGTTGTTTAAAATATTCTCCCATTTCTTTAACCTTTTAAAAGAATGAAAAATATTCATTATGCTTAACTCATAGATGCATTAATACATATCAGCATTGTAATTCACAACCTGTGCTTATGTATCCACTTACCATTGACTTGTTCTGTGACAAATTGTGTGTTAAGCACCTTCTTTTGTTTTTTTTGAGAGAGTCTCAGGTAGCTCTGGCTGGCCTTGAACTTGCTATGTAGTCAGGAATAACCCTAAACTCCTGCTCTTTACATCTCCAGAGGGGGTGGGGATGTGTGGGAGGGGTTTACAAATGTGTGCTATCACACCTACCTTAATCTTTTTTATACCATTCATTTAATATTCATAATGAACTCCATGAAATAAATGTTATTGTTACTGGGGAAACTTGGGCACCGAAAGGCTAAGTAACTTAATCTAAGGTCACACAGCAAGTAAGCAGGACAGGAAACAGGCAGTCATCCATCTTTAATTGTTACACTAGAGTGCCTCCCCATGCCAGATGTGCAAATTTCATAGTATGCTCTGTTAGCTCATGCCACTCAACACCAACATCAAATCACAAAAAGTAACAAACTCACATACATGACTCTGAGATAAATATGTTTACTCTTCAAATATTTTGCATTTATTGTGGTAAAATATACATAAGAAATTTACTGTTCCAATCATTTTACACTGTATGGTTCAACTGCAGGAAGCATGGTCACATTGCTTAGCAACTGCTAACATTATCCATGCAAAGACTTTTTCATCGTAAACTGAGAAGCCACATTCACTCACACTGCATCTTAGAGATGCACTAAGGCTACAAGTGAGGCTTAGTAAAAGCCATCCTAAAAGTCAACAGTGGCACTTTAAGTCAAAGCATGGGCTCTGCTGCAATGCCACACCATCATTTCTCAACATGCTGTCTTTCTCTACCTAAGACAGAAAGCACACCAATTAATTTTAAAGACAACATAGCTGACAATTTGTATTTGTTGTTCTGAACAAAGAGCAGCGAAACTAGTTAGTGGAACTGGGCTTTCTGTTACTTGGTGATGGATTTGGTGGCTGGACCAAAGCTGTAATTAGCTATCCATTCTCTATGCAGGCACAGATAGATCACAGACTATCAAACACGGACGTGGCCTCACAGTTTCTCAGATCTGCTAAACCAGAAACACCTTCACCTCAGCAGTGACTAGGTTAGTGCTCTGTTTACATCAGAGACATAAACAGTCTCATCTTCTTCTTCTGTACACTAAGGGTACTAATGGTACTTACCCCATAGGTATTTGTGTTTAAATGAGTTAAATAGCAACTTCAGAACAGGCCAATTATCTATAACCTAATATAATCAGTGCAATATGAGCTGTCTGTTCTAAATAGAGCGACAGCATCTACACTCGGTGTATATCTGTCATAAAGAATGATACATGGAGAGACGGAACTGAAGGCTAACAAAGAATCACACAAGCAGCACTTGATAAATGTTTAAAAACCCTATTTCAGAGTACTATGTTGTGTCCTTCCGCTAAAGCTTTTCTTCAAAGCATCACTTCTATCATTACAGAAGAGATTATTTTAAGAAGGTATTTCAGAAGAGAGAAAATAAAGAAAAAAGAAGGACTTTTCCTTAGTTAATTCTTTTCTCTAAAACGGGCTACAGATATTGTGACATACTTCAATAAAGACAAACGCTACTTATGATGGGTTTCTCTGAGGACCTGCAGAAGTCCACCATCTTTTCCTTAAGCAGAGGTCGCATTTTCATTGTTTCCTTTATGCTAACTCCCTTCAAAGGGTCTGAACCGAAAAGCACCTAATAAAACTAAAGCATTCAGAAGTTTGCCTGGTGGGTGGTCTTCTCAAGCAGACCCTGAGCCCCCGGTAACCTTGACCTTAGGAATCAGAATGGTACCCTAAGGACACATGCTATATATAGACAAGATTTCTTCGTTTTATTTCACATGTGATCTCCAAACAAACATGAATGTTTGGCCTTGTACACCATATAAAATTACTGTCAAGTGTTTTTTGACATCCTGTCCAAAGCTTTGCAGCTTACTGCTAGAGCAGACAAAGAAGATGAAAAGAAGGCATGTGACCTCAGTAGGCTTTCAGTTTAGACTCAGGGAGAAAACAAGTGTGCTGCATGATGAAGATGGCTGCACAGCACAGCACGTCCAAGAAAGGGAGGCCTGTCTGCACTGAGATTAGAGTCCCTGCTTACATCTGGCATGCAACAAGGAGGGTTATATGTGCTTAGGTAGTGAAGAGAACAATTAGTATGTGAGAGGTTACAGTAAACAAACACCAAGTAGCTGCTATTGAGCAGATGCGCTGCTGGGTCCAGATCTAGCATATGCAGGCTATGGCTGGCAGAGCCAGATGAATGACGTAGAGGCTTTATACTAGACAACAGTGAAAGACAGGCATGAAAAGGAGGATGAACCCAGTCTCCAAAGTGGGAGACTGCATGGGATAACGGGCTCTGTGAGCAAGCAGCTGGACAGAGCATCCTGCTACCTCCCTCTCAGTGGACACCAGACTACAGGGAACAGAGTTGACTCATACCACTCAGAAAATGGGTAACGATAGTAAAAAGCATAAACAGAACCTTAAAAAATTAGCACATTTGTTTATTCATGTGTATGCTGCGTGTGTGTGTGTGTGTGTGTGTGTGTGTGTGTGTGTGTGTTGCCTACACAGGTTAGAGGAAGGACTGTGAAAGTCCGTTCTCGCCTTTCATCATGTGGGTCCCAGGGATCAACCTTGGCAGAAAGCACTTTATCCATGTAGCCATCTCACTAGCCTAGAATTTGTCAACTTAATTTTTAAAATAAAAGGTCCACTGAAAATACAATTGTTTCATTAGAAAATGAGTTTCTCAAGTTCAAAGAGTTTTATTTTTCAGATGGTGTTTTTTTTTTGTTGTTGTTGTTGTTTACAAACTTCTAACAAGAAATAGATTTTCCCAGGATGTGTTGTTGTTGTTGTTGTTTTTTAATTGAGCCAGGATCTCATTCTATAGTTTCATGCTGGCTTGAAACTCACTACATAGTGGAGGCTGGCCTTGAATGCCTGATGATCCTCCTGCCTCAGCCTCCCAAGTACTAGGATTACAGACACAAGCCTTCAAATTTAGAAGAAAATGAAGGTTAAAGTGAGAAGAAAAAAAAGATACTGCTTTCTAATCTTAAAAGTACACATGGCACTACATTTTACATTTAACATATCCTACTTGAGACTTTTTATAAAACTCTAAAGCAAATTAGCATCTTTTATAGATTTACAGGTCACTAATCCACAAGGGAAAATAGCTACTTGCCATGTCTCCAGGCACTATAGCTTACTATCAGATAAATTAGCAATCTGTAAATGTTCACTTTTGAGTTGACTTTGTATTATGAAATAATAACCCTTAATTCAAATTCTGATTTTAAAACAGAACCATTTCTTCTAACCCTGGGAATGTCTATTCCATTTTGGTTACATGGGATGCTTCATAGAAGTTTAATAAAATAATTAATGTTTAAAACCAACCCTTTTTATTATGATTTCTTAATAACAATTAGAATTTCTTCAAAATCCAAATATCATTCCTCTATATCATGACAAAGATCATCTGATGTGCAGACACCGCCTTAACAAAGTTTATTTTTCTCTTTCTAGCAAATTCTTAACATGAGCCATTTTGTTGCCCTTCAGGCCTGAGTATGTATGTATTTATTTATTTATTTATTTTAGTTTTTCACTATATTTAGTTGGCATCTGTCACTGATGGCAGAGTGGTTTGGGTTTTCAAGCCCTTTACCTCTTGGGATCTATATCTGCAGGAACTTCTTAATTGTGGGAATGTTGCTGATTCTTGTCCTAAATGCCTGCCGCAGGGGGAAGTCAGAAAGCACAAAAGCACTGAGCTTTTCCACCATCAAAATGGCTTCAAGCAGCTGTATGGCTGCCCAACTGAGCTGGTTGCCAACAAGAAAAGCCTCTTCGTAATCCTTTAAAATCTTTTTGCAGACAAGGAAGTAACAGGTTTTAGCTTTCCTCACTATAAAAGCATAGCTCCCTCCTTTTTCCTGAGGGGGTTTAAATGGAGCCTGGGTGATCAGCACCATCAGGCCCCGCGTGCCATCAGCACACATGTCTATCCTGGCTCTCTCCTTCAGGTCCTTCCCATACAAGCTGTACTTGGCAGAGAGGTAGCCAAGGATGGCTCTGCTCTGTGTCAGCAGAATTCCATTGATTTCAACCAAAGGTACTTGGTCAAAAAGCAGGCATCCGTCTTATTCTTCCCAGGATCTTGTCGCTAGGCACTCCGAGGCCTGAGTTTTTAAAATTCCTGTTTTGTCTCATTAGTATATTACTAAGCTCTTTGAGATCAGAGAATCACATATGAATCTTCTTTATGTTCCCACGATATCCATGTACTAAGGCAGTCAATATATAGGCATCTAACTGACAGGCTCTCATCAAAAGTTCACTGCAAAGCTTAAAAGTTCTAACTTCCACTCATGATAGTTCAAAATACTTATTCATAATTCCTAAAATCTAACTATAAACAAATAAAACAAAAAAGGCAATTCCTTTATGACTTATGAATACTAGTAAATATAAATTCCATCTGTAATCTATCACAAAAAGTCATGTGAATAAACATATTGCCAATGAGTAAAAACTTCCTGCTTTAGATTCTGTTGTTACACGATCAGTAGTCCTGATTGGATTGCTGCATTTCTTCTGTTGTGGCATTATTTAAACTTTTTGTGATAATAATTACCAGAGAGTGTGAGGTGAAGCAAGTATAAAAATTTACCCAAATGTCTCTTCTTAGAAATATTAGGTGAAATCTACAAAGAAATTGATATTCAACATAGAAGTTGTTTTAAAAACTAGTAGGTATTTAGAGATTAATATCAGCCATCACACTAGAAAAAGGTTCAACAAAATATCAAGCAAAAGTCTATCCACAAAGCATCAAGCTAGAAACCTAGACACACACCAGTGAGTCCGGAAACAGTGCGATAAGGCTGTGTGCACTGCTCACTCTCGAAGGGTCTCAGCTTGCAGCCCTCAAAGCCGCTTTATCTCTACCTCTAGTGCAGGACACTCTGAAAGAGCCCTTCAGTATGTGACTGCAGGCAGGAGGGAAGTCAGCCATGCCACCAGGCGAACAATTTCCTCTTGAAGAAGCTGGGGAGAGCACAATGCTTCACAAGAAAGGCTCCCTGGGAAGGACTGGGCACTGACAACTCCAGGAGTGAGTTATCTTTCGTTGGTCTTTCATTGCTTGAGAAAACTGGCTTGGGTGATGGGGGTGGGGGGATTTCAACTTAAAGAAAACCTAAATGAGCCACTGTGAACAAAGGGAGTACTGTGCCACGTGAAGCCATGACAGGAAGGAGAGAATTGAGTTCCTGTCTGAGGCCACAGATTAGCTTTGTGATCTCTGGCAAACCCAGCCATGAGTAGTAACTAGAGCTCTAGTTACTCTCCACAGAGCTGGAGAGTATCATAGAGATGAGCCTTCAATGAACCAGCACTAAAACACCAGAACTAAAAACAAGGACCAGTTCTCCTCTCCATACAGCAGCACAAATCCCCAAACTGTCACCTGCTTCCCATCAGCCTGCTGTAAATCATATTCATGTGTGTGCTATTTAAGTGTCCACCCCTTAACAAAGGCCATAAAATCAGGGTGATCTTAAAAGTACTGGACAAGAAAAATAACAGTACCTACAGAACTGTGGGTGGAGAGTGAAGAATGAGAGGGGAGACACAGGCTAACATCAGTCTTTTAGCTTTGCAGAAGTATGTTTAGTGTGCTCATGTTCATCTGAGAGGGGAACTCTCACACTGGAGGCTTTGTCATCAAGTACAGCAAATGCAGCTTAGCCAGAGCAACTATGTCCTTGGAAGTATAGATTTACCTTAGGTACAGCCAATCACCTGGTGTAAACTAATGTTCTCCTGTCATTTCCATGTTTAACTCTTAAAAGTATTAAGTACATGGAACTACTTTTTATTTATAGAAGCAGAATTTAGAACTGGCTGTCATTCTACCTCTTGGCAGGCCAGCCTGGGCTACATAACAAGACCTTGTCTCAAAAGCAAGAAAATGGGACGAAGAGCTAACTCAGCAGTTAAGAGCATCTGCTTTTCTTGTAAGAGGACCCCAGGGTTCAGTTCCCAGCATCCTCATGGTGGCTCACAACCATGTAATTCCAGTTCTCGGGGACTGATGACCTCTTCTGGGCTCCACACGCATCATGCTCACATCTGATGCACATCTATACGCAAGCAAACACCCCATAAAATAAACAAATCTAAAATACTTAAATTAAAAAAAACTTTTTAGAAGAATCAATTTTATGTTTAGAAAAGAAATTCTACAGTAAACGACATTAATTTCTGGGTGACAGGACCTTCATGGACTAACTGTTCCTAAGCTATTTGTTTAACAGCCAGCAAAGCCAAGAGTAAAGCTTTCCAGAGAATAGAGTTTCTGTTAGCACACAGTGATTACATATACCCCTGATCCTTCCTCCAGTCAATAATGTCTTGTTATGTGGCTACACATGGTTATCATGCAAAAAGTACACTGAACTATAGAGCAGTGCTCAAAATAGAGAAAAGTTCTTTTTTGTTAATGAGCAAGAATCTGTTTATTCATGCAGTCACTTGTTATTTTTAGTTTCTTTAAAAACAAAACAACAAACATCTCCTTTATATTAGTTCCCCGTTTTAACATGGTTGTTCCACATATATTCATTACAATATAAACTTTGGGTGTAACGGAAAGGGTGTCAAGGTAAAATCATGTTCACGGAGAGCTGCCAAGCCTTTCTATGTTACAGTAAAAAGCAAAATGTTATCTCCCTTAATTTGCCCTTGAAAAGAGAAGCTGACAAGTCAAAGGCTTTAGCATGTGTTTGCTTCCTAACAAGATGGTGGACTCACACCAGTGAGATAGCTGGTTATAACTTCAGCAAAAGAAGGCATTGGCACTACAGCCAGTTGGAGTAATGGCTCCAAATACCTCTAGGACACCAAGGCCTATTTGATCTGGAAGAGACTGAGGAACATGCCGCCCACAATGTGCGGCTCGTCTTTGCCCTGTGCTTTCCAAGGCCTTGCAACATCACTGGCACAGCTGTCAGCCAGATGTTAGCACACGAGCCAGAGTGTGAGAATAAAAATATTAGCATTATTTCCATGGCGCTAGTCACATGGTTACTGTAGGAATAATCAGCATTAGCATACTACAATATTTGTTTTGTTCTTGAATGTTGTAATACCCTACAGGGGGAAATTTATCTTTATTTGAAAAGCTTAAAAATGAAAGTGCATGCTATATATGTTTGCAGGGAAACTGTGGGAAATGGATTTGTTGAAACCATATGGAAAGGAAGAAGGAATCAATTAAAAACAGAAATCTAATAAATCTAAAATATTTCCAAATGAAATGCTTGTGGTAAGCTAATTTCTTGTAAACACTGCACTCAAGCCCTTGAACAGTCCCAGATGCTGAGCTAACTTTGTGGTCTTAAATGAAAGTCAGCCAAAAACACTAAAGTGAATACAACTTTATTATTGAAGTAGTGGGAAACGAGCTTCATGATCAACCAATGTTACTTTTTATTCCTTTGAAAATTTTAAGAGACTTGTGGAGTCTTACTAACTAGACAATTTCAGCTAAAGTTCAGGTTTATGTATGTTAAAGGAGAAATAAGAATTTAAATAATAATAATTATTAATATAAAATATTTCTTAAAATGCCATATTTTAAAAATATACAATAGGTCTACAATCCTAAAAATCTCCATGACCCTTTTTAGGTTTGGCATTTGTAAAATATTTAAGGTTCAAACCTTTTCTTAAAAGCTGGTCTATACATCACAGTTTATGCCTTGGCCAAAAATGACACCTGGAGGAATAACCATGTCCCTTACCTGCTGCACTGTTAATAACCCATTTGAAGATTCTGGCACAGGCCGCAGAGGGAGAAGCTGGCAGAGCGAGCCAAGAAGTAAAGCAACTTCTTTCATACTCCTCCAGCAGCACACCAGGACCATCTGAGCTGTTACATCACATGTTTTTCCTTCTTTACCTTAAGGAACAAAACAAAAACTACTGCATATCCCAGGCTTCTCAGAACACGCTTAGTCATAATTTCCTCAAGAAAAATCTGTTTCAACAAACAAATCTGTAATATGTACTGTTAATTCAGAGGAAACAAACAAAACACACTAACATTTGAAGAACACACACTATGAGGAAGCATGTTAATTTTTAAAAATTTGTTATTTTCAAAAAAATTAAAACGAAACACAATACTGCCTCAAAACTTATGACTGCTATTTGAATATTGATGAAACAAACTTTCCACCTCTCTTTCACCCATGAAGTATTACATGGTTGACTATAAAAAAAAGAAAAGTGCTTCTGGTTTACTTTGGTGAGAATGGTTATTTCGTCAGTTAAGGAATGGATAAACCTTTTGTCATTATCTTCGCTTTGCATTTTTATTCACAGGGTCTCCTTTTGCAGCTCAGGATGCCTCAGACTCAAAACCTTCCTCACCTAGCCTCCTGGGTGCCAGGATTTGAGCATGGGCCTCCATGTTTGCCTAAGACAGAACTTTTTTTTCTTTTTTTGATGATTTCGTTTTTATTAATCATTCATTTTGTGTGTGCGTACATAAGCCACATATACGAGAGTGCCCATGGCAACCAAAGGATATGACATTTCCTAGAGCTGGAGTAACAGGCCATTGTGAGTCACTTGACATGGGTGCCCTGGAATAGCAAGTGCTTGTAACCACTCAGCTACTTCTCCAGTTCCTAAGACAAAACTTTTAATCAATTGATCTTGCTTGTTTCCTTCCTTTCCTTCTTTTTTTTTTTTTTTTTTATGTACATGGTGCTTTGCTTGCTTACATATCTGTGCACATGTGTGCCTTGTGCTAACAGAGGCCAAAGGCAGGCACTGGATCTCCTGGCACTAGAGTTACAGACAGCTGTAAACTAGGATGAGGGTGCTAGGATTGAACCCAGACCCTTCAAAAGGACAGCCAGTGCTCTTAACTGATGAGCTATCTCTTCAGCCCCAAGACAGAATCTTTAAAATTAGTATAAAATACCAATTATCTTCCCAAATATATTTAAATCACATGGCAAATAAGCTAAATGCACTCCTATTTATTCTCTTATTCTAGTTTAGGTGGCATATAAAAAGTCCTATTAAAGTAAAAAAGGAAGTTAATAAAACAATCTAGTCTATCTCACCTGCTTTTGTAAGAAAAGCTTACGAAGCTAAAGAATAAATTCACTTACACATAAATACACAGCATGGGTAGAACTGGAAAGGAAATAGACTATGACTTGACTTTGTTTTAAACTTATATTTCACTGTTAGGGTGAAAACATTTTTTGCTATTTTAAAACTACAACTGCAAAGAGAATTTTCGTAAGACAATAGCCCCACCTAGGGGAGAACATGACCACAGGGCACATCACTAAGAAATCGCTGCTTGTACTAACGTTTTTCAGTAACAACTGATAAAGTAGTCACACAGACTGGAATTCTGGAAGCTTGGTATAACAAAATAGCACATATTCTGCTCGGTAATAATCCTTTAAACTGATGCTGACTTCAAGAACTCCCACAGTAGACCCCAGTGAAGGACGCAGCAGGGAGGCGATGCTGCCCACATCCATCGCCACCCTCATGTGCGTGTGCTCTTTCACCAGCTGGGCTGTTAAAGGGTTTTATGATCAAAAGCTTTATGTTACAGCATCATCTAGGCTGAATCAGGCATTCCATTTTCTGGTAAAGGTCTAGAAAGGTATTCCAAAACCCAAACTTAAAAAAAAAAAAAAAAAAAGCTTTTTTTTCCAGACACGTTCTGCAAATCTGCACACTCTTGTATTATGCAAAGCGCACTGTGAGGCTGGAAAGGTGGCTCAGCAGTTAAGAGTGTGTATGCTCCTACAGTTCCCGAGCCAGGCTCCGGCACCCACATCAGGCTACTCACAATGCCTGTAACTTCAGCTCCAGGAGGCTCTGACACCTCTGGCATCCGCAGACACCTACATTTAGGTGTGTGCATGCACACACATGTGCACACATACACATACAAACACTCATACATTATTTAGAATAAAACGAATTTTTAAAAAAGAAAATCTGGCTGGGCAATGGTGGTACATGCCTTTAATCTCAGCACTTGGGAGGCAAAGGCATGCAGATCTCTAAGTTCGAGACCAGCCTGGTCTACAAATTGAGTCCAGGATAGCCAATGCTACACAGAGAAACCCCGCCTTGAAAAAAAAAATAATAAAGAAAGAAAAGAAAGTCTGTACAGTGGTACAGGCTCATTTGTACATTAGCCTAGCATGCCTTACAAGGCTGAATTCCAGCCCCAGCAACACACACATTCACACACACACACACACACACACACACACACACACCATTAATTATAATATCAGTTTCATATTTCTCACCATTCATTTCTGCAGAACTATCAATATTTGAGACACTGGTACTCAAGTCCTTCAAATCAAAGCTGTCACTTTCTTTCAGTATTTTGGCTTGGTTGAAGTAATCATTAGTATCCCGTGGCTGTATCTCATTGAGGATGCCTTGCAAGCGGCTTGCTGACTCTGAAGAAAGGATAAATGTGCATGAATGCCCAGTTCCATGTCATGTGCAGATTTTCTCAGTCTAACTCAAAGTTGCCATGATTTTCCACAGTAACAGTCAGCTGTATCTACAGGATGTGTAATGGGAAAGTTACTTATCCAGGGTCTTCATATTAGTGTTTACTCTAGATATAACAGTTTAGGCTGAAGAGTAGAAAACAGTCAAACATCCACAGCTGCCCGCACCCTCTCCTGAGATAACTATATCTAGACTCTTAGATACTGTGCTCAGTCATGTGCAAGAAGTACAGCCGAGTCTGTTTCCCTAGCCTACAATGCCTCCTATCCATACTGAAAGATAAAACTGTGTTGTAATAGTATCTTAAAAAAAAAAAATCAACACAATACAAGCTTTTGTTACATAGACATATAAAGAGTCCATATTTGGTTTAGAAAAGCAAAAGGCACAGCCTTCTCAGCATGATGAATAGCGAAGTGTCTCTTTTTACTTGCCAGGCACTCACTGGAAAACAAGCTACAGGAAGGCAAACCTTGTTCACTGAGTCACGAATGCCTAAAACAAAACTGACGCAGTACAGAAGTTCAGGAGATCAGGCTGAACAAATGGGATGATGGGTGTGCAGCAAGTCACCCAAGCTCTAGTTTCTAGAAAGTACCAACAGGTACTAATCACATGGGGTGAACAAAATCTAGGAGGGGGCACAGATGGCATATATCTATCAGGCATTGTGGGAAATCCATAGCTCAAACTGTCTTCGTGGGCATTTAATCAACACCTTATGTTTGTTTGCTGCTTCCTTGAAATTTTGTCAAAAAAAGGAAATTTTCACAACCAGGAAAAAAAAATAACAGCACTCCCCCGCCCTCCTCCCCAAAAAAAGGCCATGAAAAGAGTATACAGAGGGGGAAAAGGAAGGAGGGGGATGGAGATGGAGATGGGCAAGAGGGGAGGGGGAGGGAGGGGGCAAAGGAGGAGGGGATCAGAACAAAGGTTTAAGAATCCTATCCATCTATCTATGACTCTCAAGGTAGACCTTTCTCACAGAGATTCAAAATATATGGCCTATAAAACAGGGAAGTGGCAGGAAATAAATAAAAAGATCAAGGATAGAGGAAAAGGCAGAATACAGAAAAGGTCTGTGGCTAAAGACAGTATCTGAGACCAGCTTTTTAAAATTGTAAATCTTTTTTTACTTTTTCCATTGTTTGCATGTGATGTATTTTGATCATATTCTTTCTCCTCTCTCAAATCTGCTGAGATCTTCCCCATCTACCCTTAAATAACAACAAAACCTCTTCTGCACACTCCACAAGTTCTATCTACATTAGGGAACTGAAATACTCAAAATTGCTCATTCAGAATCTACCAGTACTTGCCTGAGCCAACTACCAGCAAGAAGCCTTTATGTTCCTTGTCCCTTTGTACTAAGTAAGAAAACTAAAGTATCAAAATCCTGCACTTAGGTTAACATGAGCCAAAATAATTAACTCTGTCCTAGTATCATGAATCAGCACTGATTATCATCACAAGGCAGGAAAACAGACACCACTTCTTCAAGGACAGCGCTATGAGGCAGGCGGGACAGCAGCAGATGCCAAGCCACTACAGCAGAGGGCGCTAAAGCATCCAGGTGGGACAGAACAAAAGGCTACTGACGATGTGTCATTCAAATATACATTATATAGTTAGTGAAAAGCAAGTCCAACTTTATCAGAAGGAATGCAGAGAAATCCATATGGAAAGAACTAGAATAATCTAAGAAAGCCGAAAATTACCTGGTGAGAGTGAGAAGATGCAAAGAAAAAGGAAAAAGATTTTTAACAAAGTTATTAAAAGTAATCCTAAAAGAAAATGGAAATGCACTGGGGATGAGAGAGGAGACTGTCAAACAGTCTAAATCCCAGAGCTGCATGGATACCCGTGGTAGGATCATAGGCAAAGAGGCAGAGATGGGAGGGAAAAAGCAGATCAAAGTTCTCAGTACAGTTGTGCATAGCTATTTCCTTCCATTTCTTCCCATCAACTGGGTCTTTGTCCATTTCACGTTCCCAGCAAGCTGTCTTCTCTGACCTCCCCATTAGCAGCCCACCTACATACTCTGAGAAACGGTGCTATAAAACTCAACTTGTCTTATTTATCACCTGGTTCTCGGGAGCTCAGTCATCATTTTATATAAACAGTGTTTGTAACAGTTTTTTGTCCTTTTTTTAATCCAATAGATGATCGTTATACAAAATAGGTATATCAATGTATATAATTTTAGAGCATACTTTGACCATATTTACCTTACATTACCCTCTCTTACCCGCCTCACTCCCACAATCCTCTTTGTTCGAACTAGTCCCTATCCACTTCATGTTTCCCTCTCTCTTTTTTTTGAATGGTAATTCAATGGCTCACACTGTTTGCTTATAAGAAGATGGATGAGTTTGTTTACAGGAACAAAGGCACCTTACTGCTGACTGCACCACTGCATAAAATGTCTCTCCTGCTTGGGGCTATTTTTTAATAGTTACAAATTTACTAAAAAATTAGAAATAGCATGAAAAATATTTTTCCTTGAATTTAGGTTTTATATCTCTCCAAATAAGGAGATAAACAGAGACAGAAGCACACTGGCCCTCGTCTGCTGACCTGAGTCAGTGTCCATAGGGATGAGGCCTTCAGGGGAGGAGCTCTGGATGACAGGAGACACCACTGCAGACAGCCTGTAGGACAGTAGCAGAAGTTTCTCCAGCACTGGCCTCCACTCGTTCACCAACTGCAGGCCGCTGCAGCAAGCATAGTACAGACAGTATACTAAATGCAAAAACTCATTTGAAAAAGGAAATTAACACAAAAGAGATGAAAGAATTTGTGGCTTAAACTGTGTGAAATATAAAATATTAAGGACTTCAAACATGTATATATGGGTAGATAATTAAATCTAATTTTCAATTCTTTTTAAGGAAATGTAATATTCCTTTCCCAAAACACACTCCAGTAAGAAAATACAGGTCAAACAGAAATGCACTTCTAAAACAAGATCTCGCTGGACATCCTTACTTTAGAGGCAACCTCTGAAAAGCTCTTGTTATACAGTGGACTCTCCCATACATTGGAAATGAAGATGCAGCCTGAAGCAGAGAGTTCTCAGCCTGAGATATTTCATCCTCAAGGTTTTCCATCAAGCATTTAATAACTAGAAAAAGCAAAGAGAAAACTGAAATAGCCTCAGTTATAAAACACACTTCCAGTTAATTTATAGAAAAATAGAGCCAGCTCAACTCCAAGTTATACTAGAGGTTTTGCATACATATGTAAACATGTACACAAATGTGTGGATATGCACCGGTGAAAGTTAGAGGTCAGTACTGGCCATCTTCTCCAGTCACTCCCACCTTATTTTCTGAAGGCAAGATCTTTCACTGAGCCTAGGGTCCACTGATTCAGGGAGGCTGGCTGGCTGGCTGGCTAACTTGGAGAAGCACCCTATCTCTGGCTCCTCAGGCTGGAATGACAGATGCACATTGCCACACCTGGCTTTTTACATAGATGTTGACGATCCCAACTCAGATCCTCAAGTGTGCACAGCAAGCATTCAATCAAATGAGTTATTTCCCCAGCCCCTATAGTGAAGGTTTTGAATCAAAGATGTTTCAGGGGCATCAAAGCCTGTTTCCAATTTCTAGCTTAGGCACTGTTAAAGAGTGGGATACATTCACTTAGTTGCCGGGATTCAGGACATGCACACTGAACCAATCCTTCTAGATACCCTCTAGCTGGGTGTCACACT
>OU015742.1:95180183-95250098 GCA_907169655.1 Acomys percivali
AAATGCATATAAATGCAGTAACAACTAGAGTGCACAAGTCATCAGCTATTTGTAAACATAAATATTATTCTAGAATATTTTCACTGCCACTGTTGTAGTATTTTCACACACAAAACACTAAAACAAAAGAACTTCACTCAGCAGTCACTCCTTTCATGATAGCTCTACCATTGCTCTGCCCTAGGTAACCAGTGACTTACTTTATCCCTATAGATTCGCCTAATCTATAGCCAGCTGTGGTGATATGTACCTGTAATCCTATAACTTTGGGAAGCTGAGATGGGGAGATCAGGAGTTCAGGACCAGCCTGGCTATACGGCCTAGGCTATATGAGATCCTATCTCAAAAAAAAAAAACCCAAAAACCAAAAAAACAAAAAAAACAAAAAAGCAACCAACGACAACAAAAAATTTGCCTATTCTAAAAGGATTATAAATAGAATGAAGTATAACATGACTGGCTCTAATCACTTGTCATAATGTTTCAAAGTTCATCAAAGCTATATCAATACTTTATTCTTTCATATGGCTAAATAAACAGTTCACTGTACAGGCATAACACACTTCACTTATCCATTCAGCAGCTGATGCGCACATGGCTTAGTTCCACTTTTAGACCAGTATGAATAACACTGCTGCAAACACAAAACTGCTGTACAGTTTTTGCCTGGACGTATGCTTTTATTTTTCTGGGTACTTACAGGCTGAATGCATGTGTGTACACCCTCAATCCTAGCAGTGCATATTGTGTTTTCTCCACAGCTTCATTAGCATGTACAATTTGGGGTTTTCTGACTCTATTTGGAATAGTCTTCCCTCTCTGATTCTGACCTGCATTTCCCTACAGGCTGATAGTACTGAGTGTTACCCCCTACACTAGCTATTCACCTACCCAGCATGCACAGAATCCTGGTCTCAATCCCTGCTACTGCCCCACATAAGTCTGGGAATGCTGGCTCCTGTCAGTAAGCCCATCACTCAGGAGGTGAAGCTGGGATGAGCAAAAACTCAAGATCATCCCTGAATACACAGCAAGCCTCGGGCCAGCCTAGGCTACATGGGATCTCACTCAAAAAAGGAGGAGCAGGCAGTGAGGAGCTGGAGGAGTTGGCTTGTTACACAAGCATGACGATCTCTGTTTGAATCACCAGCACTGACGCAGGCATCTGGTGTGGTGGCACACATCTCTAACTGCAATGGTGGGGCCGGAAACAGAAACAGGCAGATCCTGGAGGGTCCCTGGCTAGCCAGTCCAGCAGAAACGGCAAGCTCCAGGTTCAATGAAGAGACTGTCTACAAAATTAAGGCGGAGGGCTGCTGCCCAACCATATGGACCTGAGTTCAAATCCTAGAGCTGAGTATGGTCCGGTGGCCACACCCCTAGCACTGTGGCAGATGGAGAGGAGGATCTCTGCAGCTGACTGGCCACTAGTACAGCTCCAGGTTCAGTGAGAGAGCTTGCTTCAGGGGAAGAAAACAGCGTGGTAGGACAGGACACTAAATCTTCTGTGTATATGCACGGACATGTGCATACACCACATACATGCACTCATATACACAATTTTTTTTGAAGTTTTCATGTTTTTAAAAATAATTTAAAATAATAAGGTGGAGAAGTGACTGAGGAAAATATCCCAACATCAAAGTACCTCTGCACTGTACAGACACAATGAGAATGATCTGTCTGTGGTCACAGAAAAATTACCATAGGAAAAGGTGCACTCTGTTAGAGAAAGAAAGAAATCGCTCTTCTTAAAGTGTGCCTTATTAATTAATGCACACCTGTGCATCTATTTATGTATCTACACTTGTGTACTCTTTTGCACTTGTGTATCTACTTATTTAGTATAAGTCTCTTTAATCCCAGCATTCAGGATGCACAAGCAGGT
Organism: Acomys percivali; assembly: GCA_907169655.1. Taxonomy (NCBI): domain Eukaryota; kingdom Metazoa; phylum Chordata; class Mammalia; order Rodentia; family Muridae; genus Acomys; species Acomys percivali. Next base: position 95,182,072 of record OU015742.1, read on the forward strand.
ATATCTCCGAGTTTGGGGACAGCCTGAACTACAGAGCTAGTTCCAGGACAGCAAGAGCTATTCAGAGAAACCCTGTCTGTAAGTAAATAAATAAATAAATAAATAAATAAATAAATAAATAAATGTATGTCAAAAATAAAGAAGAGGTGTTAAAGATGCATAAACTTAATTTACATAAATGGTACACATGTTCTCTTATGTGCTGGCAAACTCTTAAAATACAAACAAGTGAATATTAAGCCAACGGGTACTCTAGCCAAACAGAAAATAAAATAGAGGGTTTGGTAAGTTACAGCAAAAGGTAGCTTGCTCGATACAAACCCACTAATGTGTTCCTTTCCACCACGGCAGAGTTCTCTCCAGCTCCAGGTGTGAGTGGCTGTGCTAAGGCAGACAGAGAGGCTGGCAGAGCATCCTGCCATATCAGCAAGTTCAGCAGGTAAGAGGCTGTCACACAGTCGTAAGGTTTAGTGCTGGTGCTGAGCTCCAATGTTGCCTGGAACAGGCCTTGCAGCTTCTCAGAACCCTGCAGCAGAGCACAGTTGCAGTGACCACGGCAGAAGCAGCTTGAAGGAACAGTGTTTTTAAACCCCCTGCCCACCATCTTGCTGAGACTCCTATGAGCACTAACAGCATGAACTGCTTTGCTCAATGACCACAGGCTGCTCTTGTCATAGCATTTGGTGATGATCACTAATCACTTCAGAGATGAAGACCTTGAATATAATTGGCATTGGAAACTCAACCATTCTCTGTGAATGTTGCTGTGCCTCGAAGTCTGACTACCTACACTGTGCCCACTCAGGGCCACACTTCAGCTAGCTCTGCTTCTCTCGTTTACGTTCTATGTAAGCACCACATTCTCGCCCTTCCTTTCCCTTCCTCCCTTCCTTTCCCTTCCTCCCCTCCCTTTCCCTTCCTCCCTTCCTTTCCCTTCCTCCCTTCCTTTCCCTTCCTCCCCTCCTTTCCCTTTCTCCTTTCCTTTCTCTTCCTCCCTTCCTTTCCCTTCCTCCCCTCCTTTCCCTTTCTCCTTTCCTTTCCCTTTCTCCCTTCCTTTCCCTTTCTCCCTTCCTTTCCCTTCCTCCCTTCCTTTCCCTTCCCCCCCTCCCTTTCCCTTCCTCCCTTCCTTTCCCTTCCTCCCTTCCTTTCCCTTCCTCCCCTCCTTTCCCTTTCTCCTTTCCTTTCTCTTCCTCCCTTCCTTTCCCTTCCTCCCCTCCTTTCCCTTTCTCCTTTCCTTTCCCTTTCTCCCCTCCTTTCCCTTTCTCCCTTCCTTTCCCTTTCTCCCTTCCCATAGAACTGGCTGTTTAAATGACAGAGCCATTAAAAGGTTCCTCATGGTAAAACTCCATTCATGAGTAGAGAACAAAGGACTAGACAGGCCTCAGAAATTGAGCATCCAGACGCCTAACCCTGTGTGTCAGGTAAGTCTCTCCTCATGTTGTGCTAAAGAGCACAGAACAAGGGAAAGTTCACAGTAACAACTAGGAAAGGACACTGGCTTGGCAACAGGAGACATGGATCCCAGTCTCAATCCTGCAGCTGACAGGTCACATGCTCACCGCTCTAGACATCAGTGCTCAGTTGCTCAATAATATCAGGATTCTTTTTGGATTGTTCCATAACCATCTAATAGGAGGGTCTAGAGACTCATTTCTGGATTTGACTATTAGTACACTGACATTTAATAATGTCTAACAGTTTCAAAATAGTAGATAGTAAATGTACTGATTTGAATATGTTTGTTTCTATACAAAGTCTTTTCTATTTGACATTTGTGTAAACCTTAAACTATACTACCTATAAATCAGTAAGAAACAAAATAAGCAGCCTTATTCTACTTAGCCTTTTATTCAACTTAGATCAAGATATTAATACAAGGGACCAGGACCCTAGAGATGACTCAGTGCCTAACAACTTGAGTCAGATCACTGGAACCAACATGGTGGAAAAAGAGAACCAACTTCTGAAAGTTGTCCTCTGACCTACACACAGACACATACACACACACACACACACACACACACACACACACACACACAGGCACATATGCAGAAATAAATGGAAATGTAATTCAAAAACAAAATATTGATGCACTATAAAGGCATATGATTAGCAGCTTCACAGAAAGATGGGAAGTAAACCAGATGAATAGTAAGGACATACATCAAACATTTGTTATACATAGGTATCAGAGCAGTTAAGCTAGTGTTCAAGAAATACTTTAATGTTAATGTAAACTGTTCAAAAAAATTAGATACCAGACAGGATATAGGATAGAGGACTTTGGAAATGCATAACCAATATTTTCAAATAGTTTTTAAGTAAAATGTGATCAAATCTTTTAATTATTTTTTTATAATTTATAAATTAATTATAATCTATTAATTAATTTATTTATTTGGGAGTAAGGCGCTAAAAGGGGCTTGCTCATACTATGGTACTCACACGGCAGTCGGGGACAACTAAAAGAACTGTTTCTCTCCCTCTACCATGTAGTGCTCAGAGACAAACCCTAGGTCACAAAGCTTGGTCACAAGCACCTTCACCTACTAAGCCATCTTGCCTGCCCTATTTTAAAATCTTAAATGTTTATGTCAATGACCATTACACTAATATGCAGTAAGACCAGATACTACAACCAAAATCCTAACTTAAACCACATAAAACAAAATTTTCTTAAATTCCACAGTATCTCTACAGCAAGCACATGCTTATGAATTAAAGAGGCAGAGGTCCTTTCAGATCCCTTCAGAGATTCTGTAAGTACCAGGCTTTTCTGTAATTTCCCTTCTCACTCCAGATCCATCAAAAGTTATTTGAAAGGAATAAGGCATAGCTAATCTATATGATAAAAGGCTGCAAGTGATGAACAGAAAAGGAGATTGTGCTGATAGAAGAAAAAAAATCTATTTTTCAATTATACAGGGCACAAGAATTTAGCAGTGAGCACCAAAGACCCTTCTGCTCACTAAGGGGCCCCAGAAGACTACAAATACAGGTAGATTCTGGGCAGCAACTCCTACCCTGGACCACGTCAGAACAGTGATACGCTGAGACCCTGCAATGCCATACCAAAGACACAGAAGCAAAAACACGGTGCTGTCTAGTCTGGCACTGCTCCTCTGAATCCTATCCCTATCAGATGATATCAGGCTGTATGTCACACACTTACTAGACATAACAGCTGCAGCCCCCGCAGGCCCCTTGGCCTCTGGAGATTGCTAATGGCAGGCTGTGACAAAGCTCTATGTCCACTAAGTTCCTGGTGGCACCACATCCTGGGGATCCCCAGCAGACCTACTTTACACTGTGCCTTTACTCCCAACCGTAGAGGGCTGGGGCTGAGCACCTCACAGAGAGCTGCTGCTGACCTCAAATATCTTGAGCTTTCAGTCTCAGTTTAGCCTCTGCTTTTTGAAAGACCAGAAACCCATTCTCTATCTCATTTACACTCAGCTTCTCGGTCTACTAATCAGGAAGAGTATCTTTAAAACCTCAACATTGCTGTAAGTGATATGTTTTGGGCAAATATCACAAGCCCAAGGGAACTATGGAAACCATGTAACTGAAGTCAACCAATTAGCTTGTAAGCAGCAAAACCTACTGGCTCCTACACCTCCATTCCCATCAAAGCAACTTTAAAAAGTACAGCTCAATGATGTGGATTTTTACCATTTCCCACCCTTCTAAGACCAGATCCAGATGGTAACTGAAAAAAATTCTCACAAGATCTAAGGAGGCAAAGAGCTGGGACAATTCTGACTACTTTACATAAGCTAAAGTAAAAGTTCTCGAGGCTGGAGAGATGGCTCAGAGGTTAAGAGCACTGTCTGCTCTTCCAGAGGTCCTGAGTTCAATTCCCAGCAACCACACGGTGGCTCACAACCATCTATAATGAGATCTGGTGCCCTCTTGTGACGGACAGTCATACATGCAGGCAGAACACTGTATACATACTAAATAAATCTTAAAAACAAAACAAAACAGTTCTATGCTCACACACAATTACATAGGGGAAATCCACATACCTGGAGCTGTGCAGCTGTCACTGACGACAGCTTCATCAGAAGATCAAATGCTAAGGTTTTCACTTCTTCAAAAGTACTAGTAAAGCATTCCAAAAGTATTTGGAAACGGCCAGCATCAATATCATGACTCAGCTGATACACTGTTTGGATGCTGCCTTAAAATTTTAAATAAATGAAATTATTTTAAAATGAATTTCAAAAAATCAGCTGCTCAAAAGTATCAGGTCAAATATTTATATAAGATCAGTATAAGAATTCACACTTCCTGCTTCGCCCACAGTAGAATTTTGCTTCCTACTTTACACAGCACACACTAGGCACAACAGCACAAAACTGCATCTCTTCAAATGGCAAAGTACTACAGCTTAACAAATATGAAATAGACATTTTTAAAAACTTTTCAAAAGGTATGAAAGATCTGTTACTTTTTAAATAAAAATAAACAAATAAATTTAGGAACACATCTTTTAAAATAATCTTCCAGGGACTAGAAAGGTGCTTCAGTAGTTAAAAAGCAGTTGCTGCTCTTGTAGAAGACACAGGTTTGGTTCCCAGCACCCATTGGTAGCTCATAGCTATCTGTAACTCCAGTCTCAGGGAATTCAATGCTATCTTCCGGCCTTGGTGGGCACCAGGAACACAGAAGAAACATATATGCAGGTGAACATTCATGTACATAAATAAAAATAAATCTTTAAAAAACAGAAAAAAAAAAAAAAAAAAAAAAACCCTTACTGACCCAAGATCCAAAGTCTTAGTGTAAGCTGGCACATGTTGATGAGCAAGACATATCCTATGATCTTTTTATTTTGACTCATCCCAAATTCCTGGGATAAATTCCACACAGTCATAGTGTACATTTTTTAAGAGTTATTTTTATTTTATGCATGAGTGTTTTGCTACATATATGTACATGTACCACATATGCTCCTAGCAATATGCTAGCAACAAAGTGTACGTTTCCCAGACATTGCTATAGCTTACCTTCTGAGACAGGAAACACTTCAGCTACTGATCCTAAAATGGTTAAAGCTGAAAACCTAGTTGAGTAGGAAGATCCAGGAAACAATGCTTCAAAAAGTATGTTGGAAACAGATGACATGAAATTCTAAAATGAAGAACAAATTACAGTTAAGTATAATTAGGTTAGCTGGCAGTTGGTCAGGGGGGTCTCTTCTGCTGCATCTACCTCAGGGTGAAAGCTCTGTTGACGCTGTCCTAGCTGTTTGATCATCAGCTTGACACCTGCTAGAGTTTGGATAGTTTATCCCCTAAAGATGCATCTGCTTCAAGTTTGATCCCCACTGGGAGGGTAGGAAAGTGAGGGGCCTTTAAGAGGCAAGGCCTAGTGGAAGGTAATTAGTCTAGGGGACTCCCAGAAACTGACTAGTTCTGTCAGGGGTGAATCAGGGAAGGAAATCCTCAACTCTGCTGTCTGGTCTCCAGCCACTAACATTCTTCTTTACAGTCTCGAGCCTTTCCAAAGTACCCTCCCCCCACTCAGGTACTTGATAGAGCAACACAAAAGGAACACTACTCAGGGCACAAACTACATCATGACATTAAAAAACCTGTCTTCACAGACTCAACGCAATAAACAGACACGATCTGCTCAGGCCCTGTCTGTGCCAGGCGTTATGAATCCTGACTTCTCTAGACAGAAGCCATCAGAGGGATGCAGCATTCCAAAGTTTTAGAGTAAACAAAGATACAGCCAACAGAGAGACTAAACTGACTATTACACAATTCATACAAAGATCTAACTATTCTATTGTTTCCCTGCCCCTGGGACTCATCCTCTACCATTCTTCTTATACAAATGCTTTCTTAGAAAAACTTAAAGCCGTCAGGTAAGTTTACAAAGGGTTTTCTCACTTAATCCTCAAAACCAAGTTGTTGTGGGTTTCGTTTGCTTTGGTGATTTTGGTTTGTCTGTATGTTTGCCTGATTGTTTTTTTTGAGACAGATCTCACTATGTAGCCTTGCTGACCCACAAATCATGAGGTCAGGAAGATGGGTCAGTCAGTGCAGTACTTGTTATACCTGAGTTGGATCCTTAACACCCAAAGCCCAGGGTTGCAATGTACAGCTGTAATCAGTCCTAGACTGCGGCGATGACAGGACGCTTAGGCTTGCTGCCAACCAGACTAGCTCAATCAACAAGCTCCAGTGTCAGTGAGAAATCTGTCCCAAGAATAAGGTAGCGAGTAACCAGGGAAGATACCTCCTATCAACCTCCACCCTCCACATGCATGCATGCATTCATGACCATGTAACACATACTCACTCTCTCTGTGTCTCTGTGTGTGTTTCTCTCCGTCACACACACAACTCAAAGTTGTCAATCTGACTCACAGCCATAGCAGAGTCTTCTGCCATGTGAAGAGGTAGTGTTTAGAGGTAGCAACTACCCCAAATGTCAGATAATAAACTGCCCCAAAAAAGGTAAGCTACTGAGGTGAGCCAGTTATGTCACTGTCCTCAAGTACTGCCCTGGTTCTAGAACTCAGGCTAACTCCAGGGAAGTACCCAGGCCCAGAAGAAATATATAACACCAGCTTGATGAGGAAAAAGCACAAAGCCACAATTCACCGAAAGATTTGTTTGCTGCCCTCTAGTGCTAACTCACAAATGTTGTGTGGTTTCTGAGGCCCTAGGTGCCTGGCACGTTGCCTACCTTATACTGCTGTAAAGAAACAGAAGGCTGCTCTCTGCTGGACCCATTCTCTGAGTCAGCTGTGGGTTTCCTTTGCTCGGATTTATAAAGTACCTGAGAACTTTCTTGTATCCTACAAAACAACTTTTAAGGAGAAAAAGACATTTTTTAGGAGGAAACATGTGAACCACACAGTAAACTAAAATGCCTGTCTACAGGGACAATTTAAGGTGAAGAGAGTTCCTGGGTTTTCAAATCTTGAAACCAATACTTTCTTTTTTATATAAAATTAACATTTTATAGTTTTAACAAAAACAATGTATTACGATAAGCACAATCAAACCAATTTTCCAATTTCCTTTAAACTGGTGTGAACTGGAAAGAGATACACTAATCTCTATGCTTTAGTAATTCTTTACCACATATGTGCTATAGATTCAAGACAAGCTACTCATGAAATGATCACTTCATGGGGTGCTTAAAAATGCAAATGCCCCCTACCCCATCACCAATGCTTTCTTCAAACCACCTACACTCTTAAGAACCCCAATGCTCAACTTTTTTTCTTTAAAAAAAAAAAAAAAAAAAAAAAAAGAGTGTGGGCTGGTAGGACAGCTCAGTGAGGCAGGGTGCATGTCACCAGCCGAATGACCCACGTCTGTTGCTGGGATCCACATGGTAGCGCAACACCACAACCATTCTACTTTCTCCCCAAATCTGGAACCTTTTAAAAAAGCAATTTCTAGCAATTACAACTTTCCCATTCTGATGGGCAGATGCAAACCTCTACCTTTTTAAGGAGCGAGCAGATCTGTTGCCGCACCCCTGGAGACTGGCTGTTGAGATTGTACGTGATAAAGAACTGAACCCACTGCATCTCTTCAGCAGAGACCACTTCTGTGCTCCGATTACTTTCACAAAGCAAACCTAGTGTATCTATCCGCACCTAAAATACATCAAAAATACAATGTAAATTTTCCTATGAAATAAGCAAGACCTAAAATACTTCAAATGTGTGATATTTGTGTAAGCTACCAAAAGAATATGTAAATTTCACATTGCCCACATATATACCTCAGAAAGATTTATTAACATAAAACACCTTGTAGTTACTTCCTCTGAAACTGTTTCATTACATGTTTAACTGAGGTTTATACAAGCTCACAAGCCAAAGCCTTACTCAGGTAGCACTCAGCTCTATCCTTCCTCGCCTTCTTAGTGCTACCTGACTTTAGGCCTCCACCACTCACTTTCCACTACACTGGCCACTCTCCAGCCTTCTTTCTGCTCCTACTCCAGAACTTCATCTCTGACTCCACTGACAACCAATGAACAAACCCATTCAATCGGTAACTGGGAACCAATGACGTCATCAGTCTTAGCCCTAGAGCTTTTGACTCTGTGTGCTGTTCCATCACTATTTCCTAACCAACCACCACCTACTCCAATCAGGCTCTTCTAAGTCTCCCAGATAAAGCCCCCTCCTAAGACATACGGGTATCTGGGTTGTCACACAGACTTGTAGCTTCTTTGTGAAAGCTGTCTGTGCTCCCCAACCAGAACAAGTACAAGGACGACACTTTCTACTATCGTCTTTTTTTTGTTTTTTGTTTTTTTTTGTTTTTTTGAGACAAGGTTTCTCTGTGTAGCCTTGGCTGTCCTGGACTAACTCTGTAGACCAGGCTAGACTTGAACTTACAGCGATCCACCTGCCTCTGCCTCCCGAGTGCTGGGATTAAAGGCATGCGCCACCACCGCCCGGCTCTACTATCGTCTTAATGGACTCCCAAGCATAGAGCTAGGTACAACTTGGGCCTCTAGCTGGACTACTAAAGGAGTGAGATTATCAGGGACTATGTATGCTATAGACGTGTCCTTACTTGGCAGTGCTGATGAACTAAGCCTTGCTTTACTCTTGCACTGCATACAAGGTTCTCCCAGGCGTGAGTTGCAGACTGAAGGTGTCCATGAGCTCTAGCTGTTCGCAGACATGCCATCAACGCTCCCAGAGCCCCTCTGCGATTACAAGACCCTAGGAGGAGAAAAGACCACTCTTGTCCTGAAAGCACAGTGACAAAGGCCACCCCTGTGCTACACAATGACTATGACATGCCATCTTTTATGTCCCAATTAACATTAAATTTTAAACTAATCCAACATGAATTAAAGTGCTTACTCTAGAATAAAAATAACTGAAAATAATTGGTCATGCTAATAATTTCAAATAAGTATAATTATCTAATTAACTTAAAGAAATCATAACTTATTCCTTAATACATTTACTTTTGGCCTTGACACTTAGAAGAAAAAAAAATCAAGTAAAGAAAGTTACAAAGAATTACACAAGAATAGTAGAAACACTATAGTAGTTAAAAGACTATTATTTACTTGAAAATAAACACTGAACCTCAAAATATATTTTTGAGCTGTTCTCATTTTTAAGAACATAAAAGTGGACCACAAAGACTTGCGGATTTCAGTAGAGCATCAGGCATTAACAGAGACTCAGGAAATTGTAGCTCACAGGACACCTTATACGAGATAGCACGAGCTAACATCAGGTCAGGACAGGTTCATAAAGCCAAAGCCTCAGATGTTCTCTCAAAACAGCAAAAACAACTATTAAGATTATTAAATAACAGATTGTTTTATGTACAGAAGTCAAAATTTCCTCCCAGAAACAAATTAGTTCAAATAGTTTCTTAAATTGTATATAAGGATATATATTTTTTCTTTATCAAGTAGAATAATGTTAAAATTTACATGTTCAGGGTTATCAGTCTGCATTCATTTTTAACCTATCTGTTTCTTTAGAGAGTTTCATGCAGTCATGGCCAGCCTGGAAGTCATTATGCATACTAAGCTGACCTTGAGCTGGAAGCAATTCTCTTGCCTCTGTCTCCCAAGTGCTGGAATCAGAGACACATACCATCACATACAGCTACACATTAATTATAAACTACGATCCCTTTAGCACTCCTGAGTTCAGGTAGGATATTTCCCCCAATTCTAATGACTACACAGTTCTTTTTTTTAAGTTGTGCCTCCAACCCCCCCCCAAAAAACCTCACCTGCTTTTTATTAAGCCTTCCTAAAGCATTTTTAATTACTATGTCAATCCCCCAGATAAGAAAATTATATAAAATACACACACCATTAATCTAGTTTGAAAACAAAATAATACATTAGAACCTTGTAACTAGGATCTGAAGCAGATGGCTCTGGAGTTAAGAGCATTGGCTACTCTTCCAGAGGAGCCAGGTTCAATTCCCAACATCTACATGGCAGCTTACAACTGTCCAGAATTCCAGCCCAAGGAATCCAATTCCTGTTCTGACCTCCAAAGGCACTCACGTGTTGCACATATAGATGTAAAAGCAAGCCACTCATACACATTAAAAGTCAATCTTTTAAAAAAAAAAAAAAAAAAAAAAAAAATCTTGCAAGTGTAATCACTCCGTGCCTTGGTAAAACTACTTTAGCCAAACACTCCACTCCACTATGGAAGGTAGCATCTGCTTCGGTCTGAAGTGGCTGCCACTAATCGCCTTGTCTACCACTTATAGGAGAGAAAAGAGAGATACTTTAACCAGAAGATGACGAATATCTGACCATGAACCTACATTTAAATACCCTTAATAGGAATTAATGAAACAAAGAATTTCTCACCAGTTTCAGTATCAATGGATGCCTGAAGAATCTTCACCATGTACTGCAGGCTCTCAGGGCTGTAATTCAGTAACCGTGGCAAGTAATAATCGATCACATAAGACTTCTGATCCAAGTTTCCTCCCCACAGTATAGAAAGAAGAGGAGAAACCCAAGTCTCGTGCCATTCGTCCACCCAGGTGTTGGTGACAGCTTGGGACTTCAATTGGCTCTTATGATTTTTAAACATGGTTTCCAAGAGGTCACTTGCATATGGTACCAATGATTGGTCTCCCATCACCTCTAGGATTTGAGATGGAATAGTTTTATCTATTGCCAAAACATGTTCAATTCCAATACTCTCAACCAAACAGCCAAGGCATGCGTACTTCCCTTTCATATGCCATTCCAATCGCAGAAGACTCTTAGTTAGCTCCAGAAAGAAGGGGTCGGTGACTAAATCTGCCCCTTCCAGAGTGAGCCGGTGCATTTGCAGAAGGTTTCTGAATATGATTTTGGTTTGGTGTCTCAGAGCATCCAATGGATGTTCCCAGTGTGTATAGACATATTCCAAAAGTCTCCTAGCTATGCTCGAATCCCCGGTCAGATGATCTCTTAGGCTTTGGGAACCTGATTCAAGGATTTGTACAGCCGAATTGGACCAAGAAGTCAAGGTTCTTGACAGAAACATTTCTAGTGTTGACTCCTTAATCCTGGAGAAAAATAAACCATGACCTATATTAGTATAAACTGCCTAGTAAAAGAAATTGGATACACATCACAACTTTAAATACAAAGAATGAATAAAAAATTCAATTAAGGCCAGGTGGAGGTGGCGCATGCCTTTAATCCTAGCACTTGGGAGGCAGAGGCAGGCAGATTGCTGTGAGTTTGAGGCCAGCCTGGTCTATAAAGCGAATCCAGGACAGTCAAGGCTACACAGAGAGACTCTGTCTTGAAAAACCAAAAAAAAAAAAAAAAAAAAAAAAATCAATTAAATTTACAACAACAACAACAAAATTACAAATAAGGCCAAACTGAAAGTCTAATTTTCACATGAATCTTTTTACCTTATTAAAAATTTTTTAAAAAGTCAACAGAAGGAAACCTTTAGGAAAAAATGAAATATTTGCTATCTTCACTTTGATGATGATTTCATGGTTATTTTAAAGTGTGTGTGTGTGTGTGTGTGTGTGTGTGTGTGTGTGTGTGTGTGTGAGAGAGAGAGAGAGACAGAGAGAGAGGGGGGGGATGTGGGGGGTGCGGGGGGGGGGGGGGGGATGCACTCAAGATGTATGCATAGATGACAAAAGACATCAGGTGTCTTCTTCTATAGCTCTCTATCTTATTTCCTTGAGATAGCATCTCTTACTGAACTACAAGCTGGCTACTTCAGCTAAGATGGCTGGCCAGCTGGCTCGTAGGATTCATTTGTCTCCACTTACCAATGCTGAGGTTACAGGCACATGTACCATGTGAGATTTCAACTCAGGTCCACATGCTTGCACAGCTCGTGCTCTAACCCACTGCGCTATCTCCCTGGCCTCTCACAGAGATTTTCAAATAGCCTGAGAGCCCAGCTGGGAAAGGCTGGGGAATCATGTTTTGGTCCTGGGGTATTTTAGGATGATGAAAATATTGAGACAAGGTCTCCCTAGGTACCTAGGCCACGCCTGCACTCACCTCCCTGCCTCTGCTTCCGAAGTGTACCATCTAGAAAGATGGAAGTGATGGCTGTGTAATTCCATGAACATACTAAAAGAAACTGAATCTGTGCACTTCATGTTCGTAAATTTCTGGTACATGAGTTTTATCTCCAATGTGTAAAAATTATTTTAGAGATTTTTGTTTATTTTAATAGTAATGCTTATTGCTATAATCATGATCTGACTTTTAAAAACTTATTAAATTCATTTATTTGTTTGTTTGTTTAGTATCTGTGTGTGCACAGGAGCCAAGGTCAGAGGACAACCTGCAGGTGTCATTCTCTCCTTCTACCATGTAGGTTCAATGACTCAGACTCAGATCATCAGACTTGGTGGTACGCACGTTTAATAGGCAGACCCTATTTTGACATTTTTAAGTGCTTGATCATTTCATCCATAACAGGCAAACACCAAAGAAACTCAGCTCTGGGAAGACCTTACTGTAACATGCTCCTAAGTGAACACGTACTATCCAAACTTCATTTTACTCATCCAACAATTAACTTTTTTTATACTATGTACGTGTAGAACACATTAGATTAAGTAGAATTCATGAACCTCATGAATCCTAATACACTATACATACAGGCATTTTTGGAAGGTTTTATGTTGTTTGGTTTGTATAGTGTGAGGAACTGAAAGTAGGGTATGTTTTACCATCCCTAAACCTGAATTTTTAAGTTTTTTGTTTTGTTTGTTTTTGTTGTTAATGGTCGCAGGGGTGGAGATGTAAGTCAGTAGTTAGGAGCACATACTGTTCTTTCAGAGGTCAAAAGTTCAGTTCCCCAAATCCATGTCAGACAGGTCACAACCACCTGTAACTCAAGTACCAAAGGGATCCCCTGCCCTCTTCTGGCCTCCATGGCACTTCATACATATACAAATACCCACCATACATCTGCACATAATTAAATAGAAAAAATTTAATGCTAGCAAGTTACCAAGAAGAGACTCGATACTCTAAGAGCACATATAGGGGGAGGAGGTCTCCCTCAATCACAGACACAGGGGAGGGGAGAAGGGGGGAAGTGGGAGGGAGGGAGGAATAGGAGGAAACAAGAGAAGGGCTAACAATCGAGATGTAATATGAATAAATTAATTTTAAAAAGAGGCTATCAACTTGAGAGTGGGGAGCATGGGAGGAGAGGGCTGAAGAAGAGTAACTGGGAGGGGCTGATGGGAGAAAATGGAGAGAGGATGTATTTTGATTGAAAACATTTTTTAAAATAAGAAAGGTGTGTTTTATCGAGCATTTCCTATGGATTTTCTGATTGTTAAAAAAAGACATAAAAAATTAAATCGATTCATAGAGCCTACTTCCCACAAATAAATAAATAAATAAATAAATAAATAAATAAATTTAATGCTAGCTTAAGTTGGATATGGTAATATACACCTATTGTGGAAGATCAGGCGTTCAAAACCAGCCTTGATCATAAAGTACAAGGTAACATGAGACTGACTGAAAACAAACCAAACAAAAGAGCTAATATATATCTGAAAGCTAGCAATATTCATTACATGTTAACCTGCACCAACGATTTCTATAACTGTCATTTTCATTATCTTGTCTTTTCTCTCTTGTGCCTATTTTATTCTCACATATCAATTTTAATTTAGGACTCATCTTAATCACATTTAACTGAATTAATTTTGTTGGCTCAGATATAGCCTTCAAATGTCTTATAAGCAAAACAAAACACGAGATAAAAAAACAAAACTCAGGGAGGGGCGGGGAAAAACAAAACAAAACAAAACTCACTGTGAACTCAAGGTAAACAAAACATGCACAGTATCCAAGAGCAAAGCCTCCCCGCTTGGGCCCATGCTCCCATCCTGCCAGTCCAGCATAGCAAGTGTTCCCTGACACAGGAATAAGAGGGCAGCCGCTGGCACAGAAGCACAACAAAGGCTCCTGCAGCTGCTCATGAACCACTCAGGGATGATGGTACAGTCAACTGACTGGAGAAGCAAGCTGCTGATCTGGAAAACAAACAAGGTAATAATATATAAATATCCCAAGTACAAACCTACAAATCTTTCTTCTGAAATATTCTAAGAAAACTAATGATGAAACAGCCACAAACATTAAAACGACTACACTAACTTTAAAAGTGAAAACATTTAAATCTAAGCACACTAATCTTTTGGCTGATAAGAAAGTACTGGTAAAACCTAAAGGCCATTATCTGCAGGAGGACAAGAGGATGCTTTTAGAAGAGTTCTAAAAAATCCAATTCTATACAAGGATAATTATTTTACATGCTCTCAGAATACACACGTTTAATATAAGGCTGGGGTTAAAAGACAAAGTGAGTTTCTAGACAGTATGTTGGGAGAAGAGGAGAAGCCAGCAGCCAATACAAACACTATGGTCTACATTACCCAATTACACCTCCCTTAGAGACCAAATTCACTAAAAATTGACCCTGATATGTCTCTTGTATTACAAAGCATATGAGTAAGTATATTTCAAAGTTTACTCTTAATAATAAGACTATCAGAAAAGTATTACTGTGTGTTTAAAAATTAGTCCCTACATAGTTTTAATGTTACAAATATCTCTTACCATACTGACACACAAAACTGAAAAACAGCCCTAGACACAATTAAGAGAGTGGTCAACAAAGTGTGGATAGCAAGATTTACAGGTCAATGCTTCCGGGCCCTTACTTCATTTGCTATTTAGAATTATCATTAAAGAGAAAAGAGCTATTGGGAAAATCCCAACCATGGCAAATGAACTCTTTAAAATTTACTAATATGGTTGAAAATTTGAGAGGCCAGTGAAATGGCTTTGTTAGTACAGACATGTCAAGTCTAACAACCTAAGTTTCATCCCCAGGACCCACGTGGTAGGAGAGAAACAACTACCACAAGTTGCCCACTGACCTCAGTGACACGTGTGTGTCCGTATACACCCCACAAATAAATAACTATAAAGTAATAAAAAATGAAATGCTGCAATTAAAAAAATTTATTTTCATCTAATTCTCAGTGAAGGAAAGTTCTAAAAAGAAGACACACTCACCAATTCAGGAAGCTTTTCAGATGGTTGGAACATGGTCTTAGTGAAAAGAACAACAGCTAATCCAGATGTACTCTGAATAGTCTGCAGAAGGTCCTCTGTTGGGGTGCGGCAGACATCATGTATTAAAAGAGGGCAAGTCTGGTGCAGTGGAAACAGCAAGTGCTTTGGGAACAACAGTCCTCAGTAGTTCCAGCCTGACCATTTCCCAGGTGACTAGACCCCAGACAGGTTACTTAACCGCGTAGGAACTTTGCTTTTTTTCAAAAATTACAAAATAAATACATGAGAAAAACTAACTCACACAGGACAAGCTATCATAAAGTTTAAAAGAAAGTTAAGAGAAAGTCTAAGCCCATTACATACTCAGTAAATGAGATTCCCTGTCTCACCCAACACCTTACTCTCATCCTCCTTAGTGACAACTCTGATGTACCTAGCAACACCATCACCTGGCCCTCCCCACCACTGATGCCTCTAACTTAAAAACAGAGACAACTTTGAGAGCTTTGAAGGTCTATGTGAAAAATCTATAGCAAAACCTTGCTGGAACAGCATTAAAAATGACCAGGCAAGCTGGGCGTGGTGGCACACACCTTTAATCCCAGCACTCAGGAGGCAGAGGCAGGCGGATCGCTGTGAGTTCAAGGCCAGCCTGGTCTACACAGTGAGTCAAGGACAGCCAAGGCTACACAGAGAAACCCTGTCTTGAAAAACAAAACAACAACAACAACAACAACAACAAAAAATGACCAGGCAATTTTAAGTTGCTATCTTCTTTTTGTTTACATATCTAGTAGCCTCCAGTAATGTGAATTACTCACCTCAGACTGAGAAGTACGGCAAATACCTTAAGCTAAGTATTAAATATCCAATCTGCCCCGCATCTCTGGGAACAAAACTGATTTTTGGTAGCCATATGCTTAGCCAAAAGCAGAATTCTTGCTTCCACAATCTTCCTCACAACTAAAGGCAGCCACTGGAAGGGACTCAGGACAAAGAGATACAGACACAAGTCCCTTGGATCTATTAGTTTTTTCTGATTAAGATGCAGCTGGTCCTTCTTCCTGCTTTGAACAAATACATGATGCCCACAGCTACAGCAGACAGATGCCAAACAGGGGGTAACAAACATGAGTAAAATGCCACGGTAGAATGCAAAAGCTGCTCCTACACTGGTGGCAGTAGCTCTGGGTCAACTGTCTCTGAATTTCATGATACAGGAAGAGAGGCATCAATTCAGTTTTTTGTTACTTGCAGCTAAACACTTTACTAATACAAAAAAACTTTAAACTCCATAAGAATAGCAGTGGTGAAGCGCCATCGACTTCTCAGAAAATAAACTGTCCTGCTAAACCTGAGTCTGGGCTGCAGAGATGGATGACTCAGCAGTCAAGAGTACTTGCTGCTCTTATAGAGGACCCAGGCTCGTTTCCCAGCACCCCCCAATCGGAGGCTCATGAGCATTACAAACCTGGTTCCAGGGGATCTGCTGCCCTATTCTGGCCTCCACAAGCATATAAACTGATATGGTGACATAAACTCAGACAACTACACACACAAATAAAGTATTTTGTAAAGCATTTTTTAAATTGTGCCTTCTCTGTATTTTTCAGATTGTCAATCTCCCCCTTTAAAAGGTAACTATCCTGTGAAAAGTTATCTCTAAACTCTGTCTTGATAACTAACAGGTCTGGAGTGAGGGCTCAGAGGTGCTGCTCTCGCAGAGGGTCTGGACTTAGTTCCCAGCACCAACACTGGGCAGCTCAGCACTTAGAACTAGCTCCAGAGTATCAGACACCCTCTTCCCACCTCCTCAGGAACCCACATGCACACATACTCAGGGACACACACATAAACTAAAAAGTCTTTTTTTTTTTTAAAAAAACTAATTAATTTAGTTTCCTTTAAGTTCCAAAGCCATGACTTTTCCTAGTTACCAGTGTTAAAACAACCACCCCAACAAAAGCAGAGTAAAGCACTCACACTATGGCTAGGGTTAGGGTTAGAGTAGGCTCCACAGAGTGTGGGTCAGAGGTCAGCTCGTGGACTCCATTGTCTCCCATCATACGAGTTCCAGGGACCAAGCATCAAACTCAGGTCATCTAGCTTGGTGACCAAGTCTTTACCCACTGAGGCATCTTGTCCAGCCAATGCTTTTTCATTTTTTAAAATGTTACACGTATGGGTGTTCTACCTGCACGTCTGTCTGTGCATCTTGTGTGTACAGTGTCCAAGAGAGCGGAAGACAGCATAAGGTCCTCTGGGACTGGAGTTAGAAACGTTGTGAATTGCCATGTGGGTACTGGCTATTGAACCCAAGTCCTCAAGAACAACAGCCAGTACCCATGACTGCTGAGTACTACAGTTCCTTGTTGTTGGGCTTTTGTTTTGTTGTTCCTTCGGTTTTTGTCTACTTTTTAAAATTTTGCTTCTTTTTAAAAGTTAAATTCATATATATGTTGCTATATAGAATAGCAGATAAAAAGATAATTTAACCCTTTCTTGGATACTTAAATCCTATGTAACCCTTTTGTTAAAAAAAAAAGTGTGTGTGTGTGTATATGTGTCTGTTTAAATAAATTATAGCTGGTAACCATCCTTGAATTCATCATCAGAGAAAGAGAAGTTAGCTTCCCAGCCCAGACAACCTATCCATGTACCTCATCCGAACCATAATTCCCTTTCAGACTCTGAGTAAACACTATTCTGACTTTCACAGTAATGACTTCCCTATAGTCCCTATATTGTCCAGTAGCTTTAACAAATGAGTATGCATTTCTAGACATGGCAGCATAGCTAAGTTGCATGTATTAGGGAAAGCTGACTAGCACGCAGTTACACACATAGCACATAGCACTGACACACTTACCATCACTTAAAAACTGGGTGAAGATGCTCAGCAAGCTACACATACTTTGCCAGGCTAGAGAGTTGGAGTCATTCCAAAGTTCGCCCTGGGGCACTTGTACTTTCTGCACTACTGTCATAGCCACTCTAACACCAACCAGCAAGTCACTCATTAACTGTGATTGAACAATATGGTTTCCAGCAAATTTTCTACAAAGAAAAAAGAAGATTTCAGAAGGAAATTCAAATTCAAATGTCATCACCTCTACCCCCTCTAAAACCAGCACACTCCTGTACCCAAGGGGTCACAGCAGACAGGGCTCCATCCCCCACCTGCATTCCAGTCACACAGACTCAGTCAGACTAACCTTACTCCCTATTTCAGAGCAAAACTAAGAACTGTATAAAAAGAGAATTGAAGAACTATTGAGACAACCTACAGATGTGAACACTCAGCCTACACACACTTTTTCCACCTGCCTCCAGCATGTTCTCCGAGATGCTGTCCTCAGACATCATGACTAGGTATTCTCTCCTCCCGAATCTATTTACCCTCCTGTCTGCTTCCCTCCTCCCTCTCATACCTCACCCTCTTCTCTCTAGTGCAAAGGACCAAGCCAAAGCTCCCCAAGGTTCAGTCCTCAGTTCTCAGCTCTCTAATTCTTTCCCTTGGTGTTAGTCTCATATAGTTCTTAAGCCTTAAATTATATTCTATATGCTAACTATTGCCAGACTTTTGGCTCTAACCTAGATGTCTCCCACTGCATTTCTGACTTCCTGTTCACCATCTTCACTTGGGCATCTAATAGCTATCTCAAAATATATGGATTTAAACTTGACTCCAAATCTGTGCCACCTCTTGGGATCTCTAGCTCTAAAAGTGCTGTAATCACGTCTGCCTCCTGTCCTCTCTATCCCTTCTCCAAGGAAACCTTACTTCTATCTTCAAAATATATCTGGGCTTATATCATATCCACAGCTCCTATTTGACCTGGACCATTCTCATGTGTCCTTTGGATTACAATAGCTTTCATCTGGTCTCCCAGCCTTTAACTTGTCCTTCTCAGTCTACTTTCAATAGGGGAGAACAGATCCTATTAAAACTAAAGCCAGGAGCCAGGTGTGGTGGCTCAGAAGAGCAGACATGCAGACAGGACGTGCTCTTAAATTTTATTCTAACACCTGGTGGTGGTGGCGCACGCCTTTAATCCCAGTACTCGGGAGGCAGAGGCTGGCAGATCACTGTGAGTTTGAGGCCAGCCTGGTCTACAAAGTGAGTCCAGGGCAGCCAAGGATATTCAGAGAAACCCTGTCTCAAAACAAAACAAAACAAAACAAAAAAACCAAAAAACTGAAGCCAGGAAAAAACAGTTTGTAAGTTCCTCAAACAAACAGAATTAGCATAGCACACAGTGATTCCACTCTAGATATACAGTTCCAAGAACTGAAAGCAGAGCCAAGTATGGGAGGCATATGAGAGGCTGAAGCAGAACTGCCTGAGAAGGCTGTCTGAAAGCAGCATAAGCTACAGTTTTAAGAGAGCTGAGGCTACAGGGTAAGACCTTACTTTAAAAAACAAACAAATAAAGAGGGTGAAATAAAAAAGAAACTGAAATAGACTCTTGTACACACCAATGATTATAGTAGCATTATACAGCAGCCAGAAGGTAGAAAAAGCTAAAGCGTCAGCAAGTAAACAGACACAATGTGTCAAATATACACAGCAGAGTACATGGCTATAAAAGGAATAAAATTCTGATACATATTACTACATACATAAGTCTTAGCACATCCCAAGTGAAATAAGCCCAACCCAAAAGGACAAGCAGGCTGACATGATGGTATATACCTGAAATCTCACCACTCAGGAGGCTAAAACAGAAAAATCATGAACTCCATGAATGCCACCTGACTATACAGATATATATAATGAATATACATGTATGTACAAATATATGTAATGAATATGTATATATTATATGATTTCACTTATATAATGTATCAAAGATGGGCAAATTCAAGGAGACAGAAATAGGGTGGAGGTTGCTAGGGTTTGTATCTTCTCAAGACAGTGAATTCTGTGGGGCACACACTGACTTTGAAGCATCTATAAAACAGCCAATCCAAAATGTCTCGGAACCAACTGACTATTGAATCTACTAAGAAGAGCTCTAACTGGAAATACTACATATAATATGGATAGTGGTTCACACCAAAGAATAAGAGACTAGCAAACAGCAGGAACAAATAAAATTGGAGGGTTGGGCCCAGGTCGGTAAGATGAGCCAAGAAGTCTAAAGGAGAAGAAGGAGTTCCTCTTGAAGCACAAGGAAGCCCTCAGGCTAGCATGGGCACACAGCTGCTACTACTTCTGCATTTCAGAGCTTCCCTAACCCAGCAGCCATGGTTTAAAATACTAAAAGGTACTAACAGATAGATGCGTAAGGAACAAGGTAAACTGCAAAGCACGTGAATGACTGGCAACTGATTTAACAGAATAAAGAAAGATAAGTCAGAATAAACCTAGAAGTAACCTGAGTTATAACACCAAAAGGTTTAGGAACCATGGGCACTTTAATGCTGGTTTGATGTGGAAGTAAATGAGGGCTGAAAATAGGCCAAGTGACTACACATTTTAGAAAGATTAAGCACTCAAAACCAAACCTCTAAGCCAGTAGACAACTGATTCACCTATGGAGAAGGTAAAGCAATGCATGTCACCTGGGAGTGGTGGCCTAGGAGTGCAGCCTGAGTTCCAACAACGCCTGTCAGGAAAGCAGTGCACATGGATAAAGCAACTATGCCAAACTGCAGAAAGGAGAACTAGGTAAGTAAGTGCACACTGGCGGTCAAAATCTAAGGTCTCCACTCTACGCTGGCACTCAGCAATATTAAAGCAAAGTCTGGATGTTGCAGGTGCCATAAGTCCACTACCCAAGCAGTAAGGCCAGGCCTTAAAGGAGTCCCAGTTAGACTAGACTGGGAAAAAATCTGCAGTCAACCCCACCCAGGTGCAGAGTCACGTCAATTCTTAAAGACCTATTCCTGAATAGGTGTGCCCAGCCAAGGAGCACTAGACTTCGGAGGAAAGTTTCTTGCCAGAAATACAGTTAATAAACAGAGCAAAGGGGGGGGGGGGGGGAGGAAGGAATATAAAACAAAACAAAAACTTTGAAAAACCAGAGACTATGTAAAGCTAAGAAAACGTTAAAAAAAAAAAAAAGGTAACTATTATACTATTATTAATGTCTTCAGAGAGATAACAAGAAATTTTACCCATTAACTATCAAACACCCAAAGGTAAGAGAAATGACTTTTCTCTTTCTCATTTATTCTCATAATATTTGATCTTTAAAAACTATCGCTGTCATCTGAGCATGGTGGCACATACCTACAGCACTTGAGAGGCCATGGCGGGAAGATTACAAGTTTGAGGCTAGCCTGGTTTTCACAGTGAGACCTTATCTCAAAAAATCAATTAAAAACTAACAATCAATGCAAACACTGGAAGCAGCACATTCTGAGCCCCGCCAGGAAGCCTGCTTTGTACTGAAACAGCCCCAGCTGTGCACAGACACAGCACACATAGCACTTGCCTGTTTTCTTCCAGGATGTCAATTAAACTCCTCTGCAGGAAATGAAGCACTGAAACAAAGGAAACAGAGTGACAAGCAGAGCTCCAAACTGAGCTCCCGTGTCAGTACCAGGAACATTTCAGAACATATTCCATACGTGATGTCACGGAGAGGCAGGGACTTCAGGAGCTCGGTCTAGTTTAGTTATCTGGAGTACTCTACTATTGCCAAGAAGTACCTTTTCCAATTATTTGTTTTTATTTTGTGTGCATTGTGTTTTGTATGCATGTATGGCTGTGAGAGGGTGTCAGATCCTCTGGAACTAGAATTACGGACAGTTGTGAGTTGTCATGTGGGTG
The DNA here is from genome assembly GCA_907169655.1 of Acomys percivali. Classification (NCBI taxonomy): domain Eukaryota; kingdom Metazoa; phylum Chordata; class Mammalia; order Rodentia; family Muridae; genus Acomys; species Acomys percivali. The sequence continues at coordinate 95,203,922 of OU015742.1, forward strand.
CAGGAAACTGAACCCAGGTCCTCTGGAAGAGCAGCCAGTGCTCTGAACTGCTGAGCCATCTCTCCAGCCCCTACTGCCAAGAAATTTAAAGGAGTCAGTCCTAAAATGACTCAGAGAAACTGTCACCCCTCAGAGCAAAAGAAAATATCGAGACTTACCGTTTTTAAGCAGATTAACAACACTTGCTTTACCTGCAAGTGGGAAAATAACAATGCTGAGGAGTTTTTGCCAAAATGGACATTTAAAAACAATGATGTAATGACAGACGTTACCAAGAAAAAGGCACCAAGACGGCGCTGGCTTACCCACGTTAAAGCTCTCCATGCAGGAAGAAATGTTGTCCATTACTTTCCTATAAGAATGTAAGTCAGCAGTATCTAATTCTTCTTGAAGCTGAGAAGTAAAACTGTGTGTAGCTTCAGTTAGAAAAAATTCAGGTAGGCCATTCAGTGAGCTGCACAAAAGAACCAAAGGACGGAAACCATGCATCAGTGAGGTTAGGTGTGGAGGGAGGAGGCCCACCCAAGTGCTCAGTAGAGAACCCCATCTTCAGAGCACAGCCACAGAAGCATCCCTTCACACTACCATCAGCGCAGTTTCCTACCCTTTCCCAGCTGTCTCCCTGGTCCCATCCTGCTGTTTCTATCCTCCAGGCTGGTCTCAACAGTCGCCATGACAATGGAACTAAGTGGCATGCAATGACCGTGCACTGTGAGAATGGCTTTGACACATGGTGCAGGCTTTTGCTTCCCTTAGAATGTAAGATTCTAAAAGAGCTAAGCTGTTTTATTCAGGAAAACCCCAATTCCTAGAAATGTACTTAAAACATAGTTAAATCCTCAACAAAAATTTCCTTAATATAAATCTAAACTAATGTCACTTTCATTCCAATTAAACCAAAGTAGGTATTTGGTATTTAAAAAGCTCACTGCTTTTCTTGAAGAAATAACTCTAAAAACTGGAATATCCTGAAAAAGAAAAATCAGTAGTAAAGTAACTTATTCTATAATTGAGTCATATTATCAAAATAGTAAATAAAAGAGTGGTACTAGTTCAATAAACATACACAAGTCTAAAATAATCACACCCTATTTATATAAAAATACAAATGACAAATATGAAAGGAAATGTATGGCCAACAGTCTGGAGATACAGAGACCCTATGTGAAACAGAAAACTAAACCCAATACTCAAACTTGATTCTAGATGGATTTAAAAACCAGACAAAAAAAGTAAGACCAACAAGTAAGAAACCTTGACTTAGAGAAAGCGTAAGTAAACAACATGAGCTGGGTGTGGTGGCACACTCCTTTAGTCCCAGCACTCAGGAGACAAAGATAGGTGGATCTCTGTGAGTTTGAGGCCAGCCTGGTCTACAGAGTGGGTTCAAGGACAGCCAAGGCTACACAGAGAAACCCCATCTTGAAAAACAACAGCAACAACAAAAAAACAAAAAATAAAATAAGATAAACAATACATAAAATTTAGAAATCTGTATAATGAAAAATATTAGTATGGTAGTGGTGGTCTTTTTATCTTTATAAAGACAATGCAGAAAGTGAAAAATAAAAATATGACTGGCACAATAAAACGATATATAGTTTAAAAGGTAATCAGGGCTAGAGAGATGGCTCAGAGGTTAAGAGCACTGGCTGCTCTTCCAAAGGTCCTGAGTTCAATTCCCAACAACCACATGGTGGCTCACAACCATCTATACTGAAGTATGGTGCCCTCTTCTGGCGTGCAGGCATATGTGCAGGCGAAACGCTGTATACACAATAAATAAATTTTAAAAATCTTTACAAATAAAAATAAAAGGTAATCACATTATAAAGTGTCCAATGAGTTGAGGATGTAGGTCAGTCAGACAGTAAGTATCGGCTGAACATGCAAGATCTCTGTGGGGTCAAAATCCAGCACCAAGAAAAGTTCAACACTAACAATCTGGGAGAAATAAATGATAATAAAGTAGGATTTCTCAGGCCAGGAGGTGGTAGCGCATGTCTTTAATCCCAGCACTTGGGAGACAGAGGCAAGTGGATCGCTGTGAGTTCAAGGACAGCCTGGTCTACAAAGTAAGTCCAGGACAGCCAAGGCTACACAGAGAAACCCTGTCTCGAAAAAACAAAACAAAATAAAATAAAATAGCATTTCTCATCTTTAGACTTTAAAAACTTAAAGACTGGTATCATCCAGTGGTGGAGAGACACAAAGAAATAAACTGTAATTTACAGCTATGGAAATGTTAATAAATACCTTAGGGGAAGTAGAGTCAACATCTACAAAACAGGCCTTTTGGCCTAGAAATCCCACTCTAGGAACACTGGCGGATGATTACATGAACATCAAGAATAATGAAATCCAAAACACCAGATATTTATCAGTGGCGAGGAGATTAAATAAACCAAATAATATACATCATGATACACATTTTGATATATCCATAATGTTGGGTATGTACAGACATAAGTGCAGGCAAACACACACACAAAATAAAAATAAAATGAGTATTTTTTAAAATGGGCTGTCCTGACATGGAAATTTCTCTAAGATGCCCTATTTGTTTGTTTCATTTACTGGGGGCACACGGGTAACACAGCACATGTATGGACATAAGACAGCTCGCAGGAGCTGGCTCTCTTTACCACAAAGGCTGCAGAGATCAAACTCAGGCCAGCAGGCTTGACAGGGAAAACAGATCCACAGAGCTGTCTCACCAGCCCTACAAGATATTCTTTAGTAAATAAACTAACTGTGAGTATTGCATACAGTATTATCCCATTATATAAAGAATTAAACTAAAACAGTATATGTTAAACCCAAAGAAAAGGTTTTAAGAACCAAAAACCGTGCTCAATTAAAGTGGTAGCCCTTTCCTAAAGAAAATCAAACAAGGCCGTATAGTGGAATTCAAGCCTTATTTACTTTTGTTCACATCTGCATTCCGTAAGCATCTTATATCAAGCATCTAGAGCCCTGTGCCATGTGTTAGAACAGATGGGGCGGGGAGAAGGAACAGGAGCATAGATTTAAACATCCATGTAAAAGAAGGGACCCAAAGACCAGTGAATCAGGGCTCACTGGATAAATCCTTGTTTTTCAAATCTTATAACCTATGGCCTTTTGCTTCCTAACGCCCTCAGACAGGTACACAGACAGGCAATACAGACGGAATGAGCAGTCATATATTTTAGCTTAATTTTACCAAAACAGTGAATGAACTTTACTTGCTTTTTCTTTTCTTTTTTCCTTTTTGTCAGGAAAGATCCATCCTTTCCTGAGGATGGACCATGGCCTTCTAACCCACCAGGTAGGCAAGCACACCACTGCTTACGTGTGGCCCCAGTCCCTGGCTATTTTTTGTAGCATTCAACTTACCTCCCTTCTTTTCCTTACCTTGCCAAAACTTTCTTCAGGGGATTCTTCAGAGTCAAGGAAAAATAAATGGCTGCTAAAATATCCAAACAACTTTGAATCGTAGGATCACATACACTATGTTTAGCTACCTTCTCCAGGAGAGGCACAATCTATAATCAAAAAGAGAAAATCAAGGTCATTTTTTTCTAATATCAAATACATCAAACTAACTTGATTACAAATATTCTTTTAAGTCATCTTTCTTTTCTTTAAAGATAAGAGGAGAATGACCTTGAACTTCTGACCCTCCTGCTTCTACCCCTCTCCACCCCCCAGAGTTGAGACTACAGGCATATGTCACCATGTCTAACTTCTGTGGGCCTGAGGATGAAACCCGGGGCCTTAAACATGCATGCTCTCCACCAACTGAGCTACACTGCCAGCCTGGTCCCAGTACTCCTAAGCCTTTAACACATGCCCCTCCCTCTTTACTTCCTGACACACGTCCACCCACTTTCAACACAGAAAACCTACAGCATTCTTTAAGAGTGAGTAATGGTACAGCACGCCCTTAATCCCAGCATCTGGGAGGCAGAGAGAGAGGTAGGTCTCTGAGTTCTAGGCCAGTCTGGTCTACAAAATGAGTTCCAGGCCAGCCAGGGCCACACAGAGAAATCCTGTCTCAAAAACAACAACAACAAAAATGAGTACCATATATTTTTTTTTTTTTTGGACTATAATATGCACCTAACCATAAGACGCACCCAGTTTTTAGAGCAGTCAAACAAGAAAAACAGTAAAAATAGCAATTGGACCATAAGGCTCATCCTAATTTCTTCCACTTACAATCCAAAAAACACAATAATATATTTAACCAATTTTTTAAAAAGTGTGCATGTATGGAAAATCTAAATGTTGAAATACAGATAAGAACAATGCGTATTTTAAATTAACTTTCAAATGTGTCTGATGAAAAAGTTTAAAGATTCAAACTTAATAGAAATGTTTTTTAAAATACCGCCACAAAAAAATTACACACAATTATCTCCTATCTACGTATTGTGCCAATGGTAGTAGAACCTCAGATACTCTTTCTATTGCTGCTCTGAATAAAAGTACATTATACAATAAGCAGAAAAAGAAAAACTACCATCGGGTGATAAATCAGCATTAAATAACTGAAGCCAAAAACTATCAGTTAATTTTTAAAATCTGTAATAACATGATAATATTCAAAACATGCACATAACAAAAGCTCAGCTTTACCTGTCTAACGGAATGGATTTGTGACACTCCATCAGTGAGCTGTACACAATATAACAGCAAAGAGGCAAGATTTTTCCCTTCCACATCAGCGAAAGCTAAGGAACACAAAAATTTCAGTGATGTAACTACATATGGATTAATAGTACCTTTGTTAAATATCCTACAAAACTGTTAAGGATATAAACCAGGACCAATGAGATGGGCTAAGGAGATAAGGCTCTTCTCCCTAGCCTGACCCTGAGTTTGACCCCCATGCAGTGCAAAGAGGAGAGAGCCAACTCTCAAAAAGTGTCCTCTGACCTCTACCCATGTCAGGTGTGTGCATGCCCACATACTGTCCTATGCTTTCCATTGCTGTGAAATACCATGACCAAAGGCAATCTTGGGAGGAAAGGGTTTGTTTTATGTTACAACTCCCAGGTCATAGTCCATAACTAACAGGGGTCAGAGCAGACACTCAGGGCAGGAACCCAAGCACAGACCATGGAAGCAACACTATGCTCTGGTTCTCCAGATGAATTACTCAGCTTGCTTTTATTATACAATGCTCGACCACCTATTCAAGGGTGGCACTGCCTACAATGGGCTGGGCCCTCTTACATTAATCATTAATTAAGAAAATGCCCCCACACATACACACATACAGACTTGCTCACAGGCCAATCTGATGGAGGTATTTTTTCATGCATACACACACACACACACACACACACACACACACACACATAAATAAATAAAGTAAAAATAGATACAGAGACTCTGATGTTGAAAGAGGACCCAGGTTCAGTTCCCAGCACCCACATGGAAGCTCACTACCCTACATAACTACAGTTCCTGGGTATTTGATACCCTCTTATGACCTCTGTGGGCTTTGAGCACTTACATACATGCTATACATACATACATAAATCTAAGAAAAATTATTTATTAAAAAATTAAAAACAGAGCCAGTGCGGTAGCATACACCTTTAGTCCCAGCACTCAGGAGGCAGAGGCAGGCAGGTCTCTGTTAGAGGCCAGCCTGGTCTACAAAGTGAGTCCAGAATAGCCAGGACTGTTACACAGAGAAATCCTGTCTTGAAAAACAACCACCACCACCAACAACAACAACAACAACAAAAAATAAAAAATAAAAACAGACATAAACAACAACAACAATAATAAAATAAAAACAGATATAAACCAAAATAATAAGCAGAACTAAACCTAAAGACAAAACTATTTTTTATCTAAAACTGAATGCAAAAATTATATGGAAAAATTAACTGAAAGAATTTCAACATTGTATAGGGTCTAGACCTTCAAATATTCTGCTTGCAAAACTTGCAAATTTGTTTACTAATTTAAAAATCACTTACATCTCAGCGTTTCCAGGTCCTGATGACTAACAGTCAATGCAGCAACCTGCATTTCTCTTTTCTTCTTCACACCCATTTTCAACAGAATAAACAGTAGTCTCTGTGAGAAAGAACTTAAGGCACTGGTTCAGTGGAGGGTTTCTCCTGCAACAGTAACATTTGGGGCCACATGACTCTTGTTAAGGATGTTGAACTGTGCACTACAGGACACTTAGCACCTCCCCAGCCTGCCCCCACTAGACAGCAGGAACATCTTACTAACAACAAGCTGTTTCCAACAGGATGAGGGTCTCTGGTTTACAAAAAACTGGGCTTATGTATTTGTTTAGGGTTTCTGCTGTTACTGTTGGGGGTCTCACTATGCAGTCTTTAAAATAGCTGCTGATTTGAAGGAGCAATTCCTCTGTCCCACTGAAGGATTAAAAAGTCAGTGAAAGCTTCAAGGTGACAGATGCAGCTTAAGTCAAAGGAAGAGCTCTAAGGTCCAGTGAGGAATGGACTACCTTCAAACTGACTCAATGTATGTCACCTACACTGACACAGCCTTCTAACTGACCTGCCCCCCTTGCCTCTAAAGAATCCATTCTTATTAGTCATCAAATCAATCTTTTAAAAACACTAACAGCTGGGCGGTGGTGGCACAGGCCTTTAATCCCAGCACTCGGGAGGCAGAGGCAGGTGGGCGGAGTGCTGTGAGTTCGAGGCCAGCCTGGTCTACAAAGTGAGTCCAGGACAGCCAAGGCTACACAGAGAAACCCTGTCTCGAAAAACCAAAACCAAAAACAACAACAACAAAGAAAACACTAGCAAAGTCTAACAATATATTTGCTTTTAAACTTCCCAACAGTTTCCAACTGCACTAAACACAACAAATGTGGGTGTTTGGCACTGTGAGCCTAAAAACAATCTGACTTCCTCTGCCATTTATTTCGAATCAATCTACTCTGTCACCTTAAGACCTCTTATGGTACCTGATGCTCTTATTATCACCTATGAGACTTCTGCATCTGACAATTAATGTTCTGTCCCACACATGACAAAGCTTCTTTCTTATTATCCAAGTTTTTGACTGAATGCCACCCAAGTGCTTTCTGTAACATTACCTAAACTGTCATCACTCTGAGACAAATGCCATTCCCACATTTTTCCAGTGTGTATTACTATCTAAAATTACATTAACTTACACACTTGTATATTGTCTGTTTTCCCTAGCTGTAAACTCCACGAAGGTCAAAATTTTAATGACTGTGTTCAGTGTTTTAATTCTCAACTCTTTAAGCGGCTAAACGTGAAATAGATACTTATAATCATGTGGTGGACAAAATCAAGGAATATATATATATATTAGAAAGGACTACCTGATAACTAAAAGTACAGACTGATCCTGAAACTAAAGAATCTATAGTCCCTTTGGGCAGCAAGTCAATACAGTAGTGGCAAGTGAGCAGTCAGCCAAAAAAAAAAAAAAAAAAAAAACAGTTAAGAACGAACACAGCCTAGACAGACAGGCAACTTGAAGTTCTGGGTTAAATTTAGGGATATAATTTCCTAAATGAGCAGCCAGCGTACAAGGTGAGAAGGAACTGAGAAAAGAAACTGACGAGACAATTTTGATTTTTAAATCAAATTTGCAGCAGTATTCGATTCCAGAGTCCTAGGGACTACACATACACACACACAAAAACAGACCCGGTGATTCTGTGTGTACCGTGGATAATCGTGTGCCCTGGTGAACTGGGCCTCCCCAGTGCCGAAAAGCCCTGTCAAATCTGATGGTCTTGGGTACCACCTGCGGCTTCCCTCCCATCTACAGCTCTCCGACTCCCACGTGGAGTCTGAAGAATGACAGAATGACAAACGGAAAGGTGGTTAAAGAGCTGTCACTATGGAGACCTAAGGGCCCAAAGGCACAGACTGAACGCTGAAGGGCCAAGGCTGGCACCCTGGTGAGGGTTGGGGGCGGCAAGCTGGCTCGGGCACGCTGCAGAGAGTGCGGCCCACGCGCCCACGCGCCTAACAGGCAGCACGCCCGCGAGCCAAACCTCGTGCCCGAGGGATGTCTGCAAAGAGTCGCCACCTCTGGAGAAGTTCCGGAAGTCTATGGAGAGGCAGCAGCTTCTAACGTGGTGAGCGATCCACTATCGATCCCGGTATAGGGAGGCAGGACGGGAGCTGGCAAGGAAATATCGCGAGAGTAGCCGAGTGCCGCCGCGCCTCCAATCAGAAGTGCTGAAAGGCCGTGATGTCATCAGAGAGGGCGTCTGCCGGTGGATTTGGATAGACCGCGACTCACAGGCGTTGCTAGGGGCTGCGCACGCCTCACCTTCTTCCGGGGATGCAGGGCTGCAGCCTCCACACCTCTGCGTGTCAGGCCAACATTTCTGTCTTAACCCAAACTTTCTACACTCACTGTCCCTAGCGCAGAGACAGGCAAAAACCACCCGCGGGATGGTTGGGTCCCGGAGTGAACTGAAGTCCCAGGCGAGGACTTAACTCCACGGTCCGAGCCTTGAAAGCTGCCCTAAAGGGTGTGTCTCTTAATATCCCGCAAACTGCCATGCGTTCCAGTCCTTTTAAAATGAGCAGGAGGACTGGAGAGATGGCTCAGCGGTTAAGAGCACTGACTGCTCTTCCAGAGGTCCTCCGTTCAATTTCCAGCGCCCACACATGGCAGCTCACAACTGTCTGTAACTCCAGTTCCAGGGGATCCAACTCTCAGAAATGCAAGCAAAACGCCAATGTACATAAAATAAAGATAAATAAACAACTTTTTTTTTTAATGAGTAAGAACTGGAGACCTATTACCTCAGTAGGAGCTGGGGCAAAGAACAAGAGTAGAGAACAGATAGATGCTTTAAAAAAAAGCCCAGGATGTTAGCCTGGCCTCTGAGATGCAAACTTGGGGAAAATAATGAAAATTAAGTTCATCAGGTGTATGGCTTTTAGCCTTTAATTCTTTTTATCAATTTTCTATTACTGTGCTTTGTATTTCCTTGTGGTTTTGCCACGTGTATCAGTAAACAATAGCTTGTTTGATTTTGTGTGTAGTAGCCACCGATTTGCGTCTTTTGCTCTTCAGGTCACCCACGTAAAACTGGATGATAATAATTTTTTTATTCATTTTTAACATAATATACCATTCTCTACTGTGCTGCATTTGTGATTCATGCAAATGTATCTGGACATTTGCTCTAAAGGAGTCCAGAGCGGGGAGGGGGGGGGGCGCAGAGGTGGTGACACAACACAGACTGGGCATAGTCAAGGATAGGGAAGCAGGATATGGAGAAGAAAAAAAAAAATGTAGGTTATAAGGAGGATGAGTAGCAGGGAATCCTATCAACTAAAGCAGCCTGCCTGGGAGTTTAGGGTGGAGGAGGAAGTGAAAAAGGCCAGAATGCCAGCTTGGGCTCCAAGATGCCTAACAAGTACATGCCAATAGGGACCAGAGGAGTTTGGAAGCTAGCTTTAGCTTTGGTATGCACCATCAGTAGGGAGCCACAGCCTCATTTACCAGAGGCAGGGGAAATAGGGAAACGGCTCTTCCTGGGAGACAGAAACCATTTCACAAGTTCCAGAGGAATGCTGAAAATGTCAGTCAATCCTATAGTCCAGCATGAGCTGAGCCAAGACAGTCATTTTATACCAAGTCAGTGGGCCTGCCCTTTTGGAGTGGCAGGGTTTTCCTAACAGTAGCATATTACTGATATGGTCTAGGGTTCTGGGTAGGTTAATTTTCTCTGCCAGTTAAAGAAGTAAAGGTGTGACTGGCGTGGTGGCGCACGCCTTTAATCCCAGCACTCGGGAGGCAGAGGCAGGTGGAGTTCAAGGCCAGCCTGGTCTACAAAAAGAGTCCAGGACAGCCAAGGCTATATAGAGAAACCCTGTCTCATAAAAACCAAAAAGACAAAAAAAAAAAAGAAAAAAAAAAGAAAAGAAAAGAAAAAGAAAAATGTGGAAGGAATGTGACTGGGCCCCAGGTGAACGCAGTCTTGGTGGGCAGTGCCCCATTGAAACACCTCTGATAGCCCACTGAGAGAAGCATTGTGATAGGTGGGAAAAAGCCACTTGGGCCCAAGGGATTAAGGACAGGACCAGGGACACCAGCCGGGCTACTGTATTGCAAATCAACCATCTACCATCAATGGGAGGAGGGAACCAGAGGGGAGACCAGGGGTGCCTGGAGAGGCAGCAGAGAGAGACAGGGTCGGACCCCTAGGGTGGGGATTGCTTTTATGGGGAGAGGATCGACGATCGACGTGCAGGTCCAGAGATACATAGGGATTCGTCCCATAGAACTGAGACCCGGAAGGTTTAATTCTTGTTCTCTTTAACCTCCTTTCCCTCTTGTTTAGGGTAGTCGGGTTGTAAAGAAGAGACCTTTCTTTAATAAATTCATAATAGAATCTAACTGTTAAGGAACCAGAGCCAACGATTAAAAAGCAGTAAAAATCTGGATCACAGCAGGCAGCAGCAACAGAGAAATATCAAACACAACAGACAGAATGAACGGTTGAAGAACATCCCTACTACCTGACCAATAAATAAATAAATAAATAAATAAATATATAAATAAATATGGGAATTCCTGGGGGCGTTGGACACTGCTGCGCATGGATCATAGGCATTGCTGAGACATTCAAGCCCCTCTGTACCAGCACATGGAGGGCCCACCCTTTGGAATGGACTGACTGAGCAGAGGACCTTCAAAGCCTTGAAAAAGGCTATGGTGTCTGGCCCAGCCCTGACCCTCCCAGGCATTACTAAGCCATTCTACCTGTGCTTTCGAGGCCAGAGACATTGCCTCGGGGGGTCCTCATCCAAATCCTGGGAGCCTGAAAAAGATTGGTGGTATATCTGCCCAAGAAACTGGACAGAGCTGGATGGTCATCATTTATAGGGCCATTCCCACCACCGCCTTGTTGGTAAAAGAAGCTGACAGATTAATTTTAGCACACAAACTGTTCCTGACAGCCCCACACTCTGTTGAGACCCTCTTGAGGGGAGCACCTGAGAGATGGATGTCTCAGGTCACCTGGGTGACCCAAAGCCAAGCCCCGCTTCTGGATCAACCCCACATTTGGTTTCACAAGACATCAGCCCTCAACCCTGCCAGTCTCCTACCAGACAATGACTTCTTGGGTCCCCTACATGACTGTCTTGAGGTAACTAACCTGATCCAGTCTGTCAGGCCTGATGCGATTGGCATACCCTTGATGTCGTCAGATAAGGTATTTCTTTGGTTTCAGACCTCTCTCAGTCCCTACCTGCTACAGGGCGTGGCTGGCACACAAGGCTCTAGGTCCTGCCTACCCCCTCCCCACTTTCATCCCTCTTCCCTTCCATCCATGCATGGTCTTGGAGGGTGCAGAAGTGGTGGTTCCCAGCATGCAGCATGGCAGGGTGGCAGCATCTTTGTTTTTGTTTTTTATTTTTATTTATTTATTTATTTATTTACTTACTTACTTACTTATTTTGGTATTTTAAGATAAGGTTTCTCTGTGTAAAAGCCCTGGCTGTCTGGACTCCCTTTTTATAGACCATGCTAGCCTCAAACTCACAGAGATCCTCCTGCCTCTGCCTCCTAAGTGCTGTAGCACCAGCACAGCAGTTTAAAATCTCCCACCACAGCAGTGGCTGGTTGCCTTGTTGATACCGGGAGGAAGAGGAGGGTGAAGCCATGGCTTTACCACCATCTTGACTAAAGGTGTAATATGGAGATCACTAGACCCCCAAAATGACCACCAGGACTCGATACCGATGCAACATACACAGAGTCCTGAAGGAGAGATAAACCTATTTTATGATTCCAAGTGTGGGATTGGAACAGTCTTGTGAGAACAGGTGAAGTTAATCCACTAGAAGACAAACTACCTTGTGCAGGAGCTTGATTGTTGCCAGCTGAAAAGATCCATGAACAGACTCTGGGAGGAGATATATAAATGAGCCCAGAACTGGAGGTGGGGCCTTTGAAGACTTGAGATAGTTTTGGCTGTTCGTGGCTCCACTTCGAGATGCTCCTAGATGGAACCGCTCGAGGGAAAACTTTGGGGCTCCGGCTCCTGCTGAGTTTCCAGATTCTGGTCACTCCAGGTTTCAGCAGAAGAAATCCTGCTGATTACGCCAGGAGAATCGTTCCTCGGAACTGATATCCTTATGGTTTTGTTATTCTTTAATCCTCTTTTCCTATTGTTTAGCTTAGATGGGTTATAAGGGATGTATGCTCGGTTAATAAGTTTGTAATAAAATATATTGGTTTTTAAAAAACCTAACCTACAGGGTCTTGTATTACAGGCTTGAGCTTCGGATCACAGTCCTTCCTGATGCAGCAGTATAGGGGAGTGACCCAGGGCTTCAAGGGCAATGGGCTTATAAGGGGGGAAACTGTAACTGGGGCATGGGGTCACAGGCAAGTAAGGAAAAAACTGTAAGCAGAGACTGTGGGTCACAGGAATGTTGAGACCAAGCATCTTGAACAGTGAGCAAATTTAAAATGATAGTAGGCTGTGAGCAGTGGGGCAGGGTTCCCTAGAAGGCTGCGCAGTGGCTCTGTCACCCGGGAAACACAGCTGAGGCAGGGGTTGGGGACAGCAGCGGTGGTGGGAAAACAGGACTAGCTGGATCTAGGAAGGGCCCAGCAGGATCAGACCTCTGGCCTGGTCTGAGTTGCCTGCCTCATTTTTGCCTACATAAAAGGCAAAAAGATAAGGTTGCTCAGTCTCCCAAGTTCCTCCTCAACAGAAAGGTCTTCCAGATTTGCCGGGCCTGGCAGCCGGAGACTGATGCTATGTTAGGACTTGTGCCCACAACGAAGTTGTCGGCATTACAGGAGCCTACTGGGAAGTCCAGCTGGGTAATGGCTTCAGGAGGTCCACTAGAATCTACTTGAATCCATAGGTAAAATGGACTCCAGAGATGTGCTGTTAGCCAACAACCTGTTTGAGTAAGGGTGTGATTTATTCCCCTTTCCCTGGTCCTGGACCCCAACTCCCTCCACTACCAAAACCACAAGCCTAAAAGCCTCAAATGTATATTCTGCCCCTGTTATGCCCACATTGCTAGATCCCCAAAGCCCACCAGCAGTCAGAAGCCATATGCAAAAGCAAGGAGCCTTTATTGAAACTCAAGTCCAAGGAACCTGGAACCTCACAGAAGCAGCAGATCAGCAGCAAGAGCCTCGACTCATCATCAGGCAGGGTTTTTATTGTGGTTACAACGAAGAATTAGATTTTCCAGTTTGGAAGTTACAGGATTGGTTGACATTTAGCAAGGTTAGATTGGTCGAGCCTGACTGTGAAATGCTTAAGCAATCTATCTATAACATCTGGGGACATTAGGTACTTCCCTCTGTCCCCTGATTGGCTCAGGCCTAGGGTGGTTCTTTTCCTGGAACAGTTTGTGATTTTTCCAGCAACAGAGGTGAACTTAGGGACAGGCTTAAGACGGTGCCTGCTGACAAAATGGAGTCACATTAGCTAAGGCTCTTCATTCCCCCCTGTCTTATGTACCTAAATCAAAACTGATTTTATGACTTCTGTCCAGAATAAAAGGAGTTGCTTTGTGCCCTCAAAACCATAAGTTTGGCAGCACTAATGGAGTCTTAGACAAACATGAAATAAAGTCTATCGCGTAAGGGGAAAACACATTACTAGGAGAAACAGAACTAAGGGCCTATTTTCTTGTAGCCATTTGTCCGTTATGCCAGAGAGTCGCCTTTGACTTAGCATTTCAGCCTATGACAATGGGCAAGGTCATTCTCCTCTGTAACTTCTACCTGCTGACATTAGGGGCACTGTTATTGGGGCCTAGGAAGGCTAAAAAGCGTGTCAAAGGCTAGGTAAGAGAGCGCTTATCAAAAGCATCTGATTAGCCGATCCAGTTGAAGAGAAAGGAAGCAGTCATATCTGCAGGACTGGTTTACATCAGCTTCCAGAATGTCCAGATCTTGGCAGCCTACAATCCACAGGGATCCCTAGATCCTGCTGAGACAAATACAGACTAGGGACAGAAGTTAAAATTGTGTCTTTAAGAGAGCTGGAATCGGCTTATGCCGTTGAGACCCACTAAAAGTATGAGCATTCTTTTTTCAGTCTAGAAAGCTTGATATACATATTGAACAGACACATTTTTAGCACGAAGAGAACTCTTAAGTCTATATTCATAAGACAACCAATGGGAAATTAAAATCTTGAGCTTGTGACTGATTAATAACCAGTGCTCCACCAGCTTATCAGAACTCTATTAATCTTATTTTTTTATATACTTTAAATCACTCTTATAGCTCTATAACTTGTGAGGGCATGAGTCTCCCACAACCAAAATGGCTGCTATTCATGTGACTGCCTTTAGCCAAGATGGCGGTGAAGCTATGGCTCCACCCTTTTTATCCCAGAATCAACATGGTGGCCAACCACCATATTAAAGTGGGCAATTAAAAAACATAGCCATATTCAGAAAATAAGGCCGAACATATTCTTTTATTTTTCTTTTTCCTTTTTTTTTTTTTCTTTTTTTTTTTCCTTTTTTTTTTTTTTTTTTTTTTTTTGGTTTTTTGAGACAGGGTCTCCCTGTGTAGCCTTGGCTGTCCCAGACTCGCTTTGTAGACCAGCCTGGCCTTGAACTCACAGCGATCCACCTGCCTCTGCCTCCCAAGTACTGGGACTAAACGTGTGTGCCGCTATACCCAGCTGGCCAAACATATTCCTAAGGCAGTGATTTTTTAACTTTTTTGAGAGTGAAGGTAGAACATAATAACCATAATTTTAAGAAATCAAAACCCAAATTTTAGCAGTGTAAACAATTGAATGTCTCTAAAATTAATATATTCCAACTTAAAAATATCTTCAGAACCATATGCATATATATCTCAAGATATATAGGCCATATATATTATATATATACATATATATATACCTTTAATATCTCACTAAAGAAACATTATTTTAAGTCCTATCTTTTATAAGTCTAGTTTTTAATACAGGACAAGAATTCCATAAAAATCTTATTTTAGCACTCAGGAGGCAGAGGCAGGTGATCGCTGTGAGTTCAAGGCCAGTCTGGTCTACAAAGCAAGACCAGGACAGCCAAGGCTACACAGAGAAACCTGTATTGAAAAACTGAAAAAAAAAATCTTAATTTAAAAGTGCCTTTGGAAACCTGTTTCCTTAGTTGGCTCATGCCACTTGCTGTTTAGGATGGCTCCAACCCTAAATTACTAGCTTAAGTTAGCTTTTTGTTACAGATTTTTAACTATCTCCAACAACCAGTAATTTATAGCCAAGATATGCAGAACACAATAAAGTCATCATTTAAAACAAGTCAAAAATCAAACATATAGTGGCCACATACATTAATACATTTAATATAGATAGACAAAAACGTTTATTACTTTCTCTAGCTGTAATTTCAAGGGAAAAGTACCTTGTCATCTGTTAACTCCAGACAGGGCCTTGTTTTTAACCGAAGCCAGTGGCCTGAAGCTGGTGACCAGTGTTATCCTATGCATCTGCTCACACTGCACCCAGTTGGGCTTGAGACCCAACTGCAATCTGTGAAAAGCTTCCATCAAGGCCTCGCAAAGGCTCAGGGACCTGTGGCTCCTGTGTCTTCCTGGTGGCTGTTTAGCAACAGTAGCAGGACATTTTAAAGGACAAGGACGGGACAGATGGGCACCAGCAGTCTTGTGTCTGTCCGGCTCCTACTGCTGTGCTCTCAAGCCATAAAGCATCAGATCTTGAGTTTGAATAAAGGCTCCTTGCTTTTGCATATGGCTTCCGACTCCTGGTAGTCTTTGGGGATCTAGCAATCTGGTCATGACATTTGGGGGCCCGTATGGGATCTCCAAGACCCCAGCACTGTGGAACCATGTCTCTGTGTCCTGTCCATCTCTATGTCATGTCCCTGTATGTCCAGTCAGTCTGAGTGTGAACAGTTTAAGCTGAGTTCTGAAGGCCCAGGTGATCCAGGCAGATGCTCTATTGGAGCTCCTGCAGGTGGGTTGAGAGAAGTCACCAACCCAGCCTGTTTCTGGTTTTCTGACTTAGGCGGAGCCGGGTTACAGGATAGGTTTGGTATCTGGCAGAAAGTGAGGGAACCTGCTTAAAGGACATGCTGTCGTTCCGACTTAGGCAGAGCCTGATTAAGGAACAGGCTACTTCTTGTTTGGTTTCTGGTGGAATGTGATGGAGCCTGCTGGCTCGAGGAACAGTCTGCCATTCTGAATTTTGGTTTGTTTTTTTTTTTAAGTGCCATACTGGTGCATTTTTGTTTGTGTGGTCCTTTTGTGTTTCTGTTTGCCTGTTAACTCTCTCAGTTCTATAAACGAGCCAGGCCTCAGGCGCAATGCTGACCAATGCTCCGCACTCTTTGCCCCCCCCCCCCCCCCCCCCCCCCCCCCCCCCCCGCAGTCTCTCAGTGGCTGGAGCCTGGCTCCTCCCACTTCCTGCTTGAACACTAGGGGGCTGCTGAGCTCTGGAGGACTCTATTGGAGGGTTTTTAAGTCCTTGCTGGTATGAGACACAGGAGCACCCAGACAGCAGCAGCACTCCCTGCACCCCACCTTGAACCTCACAGAAGCAGCGGGTCAGTAATGAGAACCCCAAATCTTCATTAGGCAGGGTTTGTTTGTTTGTTTTGTTTTGTTTTGTTTTGTTTTCCCGAGACAGAGTTTCTTTATGTAGCCTTGGCAGTCCTGGACTCACTGTGTAGACCAGGCTGGCCTCGAATTCACAGCGATCTGCCAGCCTCTGCCTTCCGAGTGCTGGGATTAAAGGCATGCACCACCACGCCGGGCCTCATTCTAATCTTTCAATCAGTACTGTTCACAGATGGGAGCAGTCTCATCCAAGATGGGAGCAGGTATGCAGGGGCAGCAGGCTGACCCAAGATAGGACTGACTATCTAGGCACAGTCTTTAAGCAGAAGAACCTCATCTCAAGGAGCTGAACGTTAGCTTTGAATCCAGCACTCTGCTGGAAAAGACAAGGCTATGACCATATGTACTGTCAGCAGATATGCTTTAGCTGTGGCCCATGTCCATGGGGCTCTATACAGGAAAAAAAAGGACGGCTAATCTCAGCGGGAAATAAATCACAAATAAAGGAGAAATCTTAGCCCTATTGGAAGCTATCTGGTTACCCAAGAGAGTGGGCACTGTCCATGGTAAAAGACACCAAAAAACAAAAACAAAAACAAAAACAAAAACAAAAACAAAAACAGGGATTTCCCAGAAGCCAGAGGCAATGGAGTGGCTGACTTGACTACTCCAAGAAGTGTCCCTAAAGGCAGGAGAGACACCCCAAGTCTTGATAGCCTCCCTGAACCCCACTTATTGGACCACCTGGCATGGGCTAAACAAGAACTGGCCCAATAGTACAAACAAGAGTGGTGGATGCCTCAGGACACAGTCTGTACGCCACGCCGCCTACCTAGAGACCAGGTATTATGTCCCAAATTAGGAAAGGCGCCTGATTAAAGACACCACTTTTGGATGTGCCACCTTTGCTCGGGTAAACCTGGATGGGGAAGGGAGATCCTACGAGCGATCTAGGCTTGAGGACATGGTCCTGGGGAGTATTGGTGGTTGCACTCTACTGAAATCAGGGCTCCTGGTTTTGGCTATAAATATTTGCTGCTGTTTATAGATACATTCTCAGGATGGGTGGAGGCCTATCCTACCCAAACAGACGGTTTGAATAATTAACTAAGAAACGTCTTCAAGAATAATTCCTGGGTTTCTACTGCCCCTAGCATTGAGGTCTGACAATGGCACAGCATTCACAGCCAAAGCATCTCAAAATCATAGAAAGGTATTAAATATTAATTGGAAATTGCATTGTGTGTATAGGCCACAGAGCTCATGTCAGGTAGAAGGGCTGAATAGAACTCTTAAGGAGACTGACCAAATTGGTCCTAGAAAAGTGACAAAAAATTGGGCTGCCTTCTTCCCCTTTGCCCTTCAAAGGCCTGATGTGCTCCTCGCTGGGAGAGGCTTACTCCCTTTGGAGGTGTGTTTGGGCTTTGCAAGAAGCTTGGCAGGCCACTGACCAGACCATGAAGGGAATCCTGTCATCTCCTACCTCTGAATCCACACACCAGTTCCAGCCGGGATGCTTGGTTTGGATAAAGAAGATCCCTGACTGAACCTTGGAACCTGTCTAGAAGGACCCTACCCAACCACCCTAAATGCTGTCAAAGCAGCTGGTTTTATCTCTTAAAAAAAAAAAAAAAAAAAAAGGTCACCGAGGATGACCGCAGATGCACCATTACTTGGACCTCAAACCTCTTCATCTTCAAAACTGACGAGCGTTTACTAACCCAGAACACACAATCCCTGAAAGACCCTCGTAGGGAGACCCTCACTCAAGCCTCGGGATGGCGCGTACCCAAAGACACACAAACAACCGTCTTGCTGTAAATACATGAGACAGTTTATTGGCGGAGCTCCAGGTCGACATGTACCTCACGCAGGAGACAGAGGGGTCGACCCAGAAGCCCAGGAGCTTAGGGTTTATATGGGCAAAGGTCGGGGGGAGCGGGAAGTTTTGGAGCGGCCACACACGATTGGTTGTTTCAAACATTTGAACGTCAGCAAATTGCGTAGGCAGATCTGGGGTAAGGTCAGACTTAATCACATGGGAACAGTCTTCGGTTCCTGTTTTTCTCGGAACCCGAGGGTAGATGTTTATCTGAGCTAACGACACATCTGGTTAAACTCCAACCTGGAACATTGTGTGCGGGCCTCAAGGGGGGATTAAGCAAACACCATAAGATCGGATGAGGGGTCTTGAATCATTACTCACTCCACCATGTCCGGTACTTGTTTCTCTCAGGAATTTATCCTTGTGTATCCTCCCTATCTTTTACGGCCAGCCGGTCCCTGGAACACTCAATAGGCCTTTGTCTCCTAGCTCCGAATTCTTTGTGACTTATCATTTGGGACCTTCGGCTAGCATACCTGCCGACCTGCACTTATGTGTTAGAGAGCTCTGCTGTTCTGGTTGCTTTAATGCTAATTAAAAATTCTCCTTCATTCCCATCAGCCTCAAACCTGAATGCGGGAACTCAAAAAAACTGGGTAGACTTCTTTTATCTTTTGAGTAGACTTCTGCTGTCTTATGTCCCTTCCAGGTCTAGGTGACAGGTCTAGTGACAGGGAGTCAGTAAATCAGGTTATAGAGAAGACCGGCTAGAAAAATGCCTTCAGGGATTACAGTTTTTAAATGCCTGCTTTGCCAAGAATGAGGTACCTATATCATGACCTCAAGATTACCTGGCTTGCTTGTACTAACCATTTGACTAAATATGTCTCCAACTCACTGGAAAGCCACACCTACACTCCATGTATACGCTATCCTCAATGTATTTGCCTATGATAAAGAAGAAATGAGAGCACAAGCTCATGTGGGGGAGTGGGGGCCACCAGAGATGCCAACCGAACAGACTCAATGTATTGTTTTGTTTTTCGAGACAGGGTTTGTGGGGAGGATTGTAAACTTTGTCACAGGTGAAAGCAGTCTTGGAGGGCTTTGCCCTTGGACACACCAGGATACTCCCTGAGATTAACCTTGAGATAGACTGGGTGGAGCCATCCTGGGCCTGGAATTCGGAAGTGGACCTGGGGACTCCACCTGGACTATTGTGTTTCTAATTGACCCTCAATGGGAGAGGGAGACCGCCCCTTGCACGTGAGAGACAGGCAGGCAGAGAAGACAGAGAGGAGCAGCAGGTTCAGATCAGGCTTGAGCACCTGTGGATGGGGAAGAGGATTAGCGAACAGGCTGGACCAGTGCACAGACCAAAGACACCTAGGGACCCATCCCGTGGAACGGATACCGGAAGGTTCACTCTTTTTTCCCTTTAACCTTTTTTCCCTCTTGTGTAAGCTAGCTGGGTTATATAATAAAGTTTAATTGTTAAGAAACAGCCAACAGGGTTTCTCTGTGTAACCTTGGCTGTCCTGAACTCACTTTGTAGACCAGGTTGGCCTTGAACTCACAGCTGTCTGCCTGCCTCTGCCTCCCTGAGTGCTAGGAGGCCTTAACTCAATGTTAACAAAAAGTCAAATGGGTCCCAATTCTGGTCCTGGTCCTAGAAGGGGCAGGAAGAGCCAGGACAATTGCCATAGGCCACCTCAGCCTCAGGTTCCAGAGAGATCATTTGGAGAATTCCTTTCCAGGCTGAAGAGTCAAGTTGACTCCGTCATAGAGGTAGTCCTACAGAACTGAAGGAGGCTGGGCCCCCTTTTATGAGACAGGACTTTGAATGGCCTTAGGAGAAACTTGATGTTTTTATGCCAACCAATCGGCTAATTAGAGAAAACTTTGCCATGGTCAGAAAAAGTCTCAGGGAAAAACAAAGGAGACATAGATGAGGTAACTGGTATCAGTCTCTGTTTATCTGGCCCCCAAGACTGACCACCTTACTACCAGCATTAGTCAAGCCATTGATTCTGACCAGGCTAATGATAGGACCCTGTGTCCCCAACAGAGAGTAAGCTCAGTTGAGCTGTAGACCCTTAGGGCTAACTACGCTCCTGGAATATGACAAGTCAAGCATTTGACAGAAGAAGCCAGTGCAGAGGTTCTTCCATCTTGTATTCTTACTAAGGCCATTTCAAGTTTATGCAGAATTTGATCTCCTTGATGGAGAGTCCCATGGAGACTTAGGATAGAGTGTGGACTCTCTCCTAGGAAGCTGAGGTCAAGATACCCTGGCTAACTTAGCTTCTATGAACCGGCCAGCTTGTGCTGCATCTGCCCAGTGAGGGGCCGGGACACATGTTTTGCCTCCAGAAACCCTGTTCTCAGGACAGTTCAGTGCCAAATACCTGAGTGGAGTCCCAGCTAGCTAGAAAAAGACTTTGAAATGACTATAAATGAGTCTGAGAGGCTGGAGAGATGGCTCAGTGGTTAAGAGCACCGCCTGCTCTTCCAAAGGTTCTGAGTTCAATTCCCAGCAACCACATGGTGACTCACAACCATCTACAATGTGATCTGATGCAGGTGTACATGCAGGCAGAACACTGTATACATAATAATAAATAAATCTTTAGAAAAAAAAGTGTTTGAGTGGTCATGGCTGGTGGGCTCCCTGTAACACACGTATGTAACTGAGACAAAAGTTGCTTGAAGCATGAATCAGGAGCACAGAGACTTTGTTTTCTTTGTTCTGATGAACATACTTTTTATTGTTTTACTTTATAGTATTGAGGGTTGAACCTAAGGCCTCCTGGTGCGTTCTAAGCAAGCACTCTACCACCGAGCTGCATCCCTAGGCCTTTGAAACAGTGTCTCATAGGACATCCAGGTAACCCGTGGTCCTGTTGCCTCAGTCTTCCAAACAGCTGCAATTGCGGGTCTGTGCCATCAGTTCTGGCCAACGTGTACTATTCGAAACATTTTAAAAGCTGAATGTAGTGCTATGTGTATACCACAGCACTTAGAACGTGGAAGTAGAAGGACCAGGGGTTCAGGGTCAGAGCCTCAGCTACAGAGAGAGTTCAAGGCTCTCCTGGAGTACAGGAGCCCCTGTGAGGATTAATGCGGATGACCAACTTGACAGCATCTTGAATCAGCTAAGGGACAAGGGCATCCCTCTAAAGGATGGTCTAGATCAGGGTAGCCTCTCAGCAGGATTGTAGGGGCTATTAGATGAACGGAGGGAGAACCTACCTTAGTGTGGACAACACTCTTCTGTGGTCTAGGGTTCTGGACTCAACTGAATAGGGGAAAGGCAGCTGGCTGAGCATTAGCACAGTGGAGTCAATATGACCAGCTTTACCAAACTCCTGCCACTGTGCCTTCCCCACAGTGGTAAACTGTGAGCCAAAATCAAGCTATCACTGCTGTATTATTAAAGAAGAAGACAAATATCTAATGCAAACCCTGTCTCAACAACAACAACAAGGAAACCTTTTTAAGGATGTGATAGTGCACACCTTTAATCCTAACACCTGAGGCAGAGATGGGTGACTCTCTGAGTTCAAGGCCAGCGTGGTCTATAGAGTGAGTTCCAGACAGCCAGGGCTATGTAACAGACTCTATCTTTTTTTTTTTTTTTTAGTGTATTTAAGTATGTGTTTAATGTGTATTGCTTCCATCCCACTATAATAAGTGTTTATCTCTCAATGGATCCCGACCATGTTTTCCACACTAAACTGTTTGGAGGTATGAAACAGGCACTGTGACCCTTCTGCGTGCACAGTGGGAGTTATTGCTGCAGGAAAAATAAACAGAACAGAGCTAAGAATGTAGCAGAGATTTGTTGCCATTTTGAATAGATTGGGCAAGTAGGAACCACTGAGCAAAGATTTGCAAGAGATGTAAACACCTGGGCAGAGGAAAGCATCCCATACTAGGAGACTAGGCTGTACCAGAGTCCTAGGGCAAGCATTTGCCTCTTGGGAGACCAGCAAAGAAACTGTGCTGCCTGGAGCCAAGAGCACAGAGCTAAGCTCTAAAAAATGAGATTAAAGGCGTTCATATTATATAAAACCTGTCGGTGCCGCCCCCGACCAGCAGGAAAGACACCAACACCGGGAACTCTTCTTGTGGCAGTTTACTCAGGATTCTTGAATAACGGTTGACCCCGAGGACCGCACCCAGAAAGCCTTTATAGTGCGACCGCTCCAATCAGAGCCTGCCACGTTGTCACTCACAATTGGTGCAGAAGGATCGCACCACCGAGCGTTATACCATTGGGCATGCGCATAAGGGGCTCACTCAAGGGCACATTGCTCCGGGGAAGCAGCAAGGGGCGCTGCTATCTGTGGCTCTCCACAGTTCCCCCTTATTTATTAATTTTAAGCTGAGGATCAAGATACCTTTGCCCCTCGACTTGTGACCAAGCTGACACAGGTGAGAGAAACTCCTCAATGGGAGTGGGCATTAACCAAAGGGTGGAAGCATTGACCTGATCCTCCTAGGCCTCGTTGGCCTGGTATGATGTCTTTTTTTAGGAGGAGAGGAGGAGTCTTGATCTGCTGCCTGTGGGCATCCCCATCATGCATTGAGCAAGACAAGTTCTAACATCAACCTCTATGCAATCAGATATACTTCCGGGGGACTCAGAGTCGGACAATCAGGTCCTCCTCCTGTGGTTTCCGGCCATCACCCCTCACAGGTGCCCATGCCCTAAGGCAGGCAATATCTGAGTATATGCCATTCTCACCCTGCCCATGGGGCTGGGATCTATATCATCTTGGCAAAGCGGCCCAATTTAAGAAGGTCAAAATATAGACATAACGGCCAAACGGCTATCTATCCAGCATACTTAGGCACACCTGAGGAGACTGTCCAGCCTCCAAAGCAGCAAAAGCCTGCACCACAAAAGCTTGGGTGCGAAATCAATGAGCACGCATCCTACAAATGCACCAGAGTGCTAGGCAACTGACTAGAACCAGGCACACTGCCAGGGCTCCTATTCCCGCCCACTCCCTCAGATGAGAAAAGGCCGTCTGGAACCACTGCGCTATTCCGGAAACCAAGGTGGTGTCGACCTGGGTAGAATTGATGTGCACTATAGAGAGTCGCAGGTCCCTCAGGAGTCCATCGAGTTCAAGGCTCCAATTACCTAGGAGATGTTGGGAGAGACTTTTGGACAAATTAGCAGCTTTACTGAAATTATAATAAGGTACAGAAGTAACACACAAGCCTGGGTATCTCATTGGCATCCCAATTGCATGAGTTCAAACAGGATATCATGAGCGTAGCAGAAATGTAGGTACAACTACCATTGATTCCACAAAGCATCCAGAGATCATAGGGGTTAGAGTGAATAGCCTGATTGGGGTTTTGCCATGTCCAGTTATACCCTGGCCACGTCACATTATGCATGGCTCCCATGTAAGGGGAGAAAGTAAAAGCATCTTTAACAGCCCAACCATTTTTATGAGACTGGCATCCTGTCCATGGTGGCAAAGACTCCTGAGCGCCCTTACAATAAGGGGCCCATCTGGGTCGTGGTGGTATGGAACCATTGCCCTTAGATACAAAGGCAGGCCATCGGCCCGAGGCCCAGGTGGCGTTAGTTTGGTTGGTTATGCCCGGTTGTGGATGATCAAACCAAGCACTTGTTTGATGATATAGCTGTATACAATCTGATTGTTGTGAAATATTAGCGATAATCTGAAAACATAAGCTTCCTATTAGGGACATATTCATACTTTCAGAAAGGGGTGCTAGGTCTCTCTGATAGGGAAGGAATGGAAGCTGTAAAGAAGCATTGGAAGTAAAAAATCGTGGGAACACTGAAGCCCTATGTGAGATGGGTAATGGCTTCGGGAAAACTGATAAGATGCCCCACCTATATTCAGGATATGCTATGGAGCTCGGGAGAATCCCCAATGTTACCATCCAAATTATCTTCCATTGAAGTAACCTCAGCTGGAGATTCTGGAAGGTCTTCATTCTTTTCTTTGACGAGGCGAGTCAAAAGTTCCAGCACCCACACTGGTTGTTCTGCGTCTTATGGGAACACACAAACAGATCCTCTCGCCCAGACCAATACTGGATTGGGACCATTCCATCGGCCTGTAAAGATATCCTTCCACATGACTGTTCCCTTATAAGATGAGTCCCGGTTTTCATGGCGTTCTGTGGCTGTCACGCCAGACTTGTCCAATTGAAAAAAATTTATAGTTAACATGGCCAACGATAGGCGCTCTCTAGGTGTTCTCTTATACCCTATTCCCCCTTTTTGTTTTTGAATACATTCTTTAAGAGTGCGGTGTGCTCTCTCGATAATGCCCTGGCCTTGGGGATTATAAGGAAGACCATGAAGCAATGTAACATCCATTTGAGCACAGAAGGAGGTGAAAGTGGCAGATGTATAAGCTGGACCATTATCAGTTTTATAACTTTTTGGCTTGCCCCAGGCACTCCATGCTGCAAAACAATGATCAATAACATGATGAGATTTTTCTCCTGTATGTGGGGATGCAAATATAACACCTGAGGCAGTGTCAATAGACACATGTACATATTTTAATTTCCTAAATTCTGGTATATGAGTGACATCCATTTGCCAAACATGTAAAGGGCGCAAACCCTGAGGATTTACCCCTATGTGTGGCTGGGGCCTAAAAGGAGCACACGCCTGATATTCCTTTATAATGGCGCGTGCATTTTCTCATGTAAGTTGAAATCAGGATGCCAATGTTTTTACATTTACATGAAAATCAGAATGAAACTGTCGAGCTCGGTCAACATCTGTCAAGGCAGTCAAGATTAAGTGGGCTCGTGTAGCTTTGTCAACTATATCATTTCCTTCTGATAATGGCCCTGGGAGCCCAGCATGTGCTCGAATATGTTGAATAAAGAAGGGGCAAGTTCGTTCCCAAATCAAGGTCTGTAATTGGGATATCAGCTCCCCATCACACTTTTCATATTAATTTTTCTGGTTATCTCTAAATCTTTAACTATATTGACCACATACTTAGAGTCAGAAAGGAGATTAAAGGGTTGTGAAAATTCTTGAAAAACAGCGATCACAATTTGTAACTCAATTATTTGGGGTGAGGCAGAGGCAAATTTCCTAATTATTGGCTGGCCTCCATCAATTGAATATGCGCCATATCCTGTTTTAGACCCATCAGTAAATATTGTAGGACAATTTTGTAGTGGCTGTTTAGATGTGACCACTGGAAAAATTATTGGATGCTCTGAGGCAAACTGGAGAATTGGGTCTTTGGGGTAATGATTATCAATATCTCCATTGTAGCAACATCTAAGTATTGCCCAATTGTCCAGTGTATGAGACAGTACTTCAAATTGTTGGGCCGTATAAGGTATAATGAGCTTCTCAGGCCATTGCCCAAAATATTGTAAACTTTGATGTAAGCCCAGCAGGGCTAATTGCGCCACTGTATCAGGATAGTGACTGAGTGTTTTTCCTGGGGAAATTCTGGGATGAATCCATAATAAGGGTGCAGACTGCCATAAAACACCAGTAGGCTGTTTATAGGATGGTAGAATTAACAAATAAAATGGTGTATTAGGATTCCATCCTGTTAGACTTGCATTGGAGAGACCATTCTCAACCAGGGTCAAGGCAGTTCTTGCTTCTGGTGTAAGGACCCTGGAAGAGGTTAATTCAGGATTCCCTGGCAAAATATCATAGAGTGGTTGTAATTGTGAATTAGTAAGTTTTAGATACGGCCTTAACCATTGTATATCCCCTAATAATTTTTGAAAATCATTAAGCGTTTTTAAAGAATCAGTTCTTATGGTAATTTTCTGTGGGGAGACCTTATTGGGCTCTATTTTTGTTCCTAAATAATCAATTACCATAGTCTTTTGCACCTTTTCTGGTACAATGAATAATCCTTGGGATTTCAAACTATGAACTAACTTTATAAAGGCCTTATTCAAAACCTCCTCAGTCCTAGCACAGATTAAAATATCATCCATATAATGGAGACATGTGAGTTGAGGAAATTTCTCTCTAAACCCTTGAATTGCCTCAGCTACATATAATTGGCACATAGTGGGGCTGTTGGCCATACCTTGTGGTAGGACTACCCATTCAAATCTTTTATCGGGTTCTGCATTATTTATGGAAGGCACCATAAAGGCAAATCTCTTAGTATCTTTTGGTGCCAAAGGGATTGAGAAAAAATAATCCTAAATGTCCACTATTATAACATGCCAATTTTGAGGCAATGTAGATGGTAATGGTAGGCCTCTTTGCACTGGACCCATTGGCATCATTTGATTGTTAATTGCTCTCAAATCATGCAGTAACCGCCATTTGTCAGATTTCTTTTTAATAACAAATATAGGGGTATTCCAGGGGGACACAGAAGTTTGTAAACGTCCTTGTTGCAATTGTTCCTTAACCAAGTAAGTCATGGACAGCTTGCAATTTCACTGAGGGTAGGGGCCACTGGGGAACCCATACAGGGTCCTCAGTTTTCCAAGTGATGGAAATTGCATCCCTAGCAGCCCCTAGGAAAAACCCAGGCCCTTGCGATTGAGTTTTGGAATGGCAGATATAGGTTCTGGATCACCTTGCAAATATTTTCCAAGCCCTTTTCCTTGTATATAACCCATATCATTCATCATGTCTCGTGACTGCTTGTTATAAGATTTCTGATTGGTAATTTTATATCCCATGGCGTCTAGCAGGTCTCTCCCCCATAATGTAATAGAGACTTCCGAGACATATGGTTGGAAATGTCCTTGGTGGCCTTCATTATCTTTCCAATTTAACATTCGAGCACTGGTATTAGGGGTTTTTTCAAAACCCAGTCCTCTCAGCAAATGGCTAGAGGCCTGGATTGGCCACCCTGGGGACCAGTCACCCTTTGCTATGATACTTGTATTGGCCCCAGTATCCATTAAGCCAATGATTGCTTTTCCTTCTATTATAAGTTTCAAGGTCGGGCGGTTTTGTAAATTCATAGCAATATAAGCTGAAGTTCCGGAGGAGCCAAAACCTTTCTCTCCTCTTTTCTGATCTTTAGCAGGAAACAAACCATGACAACTTGGGAGAATAAGCAACTGTGCAAGGCGATCTCCTGGCGAAATAGCACTTACTCCTCGAGGGGAGGAAACCATTATTTTTACGGTGCCAGTGTAATCTGAGTCAATTACTCCAGGGTGAACAATAAGGCCTTGCAATGTAGTAGAACTATGGCCAATTAGTAGTCCGACTGTATATTTTGGTAGGGGGCCTGTAAAGTCAGAGTTTATTAATTGGGGTCCCATTTGTGGGGTTAATACGAGTCTGGTGGTGGAACAGAGGTTGAGGCCTGCACTTCCTCCAGTAGCTCTCCTGGGCGTTGCCATTTTATCAGAGGACGCAGACTCAGCCATTGCTCTGGAGGTTTGTTCTCCTCCATTGCCCCATATATTTGAGGGCCCTGAGGACAAGGGCCCCGCATCCCGTTTTTTGGCTGGGCTCCCCCAAATCCTGCCATTAATGGCTGACCATTGATATCTTTAATCGACCGGAATTCATTAGCCCAGTGATTTCCCTTCTTGCATCTAGGACAAAGGCCAGGGGCACGGGCAGGAGGGTTTTGACCATTAGGGGTGTTTCCTTTTGGGCATTGTCGCCTAAAGTGCCCCATTTTACCACATCTGAAGCATTTTTGTGGCCCATCACTTCCATGATTACCTCTCCCGCGGGCGGCTTGCACACCGCAGCGGCCAATCCGGCATTTGACAGAGGCCCTCCTATCTCTCTGCAGATCTTCAGCCACACATCTAGAGACTTATGTTTGTATGGGTTTATAGCTTGTCTACATTCTTTTGTACATTGTTCAAAAATGAGTTGTTTTATTAGAGGCATTGCAGCGTCCGGATCGCCAAAAATTTTGCCAGCGGCATCTACTAGCCGGGCAACAAAGTCAGCAAAAGTTTCATTGCTCCCTTGTATGATTTTGGTAAGATTGCCCGAAACCTCTCCCCGTGTCGGAAGAGCTTTCCATGCTTTTGTCCCTATGAAGTTAATTTGTTCAAAAACTTGCACTGGATATCCTGTCTGTTGATTGGCAAAACGTCCCTGACCCATTAACATATCTTGATCCCAGGCTGCTTGTCCGTTAGCGGCATTAGCAGCAGCTTGTTCAGCTGAAAACTCTATATAATATGCTTTCCAATCTAAATATGCTCCAGGTGATAAACAGGCTCGGGCTAAATTCTGCCAATCTGAAGGAGTCATACAATATCTGCCCAAGGATTCCAGCTGAGCTATTACAAACGCTGCAGTTGTGCCATAAGCACGGACAGATTCTGCTAACCTTTGAACTACTTTAAAGTCCAAGGGTTCATGGTACCGATTTCCCTGTGCATTTTGAAAAACTAGGTAGCAATGTGGAGCATTTTGTAAATGAAATTGTCTCCACACCTCAGGGCAAGCCAATCTACCTTCCCCTTTGGCATAGGGCAGGGGCTGTGTTCGGCCCGGAGACTCTGATGGATCTGGGTCAGGAGCCGAAGGTTGTACTGTCTTAGCCCCTTTTTTATTAGTTATCATCATGTGTTCTATCTGATCAGCTAACTCCTCTAATTCTTTGTCCTCGGGGCCAGAATTGTCCCCTTCAATACTTCCTCTGTCTGATTCTACCGATCGTTCCTCTTTCATTTTCCCCAAAACATAATTCCCCATTTTGTCTGAGTACCGGAACTTTATTGTCTCAAAGCCTGAGAACTTAACAGTTATGTCCCACTTACCAGGAACTTAATTCCCCATTTTGTCTGAGTCCCAGAACTTTATTGTCTCAAAGCCTGAGAACTTAACAGTTATGTCCCACTTACCGGGAACTTACCAGCTAGCTGCCCTGGCTGCCGCAAGTTCTGAGATTCCCTGTACGGGCCACCAAAATGTCGGTGCCGCCCCTGACCAGCAGGAAAGACACCAACACCGGGAACTCTTCTTGTGGCAGTTTACTCAGGATTCTTGAATAACGGAGTGACCCCGAGGACCGCACCCAGAAAGCCTTTATAGTGCGACTGCTCCAATCAGAGCCTGCCACGTTGTCACTCACAATTGGTGCAGAAGGATGGCACCACCGAGCGTCATACCATTGGGCATGCGCATAAGGGGCTCACTCAAGGGCGCATTGCTCCGGGGAAGCAGCAGGGGGCGCTGCTATCTGTGGCTCTCCACAAAAACCTACAGAGCACTGGGAGAACTTGGACTTTTTTTTTTGTTGTTGTTGTTAAGTGAAATGGGGAGCCATCCTGAGCAGAAAAGTAATGAAGTCTAATTTGCATCCCAGATGAATCACTGCAACTAGTTGGTTTGGAAGAGGCCTTACTGAGTGCAGGAAAACCAGTGGGGAGGTGTTCTATGAGCAGAAGATTCTAGCCTGTAAACCAGGGAGCAAAGCCTGAGTGGCTCAACCCACTGGACAGGGGAAGAACGGACAGATGCCAGATAAAACTCAGGAGTGCTTAACAGGGCTTTTCAAAGGATAAGATAGGGATGGGAAGAAAAAATGAGGGAAAAAAAAAAGATTCTAAGTTTTCTGGCCTGAGCAATGAAAAAGATGAAGGTGCATCTATAGAAAGGCAGGGGCAGAAGTTTATTTGGAGCAGGTTTGAATAAGTATAAGAGAAAAAGAGAGGAACTGTCTCAGCGGATGAGATTGGAAATCTGCACATTTGACCGACTGTAGATTAAGACCATCTTGGAAGCTGCAAGAACAGGTCCACCATGAACTCATACACACTTTCTACTGTCCCCTAAACAGGACGATATGGCAACTGTTTGCATAGCATCTATACTGGACTGGGTAGTATATGTAACCTAGAAGTGAGTCAAACCACAAGGAATCGCCTATCCTGAGATACAAGCATTCTAGATAGTAGATGGCCGAACACTCGGACAGCCTCAGGTTCTGACATTGTTTTGCAGGGAGGAGTCCTAAAATGGATGCCTTATGAAATAGAGGAGCGACTTCTAGAGAAAGTGGGGACAAGGAAAAGTTTGGTTTTAAAGGTTGAAAGCATAACACATTTGGAGAAAATATCTTGTTTTGGGAAGGTGCCTAACTGCTTTTACAAGTTATAATTGATTTAAAGTTGTTTTTTTTGTTTGTTTGTTTTTTGTTTTTTGTTTTTTTGTTTTTTGTTTTTTTTTGCTGCTTTGGGTTTTTCAAAACCTGTTGGCATGAATCTGAACAACGAGGGTTTTTTTTTTTTTTTTTTTAAGTGACTGTGAGACCAGAGAGCTGACTCCGTGGGCAGAGGTGCTTGCTGCCAAGTCTAGTGGCCTAAATTCAGTCCCACGTGGTGAAAGGACAGAACCAATTCCCAGAATTTGTCCTCTTCTACATATGTTCTTGTGTGTGTGTGTGTGTGTGTGTGTGTGTGTGTGTATAAACAAACAAAATGCAATAAAAAGATAACTATTTATCATATTTCTAAAAATGTATTCCAGGGGATTTTTAAAAGATTTTAGGAGTATTTATCATATTAAACAAAAATATGTATATGTAGATTAATTTTTTTATGATTTTTATCTATCCTACTTCTTCTGTGTCATTTATGTTTGTTTTCATCTAAACTTTAATATATAAAATAATTGCTTTGCCAGGCAAGATGGCACATGCTCAGGAGACATAAACAAGAGAATTGCTGCAAGTCTGAGACCAGCCTGATCTACACATGAAGTTCTTCTGGGTGACACAGAGCTACATAGCAAGATCCTGTCTCAAGAAAGAGAAGAGGGGGGCTGGGGAGATGGTTCAGTGGTTAAGAGCACCGTCTGCTCTTCTGAAAGACCCAGGTTCAATTCCCAGCACCCACATGGCAGCTCGCCACTGTGTGTAATTCCAATTCCGAGGGATCTGACACCCCATACCAATTTACATGAAATAAAAAAATAAAAAAATAAAAAAAAAGAGAAGGCCCGAGGGTCTGGGCTCAGTGTGAAGCATCTGTCCAGTGTGCCTGAGGCCCTGGGCCATCTCTAGAAAATAAATTCCTTTCAGTCAGAGAAAGGAGGTTTTTGTTGTTGATGGGTTTTTTTTTTCAAATAATTAGTAGAATATTTTCAGATACAATTAATTTTTTGCATTCATAAGGACATTTAAATAATGACGTTCAGCCTTAACAGACCACAAGACAAGGCTTTAATGGCCAGCACAATTGCTCTCTATATGTAAAGCCAACCTTGAGAACCAGCACAACTGGCCAGCCAGAGCAAGGTTCTCTTACAAATAATTATTTTTCATACAGAAAGCATAATAAAGCCTCCCAGTATCGTAGTCACCATTCCAGGCCCCCAGATTACAATATACAGTAATGTGCCAATAATGCAACGTAATGTATATTCATGGTACCTATGGAAGCCTTTTGAATAGTTTTGCATTTAAGATGAAGTCTAAAGTCATAAACTAAAAGCTATGAGTATGCATATTTTGATATTTGCATAAGATGACATTTTTGTTTTTAACATAAATTTATCCTAAAGTCAATAAAAAAAAAAAGTATTTCTGTTATTTATCAGTACATCTGTCTGACTTAAAACACACATTCAGTTGTTTTGATGTAGGTCAGAAATTCAGGAGAAACATGGCAGGGTACTTTGGGCTAGGACTCTCTCTCTTTTGTGTTTGTTTGTTTGTTTGTTTGTTGTTTTGTTTTTGTTTTTGTTTTTCGAGACAGGGTTTCTCTATGTAGCCTTAGCTGTCCTGGACTTGCTTTGTAGTCCAGGCTGGCCTTGAACTCACAGCGATCCACCTGCCTCTGCCTCCCAAGTGCTGGGATTAAAGACATGCACCACCATGCCCGGCTGGACTAGCATTCTCTCATTAGGTTACAGTCAGAATGCTGGCTGGAAGTGCAGGCACCTGAAGGGTCAGATGGGGCAGACGATCTGCTCACTGGTTGTTGCTTCTTGCTTATGGAAGACCTCAGTTCTCTTATTACACAAGTCTGTCCCCAGGACACCAAAATTAAAACACAGTGGCTGGCCCTCCTTCTGAATGAGCAAGAGAAATCCTGGCAGATCCTGTGGGCTTAAAAGACAATCCATGTTCTGTGTAGGAAGGTCCAAACAAAGGCACAGTAACAGATGACTAGTATCAGGAGAGAGTAATGCAGGAAGTCAGTTACAGCAGTGCTACAAAGCATCTACAGACATCCCTTTGCATATAAAGTACACTAATGTGTATCATTAACTAAGGAATGCCTAAGATATATTTGCATATAATTTCCAGTGGTGTGTGTGTGTGTGTGTGTGTGTGTGTGTGTGTGTGTGTGTGTAGGTGAAGGTCAAATGATACCCTTGAGTGTTGTTTATAGGTGTCTTCCAGATTGCATTTGAGACAGGGTCTCATTGACCCAGAACTTGTTCTCTCCTTGCCCTTAGGTTCTGTGGGTGAAGGAGTCTTGTTTTTAAACCAAAATCCAAAAATTGATCTTACCAATAAACATTTGAGAGCCAGATATTGGGCTGAGAGCCTGCTAGCTCAAAGAGGCAGAGAAAGCACCCAGCTGACCTTCCTATTCAAGCAACATCCCAGAAGGAAAATGCTCTTTCTCCTCCACCCTGTCTTAAGTATTCTACAACTCAATGCCCTTCCTTCCTGTGTTTGCTTATGTTCACTTCCTGTTGACTGGTGCCTTGCTCTGCCTCTTGACCCTTAGCTCTGGCTCACAGAAAGCTCTTGAGTTAAAGAGCCACATCACAGCAAGAAACAGGTTTTTCCAGTTCACCACCTTGAGTTTCACAATGGGATCAAATATCCTGCAACAAAGGGGGTATAGGGCTTAGGCCTGAGGTGTCCTTGGAGAGTTCATAGATTGAGCAGGAGAAGGCTGAGGGCAATGGGGGTTTTAGCCATCCAGCAGACACTCAGTGAACCTGTGCTGAGGGAGATGTGACTGCTGGTGGGACTGGGCGAGGTCACAGTGGGGACTACAGAGGTGCTGTGGGTGCAAGTCAGCAGAGTCCAGGGACCCTCCCATCTCGACCTCTCATCTCACCCCCTGCCATGCCAAGTTTTTAAAATATGAATTCTAGGGATCTGAACACAGGCCCTCATGTTTGCAAGGCAAGAACTTTATCGGCTGGGCTATCGCCAGAGCCCTCCTAGTGATTCTTAAGGTACCTAGGTTTTCATACAATTCTTGTATGAAATATCTCATACAAATAAGACATTTTTTATATAGGTAAATAAAGGGAAATATATTTGCACTTGATGACATACAGAATTTGGACACAAAAATAGGTTGTTTGTGAGTAAGGAATATTTCACATGTTCATCAGACCTTCTCAACAATTCTCATCCCTTCCCTGTAGGACATGGCCATAGCCTGTGCGACAGAACCCCTCTTCCTTCTCCGTACACTAGTCTTTAACATGAAAGACCTTCTCAACATTCCTGAAAGCACTGCTATCAACCTTCTCATGCTTGAGGACAGGGCTCAACATCACTTCTTAAATTAAATCTGAGAAATCCCTCTCCTTTTGTTTTTCTTGTGTCATTCCCTCTGAGCACTGTCACTTTGTTAATGTTTAGCACTTAGTTCTGCACGTTCATTAGGCCTCCTTCTAAGTGGGGATTTTCCCAATAAAGAGACTGTCTTCAGTCCCTGGCGACTGGGCTGTGCCAAGCATAACTAGCTCCACAAATATTGGTTGAGTTAAAGCAAAGCCAGCAAATTCCCTCCAGTAGTGAACAGTAATGCCTTCTTGGCCACTGTGTGGCAGCAAACTACAGAAATATTGTTCTTTTAGTTGGGCAGTCAGCCAGCAAGCACACTGGTGGTTGTGAGAATTCCTTTCCTGACAAGATGTAAATAACATCTGTTCCCTCCTCATAAGGTCCCCACGACAAAGGAAAGTACCAATCCACCCAAGTTCATCTTGGGAAGCACCGAGTTTGCTAGACTTAGAAGGAATACGGAGCGCTGGGTGGTTTTTGTCAACTCGACACAGGCCTAAGACACATCTGGGAAGAGGGAATCTTGAGAGAATGCCCCCATAAGATTGGCCTGTAGGAAAGCCTGTAAGGCATGTTCTTCATTGATGACTGATGTGGGAGGTGCCATCCCTGGGCAGGTGGTCTTGGATGGTATAAGAAAAGCCAACTGGGCCTGGAGAAATGGCTCAAAGGTTAAGGGCACTGACTGCTCTTCCAGAGGCCCTGAGTTTAAACTACTGACAACCACATGGTGGCTAACAACCATCTATAATGTGATCTGACGCCCTCTTTTGGCCTGCAGGTGTACATGCAGGCAGAGCACTGTACACAACATAATAAATAAATCTTTTTTTTTTTTTTTTTTGGTTTTTCGATACAGGGTCTCTCTGTGTAGCCTTGGCTGTCCTAGACTCACTTTGTAGACCAGGCTGGCCTCGAACTCACAGCGATCCGCCTGCCTCTGCCTCCCGAGTGCTGGGATTAAAGGCGTGCGCCACCACGCCCGGCCCAATAAATAAATCTTTAAAAAAAAAAAAAAAAGAAAAGAAAAGAAAAAGAAAAGCCAACCAAGCCATGAGAAGCAAAATGTGTGTTCACATCACAGTCCGTCATTGACAGTTGGGGCAGGAACTGAGGCCAAATCCATGGAGGAATGCAGACTTTCCTTCAGTGATGGGCTGTGATGTGAAAGTACAGTCAAAATAAACCCCTTCTTTGCCAAGTTGTTGTTTTTTTGGTCATGGTGTTTTATCTCAGCAGTAGAAACCCTGACTACAGTAGCACAGGTGAGGAGTTATTTGCAGAAGTGCAGGTGACTCCAAAGCTGTCATACTGGAAAGTGTTGACTCAATGTGGTTGACAGCTTTTCCTTGGCTGCATGGACAGTGCCCCCTTCAGATGACTTCCCCTAGCCTACATACTGTAGCATCTTCTTCCTACTTTGTTTTGTTTTGTTTTTGTTTGTTTGCTTGCTTCTTTGTTTCTCTGTGTAGCCTTGGCTGTCCTGGACTCACTTTGTAGACCAGGCTGGCCTCGAATTCACAGCGATCCATCTGCCTCTGCCTCCCAAGTGCTGGGATTAAAGGTGTACGCCACCACACCTGGCTTACTGTAGCATCTTCTAAGTTCCATACAGTTAGGGCAGAATTGCATACACATGGACAGGAGGACCAACTGGACTCCAAAGTGAAGGGTCAATGGCCCACCCTACCTCCTCCTACTCCTGTGAGGAAGTATCAGCAGTCAATAAGCTAAACTGTGATAGACTTCTCCAATCAGGCACAGCTAATCTGATAAAGATGGTACCTACTTTACTTGGAGGCCCACATCCCACAACACTGGGTTTTAGAAGAGTGAAATTATAGTGTGGCCTCATTGTCAATGTTGTGCAGCTCTGTGTCACTTCAATAAAATATTTTTTTTCTAGAGATGTGATACTGTGTAGCCCAGGCTGGCCTAAAACTCTACGTCCTCCTCCTGCCTCCCACATGTCAAGATTATAGGTAGCTACATATAACCAATGTGAAATACATATTTCATATCGTGAAGTATATAAAACAAATAGTTTCTGTTTGTTTTGTTTTGTTTTTGAGACAATGTTTCTCTGGAAGAGCTGTGCTCTTAACTGCTCAGCCACCTCTCCGGCCCATAATAGGTTTGTTTTTAAGTACCAGCTAACACAGTTAATTAACACTTTTGATGATTCAAAGCAAAATTCAGTTCACCTCTTAGGACATTTATGGGGAGAGGTAGAAGGCCGGGGTGAATGTGTATTATAGACGTGAGCCAGCCATGTCAGGGACCATAGCCTCAGAGCCACGGGGAAACGGCAAACCCCCTCCCCTGACATACACCCAGGATGAGGCTCAAAGGGCTGGCTCAGCCTTCCTTTGATAGTGAGTACCATCCTGAAGACTGCTCCCCTACAGAGCCTGCATCCACCCAGAATGGCTAACCCTGCCGCCATGTTCAGCTGTATGCAATAACCCCTGGTCCCTGTTCAGCTACACATAATAAACATGCTGCATTTCCTGGGTGCTGAGGTTTCTGCATGAGAAAGCCCAGGTTACCCAATGCTGGGTTTTCCCTGTGTGCCTGTCCTTTCTTCACTCCTCCATGACCTGAGTCAAGCCCATCCCTGGCTGTGCTGGGCACAGCAGACACTCCCAGAAGCAAGTCTATGAAGCAGGGCCATTTTCCCTTGTATTCAAAGTTTTTTTTTTTTTTTTTTTTTTTACAAACAACTTGTCTTCTCTGAGCTGTACTCTAAGTGGCTCCTGACACTGTCCCTATGGCAATATTAATTTAACATTGTTAAATTAATTTCAAAGCTCACGCTGACTACTTGGGCTGGATTTGGCTTGGACTGAGTGGGACTCCGTCTGCCAAAGCAAACAGGAACTTGAGCCAGGAGATGCCAGGGAAAGATGGGGCTGGCAGACAGTAACATTCACAGCTAGGCACCACCACCCTTACCCACTTACAGACATCATCTCAATCCCCACACAAAACCCTTGAACCACTTACTGTCCCATTCTGAAAATCAGGAAAGTATTTGTCTAAGCATTAAGAGAAAGGATTGAATAATGAAACATTCTAGCACACTTATAATCCCAGTGTTGGGGAGGCAGGGGCCTGGATTGCTGGGGCTCGTTGGCCAGAATGCCAGGCGTTGTCTCAAAAAACAAGGTGGATAGTGTCTTGTCATTCTGCGCCCAGCAGCAGCGGGCCTGGGCCCCACATCAGGCTGGTCAGTATAGGTGCTGCTTGCCTCCAGACGGCAACATCTGGACCTTGAGATCAAAGGTCCCAAGGTCCCGTTTCTTGCTCAAGGACAGAGTAGAGTGATCAGGGGGGAGGCTTATGGCCTGGGTACTAAAGGGGGAGTTAGTTGCGGGTGGGGGATGGGGGTGGAAAATGAGGTTCCACACCAGGTGTTACAGTTAGCTCTTTTTAGAATGAGCTCTGCCAAGTATTACAGCTCCTTGTTTGAGCCATTGTGCCAGGCGCAGCAGTGGAAGCAGGCGAATGTCCAAACCCAGCTGGCAGGTAGGGTGAGATGCAGGCCCAGTGGCGCTTCACTGGGGGTCAGCACCGAGCTATCAACAGTGGTTGAGCAGGTCCCAGAGGTGGCAAAGGCAGTTGTGCCATTGATGTCTGATGACTGTGTATCCAGGGCCCCATCTTCCCTGCCCCCCGGAATAAATGGAGTCTCAGACAGTCATGGTGGAGGACTGGCAAGCAAAAGAGCACGAGCCTCAACACAAGAGGAGCACACACACACACACACACACACACACACACACACACACACACACACCCCTTTATTTATAAACCTTGGGCACTGGGGAAGGGTTTTGAGAGTGAATGTGTCTGATTGGCTAGGGTTAAGGGTGCCAGGATACTTAATCTACATACAGAGGTACAGCACCTCACAAGGAGTAAACAGCACTTAATTATCCTATGAGTGAGGGGGTGACTCCTAAGTACAGTAAAAGGCTATTTGCTGGAGGCTAGGATCTCAGCACAGGTTGGGGTACTTCCGGGATTTCCCTGTGCTTGTTAAAGTTCCTTATCAGGAAAGGGTCAGACCTGTACTTTTCTTTTAGGACTATGTGACACTCCTTACAAAATCTGGGGTTCCCAGATCAGATGGAGAGAGAACCCGGCTGAGAAATGTGAGCAGAGTCCCACAGTGCGTGAGGGGAAAAAAAAAGTACCCAAGTGCTTCCACACACACATGTATGCGCACACAAAATAAATGTAATGGGCTGGAAAGATGGCTCGGCAGGTAAAGGCTCTTGCTGCCAAGTCTGACAACCTGAGTAAAATCTCCAGGACTCACATAGTGGAAGGAGAGAACTGACTCCTGAAACACACACACACACACACACACACACACACACACACACACACACACCACACACCACACCACACAATACACACACACCACACAATACACACACAACACACATACACAGACACACCATACACATCACACACACAATACACACACAACACACATACACACACGACATACACACAACACACACACACACATTGGTGTGAGAAGTAAATAATATAAGACGTGTAAAACACTTGTCATAGCTTCTGAAACACAAGCAGTCTCACTCTCCTTTGATCCTGGACCATAACCTCTCTCAGTAGGCTGTATGGCATGACCCCAAAGGTGATCATATGGTAATCCCAGGACCTATGAATGTCATATCTAATGCCGTTTAAAAAAGCAAAAGCCAGGGCTGGAGAGTTGGCTTAGTGGTTAAGAGCTCTTGTTGTTGCAAAGGATTGGAGTTCCATTTCCAGCACCCACATGGAGGGTCATCACCTCAGCCATCACGCATACATGTGCTTGCTACACAAACATACATGCGGGCAAACACTCATATGCATAAGATAATAAAAATACTAAAAATTTAAAAAATGAAACAAGAAAAGGAGCCTCCCAGAATCCTCCAGAAAACAACCAGCCAGCTCAGATGCTAAGAAGAGCTGTTCATGCTTCGGCACATCAGAACAACGAATATGTGCTGTTTTAAGCCACTAATGCATATATTCCCTAAATTTAAAGAATTGGGATGAAAGAATAACAGGCTTCTCGCTCCGTTGGCCCCCAGTTCTCACGGGCTGTCTACCCTCAGCACATTGCATTGGTTCACATACTCCACGTGGAATGAGACAAACTCGAGCAATACTGTAGGGAACTAGATCACTAGCTTTGCTGAGGCTAGCCTCAGGAAGACCACCAGCCACCACCCACCCACCCTCATGCGCCCCTACTCGCCCAGAGCATTCTGAGCTGGGAAGGAGTTCAGCCAAGCACCCATCCGTCCTCAGTACAGACCCACAAGGCCCAGAGACCTGGAATTCTCATCTGGTTGATAGATGAAGACACAGGTTAAATGGAGCAAGTGGCCGGTGTGCAGGGACCCTGATGCTCAGACCAGGCCTCTCTCTAGTATATTCCACATTCTCTTCTTTTTCTAAATGCAAACAAGGCTATTTGCAGCAGCGACACTTCCCTATGAAGCTGAGCAGTGGCGTAATTACAAGGGCTTGGGAATTAATGGTACTAAATGGGTAATTTGGGTTTCATGTTAAATCGTGGAATAGATGACCCAGGGTCAGGAAGATTGACTCTCCAAGTGTCACCTCTGCCATCTGGTGGTCAAATAACAATATCACGGCAACAATTGGCCATGGATACAGTCATCAAGTAGGCCATGAGTGACCTTGGGGTCGGGTGAATGAATTGACTGTGAGATCTGACTCGTAAGGCCTAAGATGACAAAATAAAATGCTAAATACACAAATAAAGGTCAAATGTGTTCCACAATATTTCAGCTCAGGATGAGATCCGTGGAAGAGCCCCTTCATTCATTTCTTCAACAAATATTTATTAAACACTGTCTTAGTTGGTTTCCCAGGAAACAGACTTCAGGCAGAGACGTGTGTGAGGAAGGGTGGCTGGGGAATACGCCTGAAGACAACCCTTGTAAAGGATTGAGGGAAAAATAACTGGCTAGAAAGAATTGAACTCAGATGACCTTGTAACAGGGGTCTGGGCCAACCCTGCTCCAGAGCCGTGGAGTTGGCTAGGCAAGCCGTCTGCGCCTTCATATCCTGTATCCAGTAGTCATTAGACTAGCCTTGGGCTATCGCAGACAATCTGGCTGCACAAAGGGACCAAGCACCTTGATTCTAAGTGGCAGAGGTGCCCACAGCATCTGCTTATAGGCATCTATGGTCCTTGGAGTCCTAGCCGGCTCTGGAGGTACAGAGTCGGGTGATAGAGCATCTCTACCTCCAAAGCCATCCAGGAGCACAGAGAAAACAAAGAAATGCCTGGGGTTTTAGAAATCAAAACCCAAGCTGCGCAGTGGTGGTGCACGCCTTTAATCCCAGTACTTGGGAGGCAGAGGCAGGTGGAGCTCTGTGAGTCCCAGGCCAGCCTGGTCTACAGAACAAGTTCCAGGACAGCCAGAGAAACCTTGTCTTGAAAAAACAAAAAGCAACAACAGAAAATATAACGACTCAGTGGCAAAGAAAAAACATTTGCTTTTATTACGACAGTAGAGCATGTTGAACATATGTGGGGTGAAATGCGAGTTCCTCTCTGCTGATATAAACAGTAAAGAAAAGATCCTTCCAGAAATTGTTCTAGAGATACTTAACCAAAGCAGCGGGAATTGGCTTCCGTGTTCACCTGTAATAGAGCCTGGCTCTTTTTATTCCCTTTTGCTCCACTCAGGCAGAGATGATGGGGCACTGCCTGTATCCTGGAGCTCCAAGTGTTGTGCGCTGTTGGAAAGGAGAGTTGCCTATAGGCAGGTATCATTCCTGGGGGAAGACTGGCGCAGATGAATTAACTGTTTTCCCCATATGTAGTGCTCTGGTGACACCAGGAGAGCTGGTTCTGGGAGGTCTCCAGTTCCTCTGCGCATACCCATTTGGTGTTCCCTGGCTGACACATGGTCTCAACCATTCCTTCCTCTGCACCCCTTTCATCTTCCTCTTCTCTCACTGATGTAAACTTTATTTCCTCTCAAGGAAAAGCAACCAGATTCTCACCTGCTGTCCCCAATATGACAGTGAGCTCTGTAATTTTAGATATAAGCTTAAATATTGAAATGCACAAAAATATTCCTTCCTTTTTTCTTTTTTCCCCGAGACAGGGTTTCTCTGTGTAGCCTTGACTGTCCTGGACTCACTTTGTAGACCAGGCTGGCCTCGAACTCACAGCGGTCCGCCTGCCTCTGCCTCCCGAGTGCTGGGATTAAAGGCATGCGCCACCACCGCCTGACATGCCCAAAAATATTTCTAGAAGATGATTTTCAGGAAAACCTTTTGGAACTTAAAAAGATACCCCAAAATGCATTTGTTAGGGCTGGTTGTGGCCCATGCCTTTAATCCCAGCACTCAGGAAACAGAGGTAACTAGATCTCTTTGAGTTCCAGGCCAGCCCTGTCTAAATAGCAAGTTTTAAGCCAGCCAACATATGTAGTAAGACTCTATCTCAAGAAACTGGGGGGGTGGGGAGGTTGAAGCATTTCTTCTCCCCTAGCACATCTGCTCGCTTCATTCTCTGAGGTAGGAGAGCGACTGCCCTGGGGTCTTGACATGGCAAAAGGAACTGATGACCTTTGAAGTTCCTGTCTTCAGAGCTTCCTGTCTGAGGACCTCTCTCTTTTGCTTTTCCCTGATCAGTGTTTCCTCCTGAAGTCTCCGTACTAACCTGAGCCATAAGCAAGGGAAAACTCTGGAAGACCTTTTTTCTCTACCCCCTTCTGGCTAATGAATCATCGAGTTTAGTCAGCGCCACATTTGCCACTGCTGCCTAATTTGTGACACTGCAAATCCCCTCCCCTCTTGGGGCTTCCCAGCCTCAGGACTTTAGACATTTTTTTCTTCTCTTTTATTGAAAATATATTTTTTCATACAATATATTCTAATTATACTTTTCCCTCCCTCTCTTCCTCCCAGTTCCTCTCCACCTCCCTCCCATCTGGAGCCACTTTCTGTCTCTCCTTTAAAAAAGAAACAGGCATCTAAGTAAAAATAATAAAAGAAATTAAAAACAAATCAGGATATGACAAAACAACCAAACAAGAAAAAAGAGCCAAAGAAAAAACACAAACAATTGCACATAGATGCAGAGACACACAAGTCTGTACTCTCGGGGGCCCATGATTGCTGCCTGTCAGGAGCTGTCGTGGGCATTACAGAATTTTCTGCAGTACTTCTGGCTTCTACCTCCCAGATGCCAATCAATAGTACTAACCAGTCAGTCAATCACAAAAGAGAGAAAGAAAGAAAGAAAGAAAGAAAGAAAGAAAGAAAGAAAGGAAAGAGAGAAAGAAAGAAATGTCTCAAATACCCATATAAATAAAGTACATAAATAAATAAAATTTAATGGCTGTACTGGGGCTGAGGGGGATTACATGGTAAAGCATTTGCTGCACAAACATGAGGACATGAATTTGGATCTCCAGAACCCCCGTTAAAAAGGAAAAAAAAAAAGTCATACTGGCATTGTCCTGGAAGAGGCAGAGATAAGAGCATCCCACAGCCCGGTTAGTATTGCCAAGTCAGTGAGTTCCATAGCCAGTGAGAAACTATGTCTGAAAAGCTTTAAGGTGCGGAGTGGTCATAGAAGACACCTGACATCAGCTTCTGGCTTCTGCTGACACATGTACACCCATGCACCCACACTTACACACACACACACACACA
Source organism: Acomys percivali (assembly GCA_907169655.1). Classification (NCBI taxonomy): domain Eukaryota; kingdom Metazoa; phylum Chordata; class Mammalia; order Rodentia; family Muridae; genus Acomys; species Acomys percivali. Next base: position 95,246,531 of record OU015742.1, read on the forward strand.
CACACACACACACACACACACACACAAAATATACATACATATATTAAAACACCCATACACACACCTCCGATTTGTACTGTGACAAGTCACATTGGAGCCTAAGGCAAATGGGAAAAATGTGTGCCCAGTATGCATTGACCAAAATGTCTTCTCATATTTTGAAACAAAAGAGTTCTGGAAAGTTCCATAGTGACAATAAAGAAGATTGATTTCACTCTATTCAGAGGTAAAATTTGAAGGGAGAAACATCCCCGGGCAGTTAAAGAATGCCTAACACAAGATGGAGATGCCAGGGGCTGGGGGGCTCCTCAAAAATGTATTAAGAATTTCAAAACAATGACGAAACTTAAATGAGCACAGGGCCTTGGATGGGGGGAGGCTCCGTGGACTATATGAGCTACCCCATCTGTTCACTTGCCTTTATCAAGCTCATAAGTGTGCCTGCTGGGGAGTTCCAGAGCCTCATAGACCTTGGGAACCCCAAGGCTGACACAACTGCCCTCAGTGTGCAATAGCCTGGGCTCCTGAACCAAACAGGCAGTCCTTATTGAAAATGTTGATGCTAGCCGGGCGGTGGTGGCGCACGCCTTTAATCCCAGCACTCGGGAGGCAGAGGCAGGCGGATCGCTGTGAGTTCAAAGCCAGCCTGGTCTACAAAAGGGAGTCCAGGACAGCCAAGGCTACACAGAGAAACCCTGTCAAAAAAAAAAAAAAAAAAAAGAAAATGTTGATGCTTTGTTCATCTTGGGAAAGCTCCATCCTTTCTTTTCTTTTTTCTTTTCTTTCTTTCTTTCTTTCTTTCTTTCTTTTGTTTTTGGGTTTTTTTTTGGGGGGGGGGTTGTTTTTGTTTTTTGTTTTTTGAGACAGGCTTTCTCTGTGTAGCCTTGGCGTGTGCCACCATACCTGGCCTCATTTTTATTTTTAAAAACTGCAATAAACTATGACTTATCTTGACTATGGAAGGTTTTTTTACCCTTTACAATTTTGCCCCTGAGCGGAGCCCTTCACTCGCCTTACCCTAACTGACTCACACACCAGCTTCCTCACTAGTTCAGAGCTGTGTTCCTCAAACTTTGACCTCTGTCAGAAACTATTGGAAGACTTGCTGAATTTGGCTGCTGAGCCTACTCCCAGAGTCTGTTCAGGACATCTGGGGTGACGGGGCTCGGAAGGTATTTTTGTTGTTGTTTATTTTTGTTTTTGTTTTGTTTTGCTGTGGTTCAGGAGGTCAAACCTGTCATCTTGTGCACAAAAGAAAAGTGCTGGACCACTGAGCTACATCCCAGTCTGAGAATGTGTCTCTCTGACAAGTGTGTGCGGTGTTGCTGCTGGCTCAGGCACACTGAGAACTGCTGCTGTTGGAGGCAGAGGCAGGTAAATCGCTGAGTTCCAGGCCAGCCTGGTCTACAAAGTGAGTCCAGCCTAAGGCTACCATAGAGAAACACAAACAAACAAAAATTAAAATGTTGGGCATGGTGGTGCACATCTTTAACCCCAGCGCTCGGGAGGCAGAGGCAGGAGGATCGCTGTGAGTTCGAGGCCAGCCTGGTTTACAAAGTGAGTCTAGGACAGCCAAAGCTACACAGAGGAACCCTATCTTGAAAAACAAAACAAAACAAACAAAACGTTTTTAATGGAGCCAGGCTTTGGTAGCACACACCTTTAATTCCAGCACTGAGGAGACAGAGGCAGGCAGATCACTGAGTTCAAAGCTAGGCTGGTGCACAGAGAGAGTTCCAGGACTGCCAGAATTACATAGAGAAATCCTGTCTTTAAAAAATAGGTAAATAGGGGGCTGGATAGACAGCTCAGAGGTTAAGAGCACTGGTTGCTCTTCCAAAGGTCCTGAGTTCAATTCCCAGCAACCCCTTGGTGGCTCACAACCATCTATAATGAGATCTGGTGCCCTCTTCTGGTGTACATGCATGCAAAACACTGTTTATACATGATAAATAAATTGATTAAAATAAATAAATAAAACAAGCCACAAAAACCCTCACAGCCTCTCTAATGGATCCACTGGTTCTCCCTGCCTATCCTGGCTACCTTCCCAGCCTTGAGGAATTGTTCTTTAAACTTTTTATTATATATATGAATTGTCTATGAGAATGGAGTTCATTATGGCATTTTCACACATGCATATAATGCATTTATTTTTATTTTATGTGCATGATTTTTTTTTTTTTTTTTTGCCTACATGTATGTCTCTGCTCTCCCAGAAGACTCCGGTTCGATTCCTAGCACCCACATTGTAGCTTACAACCATTTGTAAGTCCAGTTCCAGGGAATCAGGCGTCTTCTTCCGGCCTCTGCTCGCACCGCACACAGTGTGTGGTACACAGACACACATAGAGGCAAAAGACCCATACGCTTAAAATAAGAATAAATAAATAGTTTTAACTTAAGAAGATCTAAGTAACATTTAAAAATAATTGAGAGTCTCACTGTGTTGTTGCCCACGCTCATGCCAAACTACTGAGTTCAAGTAATAATCTTGCCTTAGCGTCCGCAGTAGCTGCATTGTAAGCATGGGCCATCACTGAGCCACACTCCCAGCCCTACTACAACTTTTCCATGATTTTTGTTATGTTGAAAAGTTTCAATCAGTCAGTTAAATTTGTTACTTTAAAAATCAACCAAAGAAACACTTTTTACTATGAAAGAATAATGCCAAACTTCAAAGCACAGGCTACAATATGAAGTCGCTTAAAGTTGGTTCAGATAGTTGGCTCCTGACGTCATGGAAAAGGGATGGAAAAATGAAAGTCAGAGAACAGAGTGATCTGCAGTCTGTCGTGGAAAATATTAGACATCTTACAGGATGAAGTAAGCTCAAATTCTGGAATAAAAATATTGCCCATCAAATGTAAAGGAAACCACATGGCAGCAGCTTTGGACCCCAATCTCCCTGAAAGTAATATATTCCAGCGTGCTTCAATATACTAATTTCTGTCCTACATCTTAGATGCTTTTCCATACTTAAAAAAATGCACATATTCTTGGGTATAGGGAGATAGCTCAGTGGGTAAAGTTACCTTCTGCCCTCCTTTTTCCTCCCTCCCTCTCTTCCCCCACACCTCTCTTTCTCTCTCTCTCACACACATACACCTCTCTCTCACACACACCTCTTTCTCACACACATGCACACACCTTTTTCTCACACACACACATGCACACACCTCTTTCTCTCTCTCTCTCTCTCACACACACACACACATACACACACACACACACACAGAGTTACATTCTATTAGAGAATGATGATAGACAAATTCCTAAAAAAGAAGTGTAGGGTGGAGAGGACATTCCCTAACCATCCAGGGAACTCAGGGAAAACCTCACTCAGCATGTTACATGCAAAGGAAATGATGGACTTGCTGTAGTTATTAGACAAATAAGATACTGGTAACATTATGAACGATGCTTTTTAAGTTTTGCCCCACCATGGCAGGAGAGATGGCTCAGTTAAGGGCACTGGTTGCTCTTCCAAAGGACAAGACTTCTTCTTCTTCTTCTTCTTCTTCTTCTTCTTCTTCTTCTTCTTCTTCTTCTTCTTCTTCTTCTTCTT
>OU015742.1:95250108-95262060 GCA_907169655.1 Acomys percivali
TTCTTCTTTTTGTTTTTCAAGACAGGGTTTCTCTGTGTAGCCTTGGCTGTCCTAGACTCACTTTGTAGACCAGGCTGGCCTCGAACTCACAGCTATCTGCCTGTGTCTGTCTACCGAATTCAGTCCCCAGCACCCACATGGCAGCTCAGAACTTCTTTGTTTATTAGTTTGGTTGGTTTTTTGTTTGTTTGTTTGTTTTTTAGAATTGTTTGTTTTTTTTGAGACAGGTTTCTCTGTGTACCTTTGGCTGTCCTGGACTTACTTTGTAGACAAGGCTGACCTCGAACTCATAGAGATCCACCTGCCTCTGCCTCCCAAGTGCTGGGATTAAAGGCGTGGGCCACTGCACCCAGATGCTCACAACTTCTTGTAACTCCAGCTTCAGGAGTTTCTGTCTGTTGCCCTTTCTGGCTTCCTCAGGCAAGCATGCACATGGTGTACATATATACACTCAGGTACACACACATACACACACACACACACACACACACACACACACACACACACACACTAATTTAAAAAATAGCCATTCTTTAAAAATAGCTCCATCATTGTGGGACAACACTGTGGTAGTCACTTCTGCATCACTGTGGTTAAAGACCTGACATAAACAACCGAAGGAATGAGCGATTTATTTCCGCTCACTGTTTCAGCGACCTTAGTCCATCGTGGCTGCCTCCATTGTCTTTGGGCTGGTGATGAGGCACACCATCATCACGGCAGCAGGAGCATGCGGAGGAGCTACTTCACCTCAGGGTGAACAGGATGTAGAAGAGAGAAAAAGGGGGTGAAGGCCATGTGTAACCTCCAGTGGCCTCTTTCCTCCAGTGATAGCCTGTTGCCAGGTTACCAGAACCTCCCAAAATAGCAACAGTTGCTGAGGACCAAGCTGTCAACATATGAACCTCAAGGGACAGTTTGTATTTGGACCATAGCATGTGTCATGGCTGTTCTGGGTGCTGTCACGGAGGGAGTTTGCTAAGCGTTGTTATCTTGGTTGTCTCTTTGGGTCCAACAAATCATTGCAGGCTACACAAATTGACTTGTCCATTCTATAAAGCTTTCTGTAATAGTAAAAAAAAAAAAAAGTCTTTGTTTCTAGAGCTTTTTAAAATCATGGGCTAACACAGATAATATCTACCATCAGTATAAATTCTATCAGTACAAATATTTGTTGTCTGAGCAAAGACAATTAATATAGATGTCTGACAGGGGATGTGGGTCATGGCAGAGTGTTTGCCTAGCATGTATTCCCGGCGTCCAAGCCCCAGTGTCACAGCCAATTTGAGCTCAAGTCTGTGACAGCATGGCTGCTTGGTGAATTTTAGGGTTTTTTTCCCTTTAGTTTGAGTTCTGAGAAAATTAAATCAAGAATGCTTAAGGTAGCCCTTAGAAAGTCTGCAGGGAATGGAGAATTCTCTGACACGGGTTACTTCATGGCAGGGTTCTCCTGTTTCAAAGCCAGGTAACATGAGTGGCTGTGCTCAGAGCATTCTGCAAAGGTTGGGTGGCATGCTGCGTATTGATGAACAGCTTCTATCCACAGAACAGTCTGGAGAGCTGATCTCTTCCACGTGAATTCCCTCTCCAGAGCTACACAGAAGCTAGGGAAATACGTCTGAGTCTGTAGAAGTGGGAGCTAAGTCAACTTGTTTTTTAAAAAACACTATCCAGCCTTATGTATTTTGTTGCAGTAAAGAAAAACAAACAAATATGCCACATATGTGTTATTACCAATAGTTTTAAAGAAATTCCTATAAATAAAAAGGGATGTGAGTCCAGAATGCTAGGAAAGGGGCCCGGGATGCAGCCCAGGGATGTGGCCCAGGGATGGGCACTTACCTGGAATGCATGAGGCCCCATGTTTGTACTGCAGCACTGAAAAAACAGATAAAAAAAAGTCCTGGAAAAGTATTTTGGTAGACAGTTAATATACCAGACTTTTATAAGTATGTATCAATTTTTTTTTAACTTGAAAAGCACATAATCACTGGGGCTGGAGATGGCTGAACAGCTAAGAGGACCCAGGCTTGATTCCCAGCACCCACATAGGTGCTCACAACTAGCTGTAACTCCAGTAGCAAAGGGTGTGATGACTTCTTCTGCCCTCCTTGGGCACCAGGCATGTACAAGTTCATGGGCATACGTGTAGGTAAGATACTCCAACCCACAATATTTTAAAATTTAAAACCAGTACATTTTAAACATATGTAATCATGGAATTACATTTGTAGTAACACATTTTACCTAAGTACAAATTTTTCTGGAAAGAAAAGAACTCCTATACATGTTTTGAATTTGTTAACTTCTGGAGAATTTTAGACAAATCTAATTCCTTCCTCCTTTTTTCCGCTATTGTGTTCCTTTCTGCTCTCTTTTCCTTTTCTTTCTTGGTTATGTGGGCTATTGTGTGGGCCCAGGGCCTTGTGCTTGCTGAGCCGATACCCCACCTATGAGCTACACCCCTAGCCATTAGTTGTCATATTTAACAAAGGGAATCAACTTTCCTTTACTCCAGACACAAAAGAAAATTTAGGGACTTGAAGATCAGACTCTGCTCAGCTACTTTTCTCCACAATGCTTATGACATATAATTCTAGCAAACTGGAGGAGGCAGAAATATCCTACTATTGCAGGTATGAGTAGCTGGGCATATTCTAAATGTATTTACATATTTAGTGAGCCTTGTAGATTTGGCAACAGAAGTGCATTAAATGTGCGTTTAGTCTCAGTGCTCTGTGTTTCTTTGGGGGCAACTGTCTTTGCATCCAAGCACTATCCAATCACTGAATCATGCATCTGGACATCACACTGTTAGCAAGATGTAAACCCTTATAATTGCTACACTGTAAAGAGCTCCTGCAGTTGGACCATTAGTAAGCATGTGCCCTGTATCATTTTGTTTAGCTGAAGACAGTTTTGGATACATCATCGTGGACTTAAAGCAAATTTTAGAAACAGTGGGGATTTATTGAACTTATAAAACCAGGGTAAAAAGTTTGCCTCATAAAATATTTGACCCCAACCTTGAACAAACCAAAGGACTAAGCTTACATTACTTTTATAACAGAGTAATTTTTAAAGATGCTCAATCAAGAAAAAAATCTTCTTTTCTTTTAGAATAAAAGCCCTCTTCCCTCTTATCTCTAGCTGTTAGATGAACTATTATGCAAATATACTTTTTAGTGTCAACAAGAAGAAACACAGCTTAATAACTATTTTCTTTCTTTCAGATATTTCTGACTGCTTATCTAGCCTGTTTTCCTAGAGGAAGCCTGCAACTAAAGACTTCTTAAAAAGCAATTAATCTTTACCGTTCCCCGAGAGAAGAAAAACAAGAAGCAAAAGAGAAGAAAAAAATGTGAAGTATTCAGGTTCAAAAAAATACAAAATTGTTTTTGAAAAAGGCTAATTATGTTTCTTTTGCAAGAAAAAGGAAGAGTTTTAGAAATAGGAAAACAAATACTCCATATATACACACAAAAGAATGGGACGTGCAGTTGGTTTCGACATCATTTGGGTTCTTGACAATTTTATCAAGCCATACAATTACAATGTCAGTTCTTATTAATCTCCAAGTACAAAAATGGAGCAGGCCTTGTTTCTGAGGTTAAACAAAAGTTTTCAGTCTTTTAGACAAGCTAAGACAACAGTGCTCTCTTGAGAACGTCTTCATTCTTTTGTTCCGACCCACTTCCTGAATGAACAATCTTCTTCATGTCAAAATCTCCCCCAGTTGGTAACAGTGGTTCAAATTCTCCCTTGTAAAATTGTGCCATATGTAAAACGATGGGTGTATGTTACCATACATAGAAAAATATAACAATGAAGGAGGTAGGTGTGAGCCTGGAACGGGCACGGCTGTAGGAGACAAATGAGGCCCAAATCGCCTTGGCTCAGTGTCTTGTCTGGCCCAAGACCAACTGTTGCTGATCCAAAGATGGATAAATCCCTCTAGCTGAGTGCAGCTGGAATGAAACGGAGCAGTTCTCAGGAAAACAAAGGCCAAGCCTGAGGACGAACCCTTATAAGGGCTTTCAAAGTGACCCCCAGAGACGGTTACTCAGACTCCCAGCAACAGATTTTGCTAGACTCGTGTCATTCTCTACTGACAAATACTTAAAATGCTGCTTGGTCAGGAACAGGTGAGAAAGAGCTAGGAAACAATTTTACCAAATAATAATAATATCGTTTGTTAGCTTTTTGTTGCTATGGCAAAATGTCCGAGATAAATGATTTAGAAGCAGGAAGATGTATTTTGCCTCATGTTTCATGGAGGCTGGCTTCATCCCTCGGGGCCTGAGGTGAAGCAAACTATCATGGTGGAACAGAATATGGAGGGAAAGCTGATCACCTCATGGTGGTGGAGTGAGAAGTGGGCAAAGAGAGAAAATGAGTCTCTATGGACAGAATAGACCCTTGAAGGTATGCCCCACCCCCGCCCCGCCCCACCCCGCCCCACCCCCGCCCCACCCCCGCCCCGCCCCCATCCCTCCCACCCCGGTGACCCACTTTTCCAAACTAGGCCCCACCTTCTACTAGCCCAATGAGCACATCAACTAACTGATCCACTGCTGAAGTTAACACCTTCAGGTCCAATTATGTCTCAACAGCACCACCGGCTGGAACCAAGGCATCAACATGTGAGCATGGGGCGAAGATGACAGGCTTCGTATCCAAACTATGAGAAATAGAAGTCTGGTTACATGGAGGCAGTACACTCTCTTCCGGCAAGGGTAGCACACACTTGTAGTCAACAGGCTCCTGGGAGGCTGAGGCTGGGCGAACTCTAAAGCACTTGACTTTGAAAATGGCCTAGGCTATAAAACAACATGCTGTCTCAAAAAGAGAAAAAATAATAATAAATTCTGAGCAACCACATTACTGTGAGGACAAAATAAACCTACCCCTGAAGGGCTTCAGTGAACTGACCAGACCAAGTTCAGCTCAGCATCTGCTTGTGGAGACGCAAAAGGCCTCAGCTGTGTGAACTGTTGGCAAGTGCAGGGCCCTGACCAAAATGCAGGAGTGGTGTGAGGACTTAATTAGGGAAGGGGAAGAAGATTATGTGAAGAATGAACATAAAATAACAGGCCGGGCAGTGGTGGCGCATGCCTTTAATACCAGCACTAGGGAGGCAGAGGTAGGTAGATCTCTGTGAGTTCGAGGCCAGCCTGGTCTGCAAAGAGAATTCCAGGACAACCAAGGCTACACAGAGAAATCCTGTCTCGAAAAACCAAAAACCAAAACTAAAATAACAGCAAAATATCCGAAAAGGGAATAAAATTAGTATCTACCTACCTAAAGTTGCATATAATACATATAAATCAGTGTATACATATGAATGTGTAGTTAAAATGAGAATTTTCCATCTGGGTTGACAGTGCTCCCTCAAGATCTATACACTATCTTAACAGAACCCCATAAGCCATCAGAAGCCCCCTCTTTGAGTTGCTGGTCAGGTTTGTCCAAGAGACTCCCCAAACATAGGCTATCACTGTTGCTTTGGGTTGCCTCCCAGAGATGGAAGGTAAATCCCTATTGCTGAAGACACCGTGCACTCTGGACACAGAACTCAGAAGCTATGAAGTAAATCTACCCTAAAGTCTCCCCCCTGAGGACTAGCTTCCATGGCTCCAGAAGGCAACAGGAGGAAGCTTTCAGGGGCAGGAAGCAGCCAGTAGTCCCACCCTGCCATGACACAAGAAAATTTAAAAATGGCAAGAATGGGACAATATTCTTCCAGGTGCAACAGTGGCACAGATACCCTGGCAGTAACCAACAGCACTCTAATGGACGTAAAGCCTCTTCAACAAGAAAGAAGTCATGCCCGGTACTGGATACAGCCAACTACCAGGAGCTAGTGAGGTCATGGATTTTAAAGGAGAACCCCGTACTGTCACTTTAATTAACCAGAATAATTCCTAACTGCATTCTAAATAATTATCCTTACACCCACAAATAAGTACCCCTGTCAAAGAAGTACCTCCTTGCAATGTAGATCATTACAGAAATCCAGGATGCAGAGGATGTGTGACCACGTGGTGCCCAGACCCAACTGACACATCTAGAACACAATTCCTCCTGCACCCAGCACTCCGGGATCATAGCAGATGACAGGGTGCAAAGACTGCATAATCCAGAGACCAGGAAGTTCCCTATGAGATTTGGATGACTAGAAACGCAAGACAAGCCACACACATGAAGTCTAATTAACACGACTTCTTAAACAAGACCTGAACAAGGATAACACTGACAGCCCAGCCACCAGGAGAGGGAGAGGTTTCGTTGGGTGTCAAGCAAGACAGAGAACTACAGGCAACCAAGAAATGCTGGGATCAGAACTCATCTTCCCCAGGGAGGAGCCCCCAGACTTGTTATCAAGAGATCAACAGCCCTGAAATCATATGCATGCAAGTAACTTCATAACGGCTGAGCAGGTTGTATTTGTATAGTTAGGAATATACGTGTGTGTGTGTGTGTGTGTGTGTGTGTGTGTGTGTGTGTGTGTAAAACAAAAAAAAAATAGAACCCATGAAGTTGAGATAGAGCAGGGACAGTACAAGGGAATGGTAAGAAAGAAAATGGGGGGAACAATGTAATCAATTATACTTTAATTTTGAAATGTATGTTTTTTTGTTGGTTGGTTGGTTTTTGGAGATAGAGCTGTCCTGGAACTCATTCTGTAGAGCAGACTGGCCTTGAATTCATGGAGATCCGCCTGCCTCTGCCTCCCGAGTGCTGGGATTAAAGGCGTGCGCCATGTGCCACCATCACCCGGCTAAAGGAATGTGTTTTTAAAAAGTAAATCTGGGCAGTGGTGGTGTATGTCTTTAATCCCAGCACTTGGGAGACAGAGTCAGGCAGATTTCTTTGGGTTTGAGGCCAGCCTGGTCTACAGAGTGAGTTCCAGAACAATCAGGACTACACAGAGAAACCCTGTCTCAAAGATCCCAAGTAGATAAACAAACAAATGTTGGCTCTGTTTTTTAACAATTAAACTTTATTATACAACCCAACTAGCTTACACAAGAAGGAAAAAAGGTTAAAGGGACAAAAGAGTGAACCTTCCGGTATCCGTTCCACGGGATGAGTCCTTAGGTGTCTCTCTGGCCCGCGTGATAGTCCAGCCTGTTCGCTTTCTCCATACGCTCTCCCAAACCCCTGGCTGAATCTGTTGTTTTTCTCTTCCCCACCTGCCTGAGTCACATGGGAAGGGCGGTCTCCTTCTCCCGTTGAGGGTCCATTAGAAAAACAATAACCCAGGTGGGGTTCCCAGGTCTGCTTCCTGAATTCCAGGCCCAGACTGGCTCCTCTCAGTCTATCACAAAGTATTCATGGGGTGCCCCAAGGGTAAAGCCCGCCAAGACTGCTTCCACCTGTGACAAAACTTATCTTTCCCACAAACAAACAAACAAACTAATCTCTTCCCTCAAAAAGAAAAGTGAAGACAGTCAGGCTCTGTAATATGGATCTGGAATCCCAGCCAGTGCAGAGATTGAGGCAGGAGTTTAAGATTAGTCTGGACAACAAAACATGACTCTATCTCAAACAAAAATACAAAACAAAATAAGCAAGGATAACTCCGTGATTAGATATTGCAGGAACTCCTACTAGAAAGGACAGAAGACTAGGGGTGCCAGAGTTGGGGCTGACTAGGAGGCAGGTGTCCGTCCTGTAGCCAGGAAGGGGGGGGGGTTTTTGAGGCCTTTCTTGTGGTTTGTATTGTGGTCTTCGTTTTGTTTGTGCTTGTCAAAATTGTGAAATAATGTTTTCATCTGTTTCGTTGTATTGGTTTTGGTTTCATTTTATCCAGGGAACATAGTGACCTTGCCTATTCTGTAAAACTGTTACTGTCCAACAGACCACTCCGGATGTCCTGTGATACCTTGTACCCTCTCTTTACCACCCTGAGGAGCTATAGGGCTAGACTCACTCAGAGACCTTCTTAAAATATGTTTTTTCTTTGGAATTTTCATAGACACATACCCCAGTGATACTCCATCTGTGGATCATAACCCCCACAAGGGTCATAGGCATATCAGGTATTTACATTACTTTTCGTAGCACTAGCAAAATTACAGTTGCAAAGTAGCAACAAAATAATACAGTCATCGCAAACATGAGGAACATTATTAAGGGGACACAGCATTAGGACGGCTAAGAACCACTGATACACACCTTCCCTCCTCCCTTCAATTCTTCCTGGACTGCCTCAACACATTCCTCTCCAATGTTATGTCTCCTCCTCCTCCTCCTCCTCCTCTTTCTCCTCCTCCTCCTCCTCTTCTTCTTCCTCCTCCTCCTTCCCCCTCTTCCCCTCCCCCTTCCCCTCCTCCTAGTAATGCACTGAGTCCAATTAGTGCTTTCAATATGTGGATAAATGTTTGGAAATTCACTGGAGTGTGCTCCAGTTGCCAGGGACCAAGTCCCCAAGGAAAAATGATTCTCAGGAGCTCCAAAACCAGCATCTCCTCCTCTAAGGAGCGGAGCCTCCTAAGGCCCTCTCCCAGTCATGGGACTTTGACTGCCTTGATCTTGTGGAGGCCTTGAGCAGGTAACCACAGCCCTGTGAGTCTGTGGGCGCAATGGCCATATTCCACACAGGAGACAACATTTCACAGCTCTGCTCCCATCCTCTGGCTCTTTCCTTTCTTCTACCTCTACCTCCCTTTTTCAAGATGTTCCCTGAGCCTTTCACAGGGAAACTTGCTACAGACATTTAGGGTTGACCTTATTCTTAGCACTATGACTAGTAATGAGTCTGTACCTTAACGTCTGCCCAATTGCCTCTCTGACCAAAGTTGAGAGCAGCACTATCTCTGTGATGAAACTAAAATATTTAGAAGGCAGTGTGGCAGCATGGCCATTCAGCCAAACACCATAAGGTAAGCTCCTTCCTGCGAACCAACTATGACCTCGCCCATCAGACTCAGAGTTTAAGAACTGTTGTTCTCTTTCTTAATTGAGGATGCTCATGTCACACGACGCTGTTCCCGCAGCTAAGGTAGGAGCTGGGAGAGCCCTGGATCTTAACCATGCAGCTGGAGGTTGAGTAATTGGAAGCAGTGTTCAAAGCCATCCCTGTGAATGTGTGCCAGCTTGGGCTATATGAAGCTTTGTCTTAAGCAAGAAAAGAACTGGAGGATTTTGTTTTGCTTTTGCCCGCATTGGTCGGACACACCAATAATCCTAACACTTGTGGTGCGGAGGAGGAGGATTTGGAGTTTAAAATAGAATTCTCTCTCTAACAGGTGTGTCTAGCCTTTTGACACTGCAATGTAATGTTTTCATCTCCAAGGTTCATGCTCAAGTGCTGCACGATTGAATCACAAAAAAAGCTGTTAAAATAGCCTATAATGTTTTAAGTAAGTTTATAATCTGGTGTTGCACCTCTTTCATGGTTGTCATGTTGTGAAACATGGCCTACTGGCTGCAGGTTGGACAGGCCTGCCATAGTTTCGATTCCAGTTAGACTTAGAACCGAAATGAATGATCTCTTACTTAAAAGTTTCTTTTTCAATAACATAGACACAAAAGGCAAATAAAAGTTAGCATAATAACCTAACTGTAGAGCGACAACAGAAATGCTAAATATATTAGTGTAGAGCTCTATGGTAGATAGTTAATAAGCCAACAAAAATGTTTTCAAGCCAGGCATGGTGACACACACCTGTAATCCCAGAACTTGGGAGGCAGAGGCGGGTGGATCACTGTGAGTTTGAAGCCAGCCTGGTCTACAAACTGAGTTCAGGGCAGCCAAGATAACACAGAGAAATTCTGTCTTGAAAAACTAAAAAACTAAAAACTAAAAAAATAAAAAATTAATAATAATAATAGTACCTCAAGACAAGGAAAAATAATTGCAATAATGTGTAAAAGCAAGACAAAAATGTGAATTTAGCCTAATGTCATATTAAGAGAGAAGATGCTCTATGTGTAGAGAAAAAGACCTAGAGGCTGGGGAGATTGTTCAATCAGCAAAGTGCTTATTATGTGCTCGGGAAGACTTGGGTTCCCATTCCTGGCATCCACATAAAAAGTGGGATGTGTGGCTGCACATGCCTTAATTTCAGAAACAGGAAGGTGGAGGCAGGACATGTCTAGATGCTCATTAGCCAGACACTCCAGTCAAACTGGTAAGCTCCAGGGATACTGCCTCAAAAAATAAGGTAGAGAGAGACTGAAGAAGACATTGATGCTTGACCTCCACATGTGTGTACTCACACACATATGAATATGCTACCCGCATACACAGTTTACAAATGAGGGATTTAAAATCATTTTAGTTTTCTTTTTTGTTTTCTATATTTTTTACATGTCCTAATAAAAACACATATTATTTTGTATAAACAGGAAATGAAATATTGACAAAATGTCACTTTAAAAAGGTTTTATACCAATTTAGTATGTAACAGAGTCCTTGTATTGATGTTCCAAATATGAGGTGACCCTGTGAATATGGTTAAGTAAAGGAGAAGACATTAAAAACAAGGATGCAAGTAATTACTTTTTCATTTCAATTGTTATTCCAAAATGTGGTCGCCAAATCATCTCGAGTCACTTCACTGAGAACCTAGCCTCTTGTGTGGTCCCTTCTCACAGTTACATTTTCCTCTTTTCATCTGCCTGTGCCTCCAAGCTTTCTCCATGGATATCTGCTGCTTTTCAGGTAGTGTTTTCTGCAGGCTTCTATCAAGCATCTAATGTCTATCAAGCACACCAATCTGCTTAGTGCAACCCAGTACCTTTTCATTGAACTTGTCAAGTTACTAAGTGCTTCCACGGCACCCTCGACAGGCACTAGGGCAGAAGAAAACTTTGGACAGACATTGCCAATTCTGTTGTGGTGGATCTTGCTCAACACTGCAGTGTTAGCTCTTAGGTCAGAGATTCTCAACGGAAGCTATATCTCCCAACCTAGGGCTACTAGGATGGCTCAGCCTCCTTTATAGACACTACTGTTACAGTTATTTTTTTATATATAACTGTGTTTATTTCTCTTAGTTTATCTCTTAACCCGGCTATCACATAAATATCTAAGACTCTTTTATATTTGTTTATAAAGTTTTACAACACAATATTGAGCAGTTTAAGTCTGTTCTTAACCCTCTATGTCATCGTGACTCTATCTTTGCCAAGATCCCCATGTTACTTGCTTTCCAGTTCTTTCTTTGTTCCAGCTGGATCTTCTTCATCTCTCCTGTGCATCTGTGGTGACTAAATCCCCTGCTTTCTCTTCTAACTCCTCCTCCCCTACATGGCAGGAAGTCCAGCCCTATTCTCTGCCCTGGTCAGCAATTGGCTGTAAGCTGCTTTATTGGCATACAAGGAGGTAATTGGGGAGCAGAGTTTACTGAGACAGGAGATTCTCAACAAAGCTTGCAACCTGGTATGGGGGATACAGAAACCAGCATTTGAATTACACATTAACCTTATGCCAATACACTACTACAGCCATCACCAGCTCCTTCACATACACTCATGCCCATAGCTGGATGCCTGCTGAGTCTGTCCTCACCTCTGATACTGTAGTGACAGGGTCCTTTTGATTAACTAAACTTTGTTTCAGTTCAGCCCCCATCTTCTCACTTGTCAACATTTCCCCATCTTTTTAAAGATCCTGTTTATTTCACAGTTGTTACACAGAACATTATAATATTCTTATGATGTTCCTTTCTAAGTATCAGACATTGTTTGGGGACACTGTGGTCAGTTTTGTTGTGTTTTTTTGTTCTTTTTCTTCTGGCTTAAGCTGTAGCATTATGCAACACAAAAACAAAGGAATGACTTTCAGTTGTCAGCTAGAATAAAAATTTCTGCACTAGAATGGCTGCCTCTGCCAGCGAGGTACCTAAACATTCATCACCTATTCACACTGAATACTTAAAAATACCATCGTGGCGTGTGTGTGTGTGTGTGTGTGTGTGTGTGTGTGTGTGTGTGTGTGTG
>OU015742.1:95264284-95278613 GCA_907169655.1 Acomys percivali
TCCCTCCCTCCCTCCCTCCCTCCCTCCCTCCCTCCCTCCCTCTTTCACCCTATTCCCCTCCCCTAGGTCTGTGACAGAGGGGACCTCCTCCCCCACCATATCGTCACAGCCTATCAGGTCTCATCTTGGTAGTCGGCTTACCCTTTCGCTGAGTGCCAGCAGGCCTCCCCACCAAGGGGGAGTGGTCAAATATGGGGTACCAGAGTTCATGTCAGAGTCAGTCCCCTCTTTCCACACACCTTTGAAGAATGTCCTGCCCATTGGGTAGATCTGAGTAGGGGTTCAATGTTTACTGCATGTATTGTCCTTGGTTGGTGCACTAATTTAAGTAGTCGCCCCTGGATCCAGATCTGCCTGTCATGATGTTCTTCTTGTAGGCTTCTAAGACCGTCTGAGTATTTCTATTTGCCCATTCTCCCATACTTCTTTCACCTAGAGTCCCAGTAGGAGGTCCTCACATGTACACCAATCTCCTGGCAGGTGAAGACTTTCGTGGGACATCCTTTTTGGTCTAGCCAGCCTCTCTTGGTATTCCCCACCTCCCTCTGTGCTCTTGACCCCTTGGCCCTCATTCGGTTCCCCGGATACAGTAGTCTCCTATTCATTACAAAGCCTGGTACCTGCTATGTACCATTACCCACAATGCTCTTCCTATCATCCCCTTTATTGTTCCTTATTAATGTTCTCAGATCTCATCTCAAAAGTCACTTAGAAAGGTGTTCTTGGCTTCTGAACATGGAACATCACCTGCTTATTATTTGGCTGTGTGATGACATGGGAATCCCCGTCCAGCACTTAATGGTGTATGGGTTCGGTGGTGAACGCTCATCTTTCTTCCTACAATGAAACTCCATGAAGACAGAGGATCTGATGTGTTTTACTCACCTTTGTATTTCTCGCAACTTAGCACAGAGCTTGGAATATCACAAATAGCCAATAAAACACATCCCTTGCTGTCTTTGTCCATTGTTCAATAAGTATTTATGATATATCTTCTATGTGCCAGGCGCTGTGCCACATGCCATGCACACACTAAGATGAGGACCAGTGCTTCTGCTCTCTCATATCACTTATGGGGTAACAGAGGAAGTGGGCAATCACATTGCCGCAGAAAACAGAGTATAACTACCAAGGCAAAGAAGTGAATAAGGGACACACTTCTGTGAGCATTTGACAGGGGTGACTGGGGATTTTCTACCATCTACTTAGTAAAGAATACAAAAAAATGTAAGTCTTTTTTTTTTAACAATGGGGGTGTGTGTGTTGCATGTGTGCCTGTGGGTGCATGTGAAAACATACCTGTGTGCATGGAGGCCAGAGGTCAACATCAGATATCTTCCTTGCTTTCCACTTTATCTCTTGAGACAGTCTTGCACTGAACCTGGAGCTCATTGATTTGGTTGGCTGGCCACTGAGCTACAGGGATGTACCTCAGCATCCCCAGAGCTCGGGTTATAGATAAGCACCACCCTTGCCCAACTTGTACACACTTGCTGGGGACCCAGGTCTGGACACTAAGCCATCCCTTCTGCCTCTAAAAATACCTCTGAGTTGTAACTCATAGAACATACAACCCACCCGTTTAAATGATACGTGTCATGGCTTTCAGTGTAGTCATCACGCTTTCCAAAATACTTTCATTGCTCCCCACCCCAAAACACCTCATTCCCCTAGATCAGCTCTTCTCAGCCTTCCTAACGCTGCAACACTTTAATACAGTTCCTCATGTTGTGGTGACCCCCAACCATAAAAGTATTCTGTTGCGAATTCAGAACTGCAATTTTGTTAGTTATGAATCTCATTGTAAAGATCTGTATTTTCCAGTGGTCTTAGGGGACTCCCATGAAGGGTCACTCAATCCCCAAAGGGTCACAACCCACAGGGTGATAACCACTGCTCTAGACTACCACCTGCATCCTTCTCTGCTCAGGGTAACCACTAATCCACCCCTGTGGACTCACCTATTCTGAGCATCCCCTATTTATGGAATTATACAATATTTTACTTTGTGATTAGCTCTTTTCATTTAGCGTATTTTCAAAGGTGTATTCAACTAGTAGCCTGGCTTCTTTCCCCCATCACCGTCTCCTCAGTTTCATGTAGCCCAGGCTGGCCTCACTCAGATTCACTATGTAGCTCATCAGGATCTTCATCCGTGTACCTCCAGACCTCAAGTGGTGAGATTACAGGCTTCCCAGTTTCCACTTTTTTTTTTTTTTTAAAAAGTGCTTAATAATATTCCATTATATCAACTATGGCTTGGGGTTTGTTTGTTTGTTTTTTGTTTTATACATCTGGAAACAGGATGTTATTGAACTTTTTTTTCCATTCATAGCCAAACAAATTCAGTTTGCCATGTTTCTAGAAAAAGATGCCTATAAGTGAATGTCAGCCGAGCCCTTCAAGGATGGCAGTCATGTTTAGAAAGCTGCTTTTTATGAGTGAATTGACTTACTCAGCTCAACTAGTCTACTTAATATTTCTGACTCAGAAACGGAAGTGATTTTATTTTGGCGTCCTCTGTCTTTCTCTTGCTGGGTCTCTACTGACTTGGTGTGTTACATTATGCAAGTTACTTTAACTGTTTACTTAACTCCTGCATGCTCTGCAAAATAAGCCCAGTCCAGCCTGCTTGTTTGCCAAGGCTGTTTGGAGACAATTTTTCATATGATATGCATCATCAGCTCCCACAGAAGGCAGAAGGAATTTGATGTGTGGGGGTTGTCTGGGATCCAGTCCAAAATGAGTGCTCCTCTGGAAGAAATATGGACGCCTGATGCTTGCTTGCTGGCCTTATTTGTTTTCACTTATTGCTTTCTCTCTAAGGAACGTTGCAAATCTTTATCAGTTTAGTCATTTTTTTTTCCTATATAAGGTTGGCGTTTCCTTTTGTAAAAAGCTTGAAGTGGAAAAAGCCTTCTGACCCTTTCTATTAGTTAGCTGTGTATCAAAAGAGTAATTTTCTGACCTAGTTTTGTGACCTGGGGAAGGATTTCCTCTAACGCCCAGAATTTGTCCCTCCCTCAAAATCTCCCCTCCCCTCCTCTCCCCTCCCCTCCCCTCCCTTCCTCTCCCCTGCCTTCTCCATCTCTCCCAAGACTGGCCTCTCTAGGCCCCAGATTGGGATGTGGAATCCAACCAAATTTATCATTCGTGTCTTCACGCAATATGCTGTGTGCAATATGCTGAAGAGGAAGCAAAAAAGGAACAACACACATCTTCGCTTTCAAATACTCTCTGGCTGATGGTTACGACAATAGAAGGTCAGGAAAATGTGTGCACGCCAAGAGCGGCAAGGACCTGGACGATGCGAGGGCGAGCACAGGAGCAGAGGTTTCCACTTTGTGGGGTGGCCAGCACCTTCAGAACGAGACTGCGATTGCGGCAGTGCTGAGAGAATAGATTGAACTTTTAAAGGAAGGGCAGGAAACAGCGTGGTAGCCTTCCCAGCTGGATTCCTCAGGCTGGGGACATACATGGACCACAGTCTCCGGAGGTGTGAAGAGCAGCTGTGAAAACTAAACTTGCACAAGTAGGAGGGAGGCTTTGCAGGCTGCACACGGAAATCTGTTCTTGGCTATTTAAGTATCAGGGAGACACTAAAGGCCTTTGGCAAACTGCACACTTACTCTACACACTTACTCCCAAGTAGAACGATCAACAAGAGGACAGAGTTCAGGCCTAGAGAAACTATGCAGGAGGGTGGTACACAGGTCCAGCCGAGGCAAAGGGAATGGAAAAGAGGTGACTAAACGCTACAACAGGCCTTGAAGTCTAGGTGTGGGGAAGGCAGTAGAAGCCCCTCTTTGGGTCAGAGCTCTTATTCAGAGGGGCGCCAGGAGGAGCCAAAGATAAACACCTCCTCCAATGACGCCCGGTGGTCGGCCGCCGCCTCCGATTAGCTACTCTAGCCGCCAATCCCGGAGGAGGCGGTGCCGTCCCCGGCCCGCTCGGGGCTCCGAGAGCTGCCGGCGCGGGCTGAGAGCCGGGGAAGCCGGCGGAGCCGGGTAGCAGGCGAGGCCCGGACATCGGTCGCCGCGGCAGAGGTAGGCAGGTGGGCAGATCGCAGGGTCCATCGGCCTCGGTGACTCTGCCCTCGGGGACCGGGCTCCGGGGGTCCCTCACCCCGGGACCACGCCGTCCCGTGTAGCCGGCGAGGAAAGGGGCGGCGGTGGGGCCGGCGGAGCGGGACGGGGATGCAGTACAAGACTCCGCGCGCCCGGGCTCGGCCTGGGTCCCGAGTCACCCGCACGAGCCGGCGGGGGTGGCACTACGTACTCTAGGCTCCTGTGACGTTCTGTTAGAAAAGCCGGGCCCGGGCTTGTGGCACCACCGGGGGGGTCGTCGGGCGGGCGCGCTGCTGGGCAGCCCCGCGTCCCCGCAAGCCGTGGGTCCCATCGGCGATGCTACAGGTCGGCCTGCGCTTCTGGAGAGCTGTGCTGTGAAGGAACTCCGGGACCAAAGTTCGCCAGCTTTTCATGTTTAACACCTACCTCCACTTGCTCGACCGCCCGACGCCAGAGCGCCCTAAGGTGACAGAAGTACCCCGAAATAAAGCTGCCTCCTTGAGAAGTTGAGACATTTTACCCCACGAGAAGTTGAGACATTTTGCTTTGCAAACTGTGCTCGTGCCGGGCTACCTGCAGATCACTGGCTTCTTTGTGGAAGTTCCAGGCTTTGCGAGCCTGGACCTTACAGCTATGTGTGTGTCCTGAAGGAGTGTGTGGAGCCAGGAGCAGGCTGTTCTGGGCAGTGCCGCGGAAGGGCAGGCGTGGTCCAAGTGGGTCTAGGTGGTGGTAGGGTTCTTTAAACAAGGCATGTTTCAGTCCAGTTAAGAAAGACATCTTTTCTGCATTAGGGGGAGGGGAGGCGAAGACAACTCACATCCCAAACTGTTCCTGGAGAAAATGAAGGTTTTAGGGGTTTATCCAAATTTCATGACCATGAGTGAAGGTAGTATCCTACATCCTTTCCTCCCTCGTTTTCTTCCTCTTTCCCTCTTTCTTCTTTTTCTTTTTTAAAACCTCCTCCCACCCCCTTTTAGGATTTGGAAAAGAAACAGGAAGTCAGAGATTCAGAGAAAAGAGCGTTCACTTCACAACTGTAAACAGTTTACTTTGTGTCAGTAAATATTGACAAAGTCACTGGAGGTCTTGGAAAAATCTCAGTTTTTTTTTTCCTGACTCCCAGCAGAGAAGGTAGATCCTGTTAGAGTTCAAAACTTAGGCCATTCTTAGAAGAGAAGTGACAGCCCCAAAGCCATACAGTTCGGTCACTATGGGTGACGAAACTGTTGGGAATCCACATTCTTAATTACTCAAGGTGGTGCTTTCTTTCTTGTGTGTCACAGCTGCCTTCTACCTAGTTACAGAACTGCAGAGTGACATAAGGCGATCACGTGTCTAGACCTTGGGCCGTCACAAAACCAAACTGAAGTTTTGAATTCCTCTTACTATGGTTTAGTTATTGGGACTCAAAGATGTCAAAAAACATGTTTGATAATCTTAAAGCTTTTCTACTTCATCATGCAAATGCATAATTATTACAACTAAAGAAAAACAGATGTATTTAACTTTGAATTTTCTTGTATCATTTTTCATAGCAAAGTTCTGGGTAAGAGATATGTACTATACTTTTCATAGTTTAGGCTAACAGTTAGTAATCTATTAATTGAATTATTGGTGAGATTCCTGGCAGGGATAACTACTCATATTGAATGGTTAAATCTGTAAATGTGGTCCTAGTATATGCCCATTTCCTTTATTTGTATATATACTTTTAAATTGGGATATAATTCACAGACCATAAACTGATCCTTGAAAACATATAGCTTAGGGGATTTGCAGGGTTGTGCAGTCACCAGGATACAGTTTTAGAATATTTTCTTTATCTCTCCAAGAAGCTATAGGCCAGTGGTCCTCAACCTATGAGTTGCAACCTCTTTGGGGATTGAACGACCCTTTCGGGGGGGGGGGTTGAATGAACGACCCTTTTGAGGGTTGAGCAACTCTTTCACAGAGGTCACCTAAGACCATCGGAAAACACAAGTATTTACATTACGATTCCTAACAGTAGCAAATTGCAGTTATGAAGTAGCAACAAAAATAATGTTATGGTTGGGGTCACCGTGACATGAGGAGCCATTTTAAAGGGTTGCTGCGTTAGGAAGCTGAGGACCACTGCAGGCCTATTAGTAGTGAGTCTCAATTGCCATCTCCTCGTCTCCTTGGCAACCGCTGATCTGCTGTCTATCTTTTCTAGACTTGGCTGTTCCGGGCACTTTATATACAATGTGGGACCTGGAGTTGTGGACCGTAGGATGGCTTTATAAACATCTGAGGAACTGTTTAACCATGCCATTTTTGCAGCACCAGCGACATCTAAGAGTTCTAATTTCTGCACAGCCTCATCAACCCTCGTTAGCCCATGTGCTTTTCCATTTCAGTATGTTGAGCCAACGTGGGGTGAAGTGGAACGTCATCATGATTTTGATTTTTCACTTACTCTTTGACTTTTTTCTTGCAGTTAATGGTGCTGGGAACTTTGTGTGTTTATTGACCATTTATGTATTTCCTTTGAGGAAGTGCCTGTTCTAAGTGTGTGTGTGTGTGTGTGTGTATTAGTCAGCTTTCTATTGCTGTGATAATTACTATGACCAAAAACAGCTTTGGGGAGGAAGGGCTTTATTTCAGCTCACAGTTTGTAGTCCATCATGTACATAGGTCAGGGCAGGTACCTGGGGGCAGGAACTAAGGCAGAGACCATGGAGGAGAGCTGCTTATCATCTTTCTCTTCACACTGTGCTCAGACTGCCTGCTTACACAATTCATGAACTGCCCAGAGGTGGTACAGCTCCCTCTGTTGGCTGGGCACACCCAGGCTTTTGGTTTTTGTCAACCTGACACAGAAACCTATCACTGTTAAACCATACCCTTTCCTCTCTTGCTGGCCTCAACCACTAATAAAGAAAATGCCCTACAGACTTGCCTACAGGCAGTCTGAATGGAGACATTTTTATCAGTTGAAGTTCCTCTTTCCCGATAACTCTAGCTTGTGTCAACCTCACAAAACCCAAAACCCAAAACCAATCAAAACAATTGAGGCCTTGTCAATTTGACACAAAACATATCACTATTAAACCATAATCTTCTTTCTCTTGCTTTCCTGAAGATGTCATGTTAATATTAAAATGACAATATAAAACATTCCAACTTTTTTTCTTTTGGGCTTTTCGAGACAGGATTTCTCTGCATAGTCTTGGTTGACCTAGATTTACTTTGTAGATCAGGCTGACCTTGAACACACATCGATTCACCTGCCTCTGCCTCCCAAGTGCTGGATTCAAAGGTGTACACCCCAGCACCTCACTAAACATTCCAACTTTTTAAAAGTCCCAGTCTTTAATAAATTTTAACACTTAAAATTCCAAACTCTCTTTAAAATATTGAAAGTCGGGGCCAGGTGTGGTGGTGCATGCCTTTAATCCCAGCACTCGGGAGGGAAATGCAGGCGGATCCCTGTGAGTTCGAGGCCAGCCTGGTCTACAAAGCAAGTCCAGGACAGCCAAGGCTAACACAGAGAGACCCTGTCTCAAAAAACCAAACCAAACCAAACCAAAACCAAAACAAACAAACAAACAACAATAACAACAACCAGAGAGAGAGAGAGAGAGAGAGAGAGAGAGAGAGAGAGAGGCCCCTAAGAAACCCAAACAAACAAAAAAATTCAAAGTGTTTTAATTGTGGGTACCTATAAAATACAAATTGCTATATACTTTGTTCCGAGAGGGAAGAGCTAGAGCACAGTCACATCCCAAAGTCAGAGTCAGGCATGTGGCACTCACAATTTTCTGGGCTCCAGAGGGCTTCAGCAGCTCCACCACTGTGGTCCTGCGGGTTACAGCACATACAGCTGGTCTCATAGATTGAGGCCAGTTGCACTCCATGGATGCTGCTGTTCTTTGGTGGTTGCCCCATAGTCCTGGCATCTCCAATATTCTGCTACAACTGAGGCTGTGCCTTCACCAGTGACCTCTCCTGGCCTTTCACAGAGCCAAGACTCAGCTGCTCTCCCATGACCCACCCGCTCATGCCTTCAAAACCAGCACCATCTGGGTGACTCCTTATGCATTACCAAGTTTGGCTGCCAGCATGAAACACAACCTTGGCCTTCTCTGGACCACATCTTCTTTGTGTTGACCCTGAGGAAATTGTCCCAGAAAAATTCTACCTCAGGGATGCTGGTCTCTTAGTCGCTGATAATTCCTCAACTCCAGCTAACCAGCATTGATTGTCCAAGTAAAGCAAAGGTTCCGTTTCAGAGCTTCTGGTCTCTTCTATAACCACAGCTGGTTCTTCAGCCTCAGCTGCCCAGATTCTTAACACAAGGGATTAAATGACCCCAATAAAGTCCTTAAGGTGCTGTCAAGCTTCCTTCCGGAACTTGCCAAGCCAGGCCTTTCCTGTCTTCAGCACTTTTAACATTTTTACCTTCCATGTTCCTCAAGAATGGTTCACTGAGCTCTGAGCACCCAATGGCTTTTCCAGCCGAAAGTTCCAAACTTGCATGATCCCCCCTTAAAAAACACACCCACACACAACGTAGCCTGGGAGCAGGTGCAGAGATCCACAGCCAAACATTAGGCCGGACTTGGGGTACCCTGCAGAAAGAGATGTCAGGAAGTTTGAAAGAGCCAGAGGGGTCAAAGAATACCACAAGAGCACAGCCCACAGAATCAACTAAGTAGGGCTCATAAGGACTCAGAGATTGAAGCTACAATCAGGGAGTCTGTGTGGGTTTGAGCTAGGTCCTTTGCATATAAATTATGGTTGTGTAGCTTGGTGTTCTTACATATAATGGGAGTGTATGTGTGTATGTGGGGGTGGGTGTCTCTCTGACTCTTTCGGTTGCTCTTGGGACCTTTTTCCTCCTTACTGGGTTGGCTTGTCCAGCCTTGAGATGAGACTATGTGTCTAGTCTTATTGTAACTTGTTATGCTGTGTTCCACTGGTGTCCCCGGGAATCCTGCTCTTTTCTGAGTGGAAATGGAAGAGGAGAAGGAGCAGGTCCCAGGAGGTGAGGGAAGGGACTGGGAGGAACAGTGAAGGAAGGGGAAACTGCAGTTGGGATGTAATATATGAGAGACGAATAAAAAACAAAAAACACGGCAAGGTTGGTCATTCCCTGGTACCAATTTCTGTCTTAGTTGGGGTTTCTTTCTTTCTTTCTTTTTTGGTTTTCCGAGACAGGGTCTCTCTGTGTATCCTTGGCTGCCCTGGACTCACTTTGTAGACCAGGCTGGCCTCGAACTCACAGCGATCCACCTTCCTCTGCCTCCCGAGTGCTGGGATTAAAGGCGTGCGCCACCACGCCCGGCTTTAGTTGGGGTTTCTATCGCTGTGACAAAGCACTGTGACCAAAGGCCACTTGAAGAGGAAAGGGTTTGTTTCAGCTTCCGTCGCTGAGGGAAGTCAGAGCAGAAAACTGAGGCAGGAACCTGGAGGTAGGACTGAAATAGAGGCATCGAGGCATTCTTTTTACCTGCTTGTTCCTCGTGGCTTGCTTTCAGCTTGGTTTCTTTTATACAGCTCAGCCTGGTTTCTTATACAGCTTAGAACCACTAGCCCAGAGATGACCCTGCTCTCCCCCATGGCCTGGGCCCAGCCACGTCAATCAGAACAGGAAATGCCCTATAGACAATCTGACGGAGACATTCTCTCATCTGAGGGTTGAATCAGGTTCTCATGCCCATCTCCCCAAGCCCTGATTTTGCCTACTTTTAAAATTAGATTTCCAGCCGGATGTGGTGGCACACACCTTTAATCCTAGCATTCGAGAGGCAGAGGCTGGTGGATCGCTGTGAGTTCGAGGCCAGCCTGGTCTACAAAGTGAGTTCAGGACTGCCAAGGCTACACAGAGAAACCTTGTCTTGAAAAACAAAACAAAACACCCAACAATTACATTTCCTTTTTTGTTTTGTTTTCAAAACAGGGTTTTACTATGTAGCCCTAGCTCTCAGGCTGGCCAAGAACTCACAGAGCTCCACCTCCCCCTGCCTCCTCCGTGTTGAGATTAAAGGCATGCGCCATCAAGCCTGGAAGGTTGTCTTTTTTACTGATTGAGTAGTTTGGATCATTTCCATATTCTGGGCATATCTCCCACCAGATACCCAATGTTCAAATAGTTCTTTACCCTTTTGTAGGTTATTTGTACAAGCTCTCCATAGTGTCCTTAGAGATGCATAATTCTTAAATTTTTTTTAAAGATTTATTTATTTATTTATTACATATACATTGCTCTGCCCACATATGCACCTGCATGCCAGAAGAGGCCACCATGTGGTTGCTGGGAATTGAACTCAGGACCTTGGGAAGAACAGTCAGTGTTCTTAACCTCTGAGCCATCTTTCCAGCCCATAATTCTTAAATGTTGATGAGGTTTCATTTATCTATTTTCTGATTTCTTCTTAGAGCTTTGGGTTACATTTTGGCCTTCGATACATCTTATGCTGCTTTGTGTATCTGGGGTAAGAGAGGGGACCACATTCATTCTTCTGCATGTGAGTGCCCAGTTGTACCACATCGTTTGTTAACAATGTTGTTATCATCCCTGTTGAGTGGTCTTGGTACTCTTGACAAAAACCAAACGATTGTCAACAGGAGGTTGTATTTCTGGGCTCTATTCTGCTGATGTCTCTCCTGGTACTTGACGCCTTGGTACTTGCTGCAGTGTTGAAGTTTGAGTCTATGACTCCTGAAGCTCACCAAGATTTGGGCCCTTAAATTTCTAGGTGAATTTTTAAGATCAACTTGTCAATTTCTGCCCTCCTCTCAAAACCCAGTTGGAATACTTACAGTTATTGCATTGCTCACCAATTTACAAGTCTCGTCATCTGAACAGATTGCAGTCCATGAGCATACCATGTCTTTCTTTGACGACGTGTGGAATATTTTATTAATTTGGGATTTTTTCTTTGCTAGTGTGTAGAACTTGATTTTTCATAATTGCAAAACCTAACACCTTTCTCAGTAGTTATAATAGGTTTGTGTGTGTGTGTATGTGTGTGTGTGTGTGTGTGTGTGTGCATGTATGTGTGTATTTTTTTTTAGAATTTTCTATGTACATGATCATATCCTCTGCAAATAGTTCTACTTCCTTTTAAAATCTAGAATGTTTATTTTATTCTTGCTTTGGCTAGATCTCTAGTATAAGGTAGAGCAGAAGTAGTGAGAACAGATTTTTTGTTTTTTTGCTGATCTCAAAGGGACATGCAGTCACTGATGAGCGTGTAAGTTGTCATCTGTGGACTTTTCAAAATGTCCCTTACCAGGGTGAAGAATTCCCATTGCTAGTGTGTTGAATGCTTTTCTTATGAAGAGATGTTGGATTTTGTCAAACTTTTGTCTGTGCTGTTGAAATGATCATGTATTTTTTATCCTTTATTCTATTCATATGACACATTGCTTTGATTTACTTGCATTTGTTGAAAAGTATTTATGCTATTTTAAAAACCATAGGCTAGGTATGTAAGCTATTGGCAAAGCACTTGTCTTCCTAGCACAGAGTTCAAATTTCAGCAATTCAAGGCAAACACCTTTACACTGTGGCACAGACAAGCTATTCTTACTGTAGAGGAAAACTTAACCCAGCATGAAATAGATTATATTGCTTGTGGTAGAACAACATCCATATTTTTTCTGAATGTTTAAGAATTAATGATGCCCATTTTCTTAAAGCTTTTTAAGTATTTTATCTGCTTTCTTTTCCTATATTCCATCTGAAGCTAATAGGAAGATGAAGTCACAACAGAATGGAGAAGTTTGTGATACCACCATGAAACATTAATAGTAAATGTTAATAAGATGCCATCCACAAAGCTAATATTTAAAAAAAAACAACAACAACCAGAAATCAGTAGGGGTGGATTCTATAAAAGCAGGAGAATTTTCTCCAACTCTTCAGTGGTGTTTCTGCAGTTTGTGGCCAAGATGTAGGAGTGTCTGAAGATTTGCAGTGGTCAGGGCTGATCGGAACAGAAGTTGCTGCCTTTTTAGAACAATTCTTTTCTACTCCTTTGTTTCCAAATTGTGGAATGATAATTTCAGTATTAAAGTGAAAACTGTCTAAAGCACAAACCATCTCTTTTCATGCTTAAGGAAAACAGTTTTCAAGCTAGTCTCCAGTAGCTGGCAGGGTTTTTGTTTGGTTGTTTGTTTTGTTCGTTTTCTTTTGAGATGGTCTAACTATGTAGTCGTGACTGGCCTGGAACCTGGAACTCACAGTGTAGTCAAGGAGGGCCCTGGATGTACCATAATCTTCCTGCCCCATCCTGTCAAGTGCTAGAATTATAAAGGGAGCTTGTAGCATACAGTTTGAAAGTTTTGGTGTATGTTTAGGGAACAGGATATATTACAGTAAATACAGGGAAGTTCTGAATATTTATCATCATGTGTTCTCCTAGACTGGAGCGTGGTTCCTTCGGAAAATCCATTCCTAACTCAGATTTCATCAGTTCATGGCAAAAAGGTCATTCAGATATACAATTAGGCCATCAAACATTAGTAAACATTTCTACTACTGTCATGAATCCCAGAGCCAGAAGCGCCCATGCTTCCGAAACCAGTAGTCCTTTAGACATGCAAGACCACCTCCCTGGCCTAGAACTTCCTCCCTCCAGAAAAGCCTCCTCCTGCAATTAATCTCCGTCAGAAGAACAGCTAATATCATAGAAAACACTGAGTCTGCCATTTGGTGATGGCTCACCTTTAATCCCAGCACTCGGGAGGCGGAGGCAGGCAGATCTCGCTGAATTTGAGGCCAGCCTGGCCTACACAGTTAGTACTAGGGCAGCCTACATGTAGAAGCCCTGCATCCGGGGGGAGGGAGGGGGAACCCAAAACGAAACACTGAGTCCAGATTTACTAAATGTAGATAACTCCAGATTTCATCTGTATCTCTTTCCTCTTCTTACCTGAAAAGGCTTTCTAGCTTCAGAAACTTTAGCTTGGACCCAGACAAATCCAAAATGGTACCAAGTCATCATTTTAGTGCAAATCTAAACCATAATCTTGGCACAGATATTGGGTAATTCCATAGGTTATTTTGTCACATTACCAGCACATTGTGGTATGTCTTCAAATTTGAAGTGTGAATTATGAGTGGATATTTTCAAGCCTTACCCATTGGGAAGAGTTTATATACAATAGTCTGTGTCTGGACTTTGCTGCCTTGTACTTCAAAGTTCTGTTGGAAGCAGCATTGCTTCATTTATTCCTCACAGCTTGTCCATGAAATGTGTGCTTGTTAGTGTCTCTGTCTTTTAGCACGGGTAAACGGAGACAGAAAGTTAAGCACCCCAGTGTGGCTTCCAGCCTTGCCTTCTTATCCGTCATTGAGATCTTCAAACTGTAGCAAGTGCTGGCTTCATCTTAGAATTTAAGACTAGTATGTGGATGGCATCCATTGAGACATCTCTTGCATTATCTTCAGGGTTAATGTGTGTGTTTGACTGTTTTCCCTCCTTTCTTTTTTTTTTTAGGAGAAATATGGCGGACCCCTCTGAGCCAGAAGGACCGGTAGATTGGAAAGAGCGCTGCGTAGCTTTGGAGGCTCAGCTTATGAAATTCCGAGTTCAAGCAAGCAAGATCCGAGAGCTCCTAGCAGAGAAAGTGAGTGCTTCCCCAGAATTGATGTCACTATCAGTTACTGGACCCAGTGTCATCTGTACTAAGTAATCTCATAACCCCTCTGTGGGTGTAACCATTTTTAAAAATAATGAATATAGTTTAACTTTCTATGAAGTATTTGAAGCTATATTTGACATATTCTTTCACCAAATATGGGACAAAAGGCCATTTATTTGTGAGCACTAATGGAATATGGGAATATTACATGTTTGGCGAATACAGAGTTCATTCATTCCAGAAAGAAAGCTATAATTTATCTGACTTAATAAAGAAATTTAACAGTGTTTTGATCTGCTTCCTGTTGAAGAATATAATTTTAAGCCTGGTGTGGTGCCACGAGTTTGTAATCCCATCACTGAGGCAGGAGGATCACAAGTTTAAGGCCAGCCTGAGCCACACAATAAAACCCTGTCTCAGTGAAACAAATCAAACAAAAAGTTTTGAAAGATGATTTAGCTACAGCCCCAACTACCTGGACAAAAGCTTTACCAGTTATTTCCTTGTTGGTAACCCTTGTCAACATGTCTGGGTCATTGTCCCTGCTTCTCAACAGCTGACACTGTTAACCAGTGAGCTAAATAGAAGTTCTGTTTATTTGGGTTCTGATTAGTTAATCTTATTTTTTAATTTGTATAGCTCTCTCT
>OU015742.1:95294520-95341042 GCA_907169655.1 Acomys percivali
TCTCTCTCTGTCTTGTTACCGCCTTCTATGAGACCCTTCTGTTGAATGTGACTCTGGACAAGCATAGTTATCAAAGCCCAGGAAATGATCCCAGCCAACCAACCCTTTAAGAACGAAGCCTTGCTGGCTGAAACTGTGCTCCCAGCATTTAGCACCCTCAGATGTGAGAGCAGGAAGCCTGGGGTCTGTGCTGCGTGTGTCTGGCTGGCTCTTCTGGCCAGTGCTGCTTGGTGGTGCTAAGAGAAGGCAGGGCCAGCTGACTGGTCCTTCGGCAGCGGCCCTGGGGTGTGGAGAGCTCGAAGTTTACCATGAGTTCTGGGCATCCCAACCAACAGTCCTGGAGGAGAGTGAAAAGTGAGCACAGATGTGACCACAGGCTGCTCTAAACTCGGACTACAGCTTCAAGAGAAAAAGACTTGAATTTCACTTCATAACTGTGTACTCAACACCTGACACACATCCCTTAGTTACCATTGGATCCTCTGAAAGGCTTTTCTATTGTACTGTCTGTGCTTATTTTGATATTTGTTTAATTAGTCTTGCAGGTATGTCCCTTCCATCTTATATATATGACTGCAGGCTGCCTCAGCTTTGACTTAAATATACCATTCAGTGAGTTTGTGAGAATACAAGCTTCCCTGATTTCATCGTGGCTTAGTGGCTTTTTTTTTTTACCCAAATGACAAATACGGCATTCTAAGTCTTATTTTTTTATTGTTCTTAATATGTCCTGAACAGTAATTTCTAGTCTATTGATGAAATTCCTGTGGTATATGAAATACTGTGTTGAAGGGACCCATGAACCATACCAATGCTGTGGACTACCAAACAACCTTACAAAGTCATCAATTAATGGACTACAATGTAGTCAAAGAATCAAGACTTTGGCATTCCATCAGTTTTTAAATATCAATTTTTATTGTGTTAATTCACATCCAATGGACTACTTCATTTATTTGTAAGGAGTGAGGACACTGTGAGATTTAAACTCTTTTTCCTAAAAGGCAAATATAAATATTTGTATTTTATACTCTTCCTCACCTACAGATGCAACAGTTGGAGAGACAGGTGATCGATGCAGAACGTCAAGCAGAAAAGGCTTTCCAACAGGTAGCATATATTAATCTTTTCCTGCCTCTATGCATATGAAGATTGTTTGACTCAAAATAGTAGGGCAGCTCCCAGCCTTCCTGAAATGTTTTATCATTTTGACTGTTCATGAGCTCAGTTCATGGAGTGGGGAAATTGAACTCTCTTTTGTTCCTTTAGAGATTTTCCAAGAGGGAAAAGGACTTTGATTACAATACTTTATCTTTTTAGAAAGTCAAATGTGACTTGTAACAGCAGTCCTATCCACAATTAAGTTTTATGTATAAAAACTCATATCAGCTTTATGCATAGTAATAAAGAGCAGAAAATGATATGAACTCTATATTGTAGAAGAATTAGTAAGTAAACTTAAAGCCATGAACTGTTAAGCAAATATTTCAAATCGTGTTACTAAAAATTAATAGAGAAATTTGCTTAGAATTATATTAGGACAATATGTACAGAACTGTATATTTCATGTATTAATATTTGTGGGTAAGGAAAGTCAAATCCGTGAGTTTAAAAATAGTCTGAGAGGAAAGTAGAAATTTGCTTGAATTGTGCTATTAAGAACGATTAATTTTTCTCTGTTTTCATTCCTTTTTTTATATACTACTTTGATTCTTTAGATGATGATTTGATAAGTCACTTAGCCCTTTCTGGGCCCTGAGAACAATAAAGTGGCCAGCTTGGATGGGCACACCAGCCTGAACGTTCAATAATCTTTAAATCCAAAGCTTTTCATTTTATGAGAAGATCTGCATCACAGTCACTCAAAACAACCATCTCCAAAAGCTCCCATTCAAACCCCTCTCTCAGAAATGCATAGTACTGCAGCTGCACTGCCCTGAGGTCTAAAATCTTTCTTCTTAGGCTACTTTTGTTTGCTTGCTTTGGTGTGGTACCAGACGTGTTTTCTCTTTAAACTTGAGACTAGATTAGAATTTACATAGCAAATTGTTAAGAGTGGCTTAACAGATTTCTAAGCATCTTCAATCCAACCTAACTTTAATGTTCTTATCTATATTTGAAAAGAAACCTTAAAATTGTATTCCATGAAACTTCAACCACCTGTAAGAGGACAGAAAACAGCACAGTGGCGTCTGCAGGAGCTGGCTAGCTTGTGGCTCGTCCTATAGTGGCTCACTGTTCCCTCTACGCACCTCTACACTGGACTGCTTTGAAGAAGCCAGTACCAGAGATCATACAATTGCACCCATGAGTCCAGTTGAATGAAACCAAAGCAAATACTCCAAGAGAGTCTTACAAATTCCAACCACGGTAGCATTGGCATGTCAATAATACTAGCAGAACTTTCCTGATATGGCAGAGAGCTAGACACCATTCAGAACTCCCCCAGGCATGTCATAGTTGCTTTTGCTTTTGTTTCTCTTTAATATTTACTTTGTTTTTAATTGTGTGTGTGTGTCCAGCTCCATGTTTTTGTTTTTTAATTGGGGTGAAGTTCATATAACGTAAAATTAATTATTTTAAGACAGACAATTCACAATTATATAATACACAAATATATTACTCAACAGTTATATAATCAGCATCTCTGTTTAATTCCAAATTATTTCAATCATTTCACAGTGAACTGTGTTGCCCATTAAGCATTTTCTGTCACTTCCCTCTCCCTCAAGCTCTCTCATCCACAGACTTCTCTCTGTCTTTATGAATTTACCCACTCTGGCTAGAAAGGCAGGGCCTCGCTATGTGGTCCAGGCTGGCCTTACACTTGTAATCCTCCTGCCTCAGCCTCTCTGGTATGGGTATTAAAAGTATATGTCACCACACCTAGATTGGGTATTTCTTACAGAATTATTCATATAATATGTGACTTTTGTGTCTGGCGTTAGGATAATTTTGACCACACACACACATGCAAACACACGCACACACACACACAATGTTTTGTTTATTCATCTATTGGTGGATATTTTAGTCGCCTCAGCCTTTTGGTTAGTGTAACGAGTATATGTGCACTTGTATTTATTTGAGAACCTGTTTATTTCTTACATTATTTTATAATTAATACAAATAACTTTTATTAAAACAGCATATATGTATATGTATATGCTATTTTCCTCATTTCCCCAGCTAGCGTGCAGGTTTATTCAAATGGAGGTCAGAACTAGATTGACACATTTCATTTGCATCTTAGACTCTATTCTATGTGGTTTTTCTTTCTTTTGCTTCAGTATTTGCTGAAGATGTTGGTTTAGTTTTTTTCTCTCAAGCGTTCTGAAGTTTGAGTTTTGTTTATACCTTCCCACGGTGCTATTTAGCACATTCTTCTCACAATTATTATATAATGAGCATCTCTGTTTAACGCCAAATTATTTCCATCATTTCACAATGAACTGTGTTGCCATCACTGCTATCAAGTACATTTAGATTGAAACGTCTTACTTCCCCACTTTCATCTTACCCCTTTCATTTTTCCTCTCTTCTTTCCAACACTGCCTCTGGGGTGGTATCGCAGGCCCCTATCAGGAGGAGCCACACGGTGTCAAGCTCTCTTTTCCTGTGATATTAGCAGCCACCGATCATTTGCATACTAACATTTTTGTGGATATGTGTTCTTATCTTTCCTGGTTACACTTTGAAATTCTTATGTCACAGTGGGCGAAGTAGTCCCTTTAGTAAAGGTTGGCAAAGAGTTTCCTCGCGTGAAAGTCCAGATAGCATCCCTATGGCAGTGGATGGGAATTCTAAATGCCAACACTGCCACCATTTGGCTTTGTGTTAGTTATTTTTATACAGCTGTGCTTGTTTCTCAATTTTTCTCTTAACCCTGCTAGTGCACAAATAGTTGAGACTCTATTATATTATTTAAACAAGCTTCACAGCACAAAAACTGAGCAGTTATTAAGATATACTTAACCCTCTAAGCTAATCTGGTTCCCTCCCAGCATACATCCCAGAGATACTTGCATTTTGTAGCTTTTCTTGTTCCAGCTCTTTTTCCTCATGTCTCTTCCACCTCTCCCATGGCTCAATCCCCTACTTCCTCTTCTAACTCCTCCTCTCCTGGCTTGCAGGAAGTCCAGCCCTATTCTCTCTCCTGTTCATCAATTGGCTGTAAGCTGCTTTATTGGCATGTCAGGGGAGCAGAGTTTATAGCACTGAGACAGGAGATTCTCAGAACAAGGATTGCAACCAGATATGGGGGCTATAGAAATCAGCATTTGAATCACACAATAACCTTATGCTTACAGCATTGATATGCATTTTAATTTTAGTTATTCTAGCCCTGCTAATTTAAAAGAATGCTAATCTAAATTATCATCATTGGTGTGGTGAACAGAGATACACAAAACATTCCAGTTCTATAAGTCAAATTGATTTTGTTCAGAACTTAATCTCTTTATATCTTATAATGACCCTTGCCTAGAAAAAGAAATGCTTATCTTCTGAAAATGGCCCACCGAGTCTACCAAGATAGGAGATGAATGTGGGCTATAACATGAGAAAGGCTGGTATGACACAGATGTAGACATTCCTGTAAAATTGTGGTCCAGGCAAATATTGAGGCAAATTCTAAATCAGTTATTTCTCAGGGTTCTTGAAGAACAGTTTCCCCAATTTACATGCAACAGTGTTCTAAAGATTTAGGATGAAAACTCAGCATTTGAGGCGAGCACGTTCTTTCTCTTCCCCTCCCTCCCTCTTCCCAGAAACAGTGGGAATGATGCAGGGGAGTATGAGACCAAAGGTTGCCAAGGGGAAGTCTGTACAGTCAAAAAGAAATAAAGATGGAATTCATATTTCTCTGCTTTGGGAATAGACATATTTTTATCCAGGGTAAAAATCCAACATCTACCAACTTTTGGCTGGAGAACTTTTTTGATTTGAGTGTCAGGTTTGCCACTTATACCATGGAACTAGCATTGACAGCTGACAGCCTCTGTAGGCAGAGAGGTGCAAGAACACAAACTGTCAGGGTCGGTCAGCCTTCATCTCTTAACGATTTGCTTCAGTTTTCTATCTGCAAAATGTGGCGCAGTCTCCTGCCTGTCTCATAGGATTGTGTAGAAATGGAATAGGCTGTTAGGAGCAAAATACTTGGACTCTTTCCTAGCGCATGGGTGTGTTGAGTAAGGGTGAACTATTGTGAAGACTGAACCTGATTTAAATGAAGTGCCTGGCATGCAGTCAGCTCCCAGAGGACAGTGGTGGTGGCAGAGTACTGTTAGCAGTGTATAGCTTTATGCTACTCCCATATGAGTAGGATTTAAAAAAAAAAGTAGCTCTGGAAGTTGTGAGTGGCTCCCCAAACTATGCTTGGGTTCAGTGAATTGTTGGAAGCATCTACAGGATGCAGAAAAACCATACCTGGTTATGGTTGTACACAGGGAGAGAAACACATTTAAAATTCACAAAAGAAAAGGGCGTCGTGGGCAGCGTCGAGGAGCACCCAGGTCCATGTTCCTAGTCATTCTCTTCCAGTGAAGTCATACAGGGACACGCTTTCTCCTCCCATCAGTGTTGCACGGACAAGATTTACAGAGCATTGCCAACGCCAATACCCACAAAGCTTGGTATGCCGGGCATCGGTCTTGTAGGCCTGACCTTGGTTACTAAGATTCTAGCTTCCCCCATCTCTCTGTCCCCTGCCTGAGTCACACTGGTCTAGTGTGTCTCAAGATCCTGAGAGAACAGCAATGGATATTCACCATTGTATCAATTTGAGTGTGAGTACTCGTGTATTTAAACACTTGGTTTGCAATGGGTGGTTCTGTTTGTGGAGGCTTAAGAGGTGTGGCTTTGCTGGAGGAGGTATGCCACTGGCAGCGGGCATTGGGGTGCTAAGACCTCACCTTAAACCCCAGTTTGCACTCTCTGCTTCATGCTTGCAGCTCCAGATGTGAGCACTCAGCTTGCTGCCCTGGCCACCATGCATGGTTGCTGCCGGGCCTCCCTGTTGCCATAGTGATGGACTCTTATCCCTCTGCAGCCATAAGCCTGAGCAAGCCTTTGTTTCTGTAAGTTGCCTTGGATATGGAGCTTTATGACAGTGAAGGGAAAGTACCTGACACATTGTCAAGCACGTTGTGGGGACCGTTCTGATGTCCCCCAGGTTGTTAGGTAGTCAAGGCAGTCTCATTTGTAAGGATGTCTCAAGGGAGCAGAGCAAACCAGCCAGAGGCCAGTCCTATCTTCAGGATCTGAGCAGCCCAAGGCTGCTGGGTCTAGGTATTTGATGAATCCCTAGCTTAGGGACTTGAGTATCCAAGAGCATCGGGGAAAGTTAGAAGGGTGTGCTGAGCGGAAGCAACTAGCAATTTAGCCAGAAGAAAGAGAGAAAAGTTCCCTGAAAAGTATAACTGTTCCACACAGGAGGGCATATGTGTAGATATTTGTGAGAGTTTATTTAAACCAATGTGAATTTGTCTTTATACGCCCCCTCCAAGACAGGGTTTCTCTGTGTATCCTTGGCTGTCCTGGACTCACTTTGTAGACCAGGCTGGCCTCGAACTCACAGAGATCCATCTGCCTCCTCTCCTGAGTTCTGGGATTACAGGTGTGCGCCATTGCACTCTACTGTCCCTTTTTTTTTTAAAACGAATTATTTTTATTTTGTGTGCATTGGTTTTGCACGCATGTCTATGTGAGCTATGTCCGTGTGAGGCTGTCAGATCCTCTGGAACTGGAGTTATAAGCACTTGTGAGCTACTTGTGGTTGCTGGGAATTGAACCCTGGTCCTCTGGAAGAG
Organism: Acomys percivali; assembly: GCA_907169655.1. Lineage (NCBI taxonomy): Eukaryota > Metazoa > Chordata > Mammalia > Rodentia > Muridae > Acomys > Acomys percivali. Next base: position 95,301,330 of record OU015742.1, read on the forward strand.
CAGCCAGTGCTCTGAACTGCCGAGCCATCTCTCCATCTCCATAGGTAGTGCTTGTCACTGGTCAGTCTGAGTACCTAAAATTCTTGGATGGTTAAGGTTAAAGGAATGGGACAAGAGCTGGTTGTTTCCGTGTGTTGGTGGCAGGGCATCTTAAAAGGCTGCTTGTCTCCTGTAGACTGAAAGCGTTTCTTACATGTCTTACTCATGATTACCAAGGATGACTGGGAGTCCTGGACACAACAGGGCCAGCTGGCAGGCAGGATGCCGGGGACTATTTTGTGATGCTTTCAGAGACTTTGCAAATGTGCCAATATTTTTCTTGCCTCAGGAAGCCGTTCATCCAAAAGTAATAGTTACTTTAAAACATTTCAGATGACAACAGTTCATCCAAGGATCTTGGTTGTATTTATACATAACATGAGAGTGTGTTCCAGGTCCTAGCTGCCCAGAGGTGTAATAATACAGTAAATAACCTCTCCCAAGTAACAAAAGGGCAGTTTCAGGTGGTGACTAACTGTGCTTGCTCTGACTTAATAAAAGCAGACTATAGGTGAATGTCTGTCTCTAAGCTCATATGGTGCTGGGTGCTCAGACCTTGCTGTGCCATGACAAGACAAAAACAAAAACAAAAAACCTAACAAAGAAAGAAAGATTAGTTTTTGGTTCATGGTTTCAAGTCTGTGGTTAGCTGGCTCCCAAGGAGAGGTAAACATGGCAGAGAGTGCAGGTGAGAGGCAGAGGAGGGGGAAGGGGAAAGAGAGACGGACAGACCGAGAAGCAGACACACAGCCAGCACGGAACACGCACTTCAAAGCCATGCTTTCGGATGGTCCCGCCTCCAGCTGCGGGCCACCCTTCACCAGCAATGGCATCAGATCACTAGACCATCAGTGGATAATTACTGAAGTCAGAGCTCTCAGGATGCAGCTTTGTCTCAATGGCTGCGTCTACAGGCCTAGAGCAAGTCTTCAATCTATGAGCACTTTGGGAGATACGTCACATCCATACTGTAAGGTCATTTGAATTCTGTCCACATTGTTCCTTTCTCTCTGATGTGTGTGTGTGTGTGTGTGTGTGTGTGTGTGTGTGTGTGTGTGGGTGGGTGCGTGTGTGTGCGCGCGCGCGTGTGTGTTTGGAAATTTTACAGATGAATACATGCAGTTAGATCAGATCCACCCATGCCAATTTCCAAACTCCAATTTCTCCTGGGCCTCCCCTTGACAAAACCCCCCCACCCCACCCCCACCCCCTGCCTAACTCTGTGGTGTCACCGTCTTCCTCCCCTACTTTCTTTTTCTTCTTCCACTCTGAGTCCGATTAGTCCAGTTATACACATGGGTGTAGGGCATCATCCACTGGACCATGAGCATCCAGCCGCGGGCCACATTACTGAAGTACGGGCTTTCTGTCTCCAATGGCCATCAACTGCCAATAGCTACTGAGCTGAGGTGGGGCCTAGTGTAGCTCTTCCTTCTTCATGTGAGAGTGCTGATTGGCTGGACCTTGAGGCAGCAACCACAGCTGCTGTGACAGGAGTTCGTGAGTACAAGGGCCTCGTTGTGCCCACAAGACATACTTTCACAGCAGTCTTCCCCCCAGCCCTCTCTTCTGAGCCGTGGTAGGAGGAAGGGGTGCATACAGATATACCACAGTTCAGGCTGCACACTCTACAGTTACTGACTCACTCTTAACCTCAGACGCTGCAGGAAGAGACTTCCCTGGTGAGGTCCGTCCTTCTTCCACGCCCAGCTTTCCTGTGGGTGCAGGGATCCGAACTCAAGTCTTCATGCATGCACAGCACAGCACAGCACACACTTCAGCGACAGACCCCCCCCCCCCCAGCCTCACTTGTCTTCCGTGAGGTTTACTTTCTACTTTATTCTCAGAGACCAAATGACATATCTGGGTCTGCTCTCTCCCTCCTTCTATAGCTACGGAATATCCTGGTTATAACTGGAAAAATGTCTGGAGATTGAGCATTTACTCTGTTTTTCTCCTGCTGGGCTATTTTTCATGGCAGATTTCTTAGGTAAACCTTTGTGTTTGGTTTGAATTTTTATGGCTCATCTAAAACTAAAACAAAAAAAAAAAATCAGTTTTATTAAAGCCACTTAAAATTTTGAAAAACAGAATACTTTTTCCTCCTCTGCTTTTGTGTTTCAAAGTTTCCAGCTGTATGTGTGTGGTGTGTGTGCATGTGTGTATATGTGTGTGTATCATATATGTGTGTGTGTATGCATGCATCTGTGTATATGTCTGTATGTGTGTGAATGTGTGTATGTGTTTTGGCATGTGAATCCAGGTTATATTTACACAGTGAATCCAGGGATAAAACCTGGTATTAATGTTTAAAAAATAAAACAAACTGACCTTCACAGCTTTCTTCTAAATATATCCTGTAGTCAAACATGTCTAAATTTCAGCTAACTTTAAGGATTAAAATGATGGAAAGATTTCTTTTGTTTGAACTATCATCTCCAATTTCTCAAATGCATTCATATTTTTCTCCTTTATGCCTATAGCCACTGAGCTTCCGATAAAATTACATTCTTACCTACTTAGACTATTATAATGATATTTCTTTATAGAATATTGTTTAGTGTTCTATTTTCTATCACAAACGCTTCCCTTCCTCAGACCCTCCCATGAAGTCTCAGGGAGGCTTCCTACCATGCAGGGATGGGTTTGTGATCTGCAGAGAGAGGAAAGGCACAGTTAGCAGGCAATAACCAGAAGTCAACCTCACTGGGTTGGGTGGATTCAGTGTGTGGGGGTGAGCAGACACTTTGCGCCCATGGTCCTCAAAGATTCCTTATGCCTCAGTGTGCTTTGCAGAAGATCTGAGTAGAGTCTGTGTGTCTTAGACATGAAAAATGAGATAACACTCACCTGCCTGCTTCACAGGTTACTGTTACTAACCACATTCTTACTGTTGCGTTGGATGGTCTTTGATTATACTTAACATCTCTCACCTCCACTAGGATGTAACTTGATTCAGGAAGAGATGTGCAGGTCTGTCTTATTCTCTGATGCTTTCCTAGCCTGGAACTGGAGAGTATCTGCTGCCTGTATCTTACGGTTTTGGTGCTTCTTTGTTTGTAATGATTTTGCTATTTGGGCTTTAAATTTCTTTGGTTTTCTTTTTTCTTTTCCCTTTTTCTACTGTGCCTTTTTGTTTTAATGAAAATTCAGTTTTTCTCCTCAAAATGTGTTTGTTTGTTTTTTGAGACAGGGTTTCTCTGTGTAGCCTTGGCCATCTAGGACTCACTTTGCATACCAGGCTGGCCTCGAACTCACAGCGATCCCCCTGCCTCTGCTTCCCCAGTGCTGGGATTATAGGTGTGCGCCACCACACGTGGCTCCCCACATGTGTTATTATCCGGGCCATCCAATTTGAGTTTTATCTCACCACTCACTATCTTTCTTTATATTCATGTCTAAATGTGGCCAGGAACTTTTGATTCCATATGAAAACCTTGCATACTATCATTTTTGTAGTAGATACGTGCTATACCCTGTGTAACTGCAGCAGTCACAGCATTTGCCACATAGTCTTCAGATTTTATAATCACCGTAATATATTATACCTTGCTGTTTAATATTTTCAGTTTGTGATACTTTTTTTTTTTTTTTTAGGTTTTCCGAGACAGGGTTTCTCTGTGTAGTCTTGGCTGTCCTGGACTCACTTTGTAGACCAGGCTGGCCTTGAACTCACAGCGATCTGACTACCTCTGCCTCCCGAGTGCTGGGATTAAAGCCCTGCGCCACCACGCCCAGCACAGTTTGTGATACTTTTAAGAACCTAATGTTAAAAGTAAAACTCTAGGCTTAAAACTGTGACAAATTAAGTATGGCATAATGTCATCTTACCCTCTGACTTTAGGTACAAGTTATGGAAGAGAAACTGAAGGCAGCTAATATTCAGACCAGTGAGTCGGAGACACGACTCTATAAGAAGTGCCAAGACCTGGAGTCTGTCATGCAGGAGAAGGATGACACCATTCAGAGCTTGGAGCTGCGGCTTGAAGAGCAGGTTAGGAAAGCCGAGTCGTCACTTGTATTAACACGTGCTCGTGAGTATGGAATTTAAAACGTAGCTTAGATCCCTGAGTATGGAAAGCTTGTAATCGTAGGATTAGGTCACATGTGTTGGTAAGAGGTACAGGGAAAATGCTGTTCCCTCCATGGCTTGGGTGACTAAAGCCTCAAGGTAAGATCTAGTACTTTGTATTACATGTGTGTTCGTGAGTGTACATGCATGCATGAGTGTATATGTGTGCATGTGTGTGTCTGTTTGTATGTCGCTATGTGTAGAGGTCAGAGGGTAACTTACAGAAGTTGGCTCTCTCCTTCCACCATGTGGGTCCAGGTGATGGAACTCACACCCTCAGGCGTGGTGGCAAATGCCTTTCCTCGTGGGACATCTCTCTGGCCCCAGACTTAGCCGATATTTTTAGATGTGTTGCTGTTCTTTATATTCAGACTTTGGAGTTTAAATGTGATGTTTTTCATTTGGAAATATTTAGCTTATACCAGGCATAAAATATTTGCAGCCCTGCTTGTATAGTGGTGCATGCCTGTAATGCCAGATTTCTAGAGGCCGGCACAGGAGGATCATTAGTGTGAGGCCAGTCTGGACAATATAATGAGACTATCTAAAGAAAAAATATGTGCAGACTACAGAACACATTTATGTCTGAACTAACCCTCCTGCTCAGAAGTGTACAGTTTTCAGCTGCTTCGTATGAGCGTGTGGAGTACTGTCTGTCTTAAAACAAAACTTCACTAGGGACTTCAGTGTAACAGCTCATCCTCGTCGGTCTAGTACTTGAGCGGCTGATGCAGGAGGATTGCCAGGAGTTTGAGGCCAGTCTGGGCTACACACTGGATTAAAGGCCAGCCTCTGGGTTACAGAGTGAGACCTTATCTCAAAGACCAACAAAAATTTGCATTAGGATTAAATGACTACATAGGTAGCCACTTAATACCATTTAAACGTGACTGCTGTGTTTGTTAAATGCATTAACATTTTCATTTGTTGCTCACTTCTCTGTGGGGTCAGTGTTTTCAGCTTTCTAGCAGCCGAATCCCCACCCGTTATGATTTATATGGTATTCGCAGTCTCTGCACAACCTGCCCAGTGTGATTTATAGGGCAGTCTCATTCTCCATAGTCTTGTGATCCGAGCCAGGTTTTAAGGCTGCTATGTGAACTTGAGCTTCGCTGTGTTTGTTTTTCTGGGTTTAAAAAAAAAATTTAGAGTTTGAGGGAGAAAATAACCCCAGTCCTAAGCAGATTTGTGTTCTCCTCCCTCCCATCCTAGGAGACCCAATTCTACTGGTCCAGAAATAGTTCGTTTTGTTGATCTAGTCAGAGGATTCACTTCACTGTATGTGTGTCTGAGTGAAAGAGAGGAATGCTGCTTGCAGGACTAGACAGGCACTTCCTGTTGCTCCCACAGAACACCTGACAAGAGCAACTCGAGGAAGCAAGGGGTGGCTTTACTCACAGCTTGAAGCTACAGTCTGTCACCACAGGGCAGACGTGGCCTCTGGAGCTTGAGGCAGCTGGCCGCCCTGTGTCCCCAGTCAGGAAGCAGAGAAAGACAAGCGCTGGTGTTCAGCTCACTGTCTCCTTTTTTTCAGCCCTAGGAAGGATGCTCTCTGCGCTTTAGGCGGGTCTTCCCACACCAATTGACTCAGTCTAGAAAACTCCTGAGCGGTGCCCAGGCCTTGTTTGCCTGAAGCTCTTGAATCTCATGAAGTGTACAGTGTGGTTTATCGTAACATCTGCGTGGGCCGTTTGGTTTCTTTATCTATCTGCTTAACAGTTTTCCCTTCCTTCCTTCTTTCCTTCCCTCATTTCTTTCTTTCTGTTTTTAACAAGATTGACTACTGCCCAGGCTGGCCTAGAGCCTCCTGCCTCACCCCCAAGAGCTAGGAGAACAGGCATGTACCACTATGTCTGGCAATTTTTGGCTTTTAAAAATTTGGTTGGTAATTTGGAGGTAAATATATAGAAGTAAACAGGATTTTAGGTGGATTGGCCCAGGAGCTTATATTTGAACTAAACAAATTGTTGATGTTATTTCAGAAACAAATGCGAATCCAAGAAGCTAAAATAATAGAAGAAAAAGCAGCTAAGATCAAAGAATGGGTAACAGTTAAGTTAAATGAGGTATTTATTGCTATGTTTTTCCTTTATTATTTTCTTCTTTTAATTAGTCTTCAGAATACGCAACCATGAGTGAGACATAAAATTCTGATCAGTTGGTAATGGTCCTATAATTTTGTAAACTTGTGATATATTGCTTTCATTTTAATATCCATTAAATTTTTAAAATTTAAAACTATTGATAGAGTCATATTGGTGACTGCAAACAGCCATATTTCAATAGGCTAATTTAAAAATAATAATGAGTATTACATGTATATGTCATCAAATTAATAGGGTTGGTATCTGAGAAGCACAGACTAAATTCTAAAATAGTTGTTTTAAAATTATTTTACAGTGGAAAATGTGCAGGGTTGAAAACTCTCAGCTCTAAACAAATAAATATTGATGACATAATTGTTAAGGTTGATAGCCAATGCTACCGAGTTCACCAGTTTGCAGATAGCATAATTATATATTGTTATTTTCTAAGCTAAAATTTATAATTTATTGATTCACTTGAAAAATGTAGTTTTGGGGGTTAAAGAATGTCATTCTGCTCTTTTAGCTGGAAGTGGAGAATCAGAAGCTTCGGTTCATTAACCAAAACCAAACTGAGGAGATACGAGCAATACAGTCAAAACTGCAAGGTACAAATATTTTCACTAAGAGCTTTTTTTTTAATTTGGCTGTATAGGAGTTTACTATTAGTGTTTTAAGGGTCTGGTTATGAATGTCACATAAGATGCTATTGTCAGCAAATGAAAAAGAATTTCTCCATCCCACCAGAAGCCCTTTACTTACGTGGTGTTGGACTAAAGAGTCAAAAGCAAAAAGATGAGTGATGACATAATCATTTACCAAAGTGACTGTTACTTTGGTCAGGAAACATGACTGCATAGCAGTTTGACCTCTCCCACCTAAAGGGCAATTCATTTAAGGTCCAAAGAATTCAATTTGCTAAAACTACTACATGTTAGTGTTAGCCTTGGAGTTCAGGGGTCCCAGGCAGCTGGTCCCAGGCTCTAATGGTACTAGCGTTTTGTTTCTTCCAAGTGACTGAGTGCTTCATCTCTCTGTTACCTTAACTGACTGAGAACGGTACCTATGAAGCCAAATAGTAGGAGTATTTGTATTAGAGGTTTGTACTTCAGTCTTCTGAGACTTGAACTTTGGCTTCAGGAAAGAATAAATCCTTTTAGAGGGGATTAACAAATCGGAAATGTAGTGTAGTTGTGCCCGCATTGAGGGCTTTCAAGAAGGCTCTGGCTTCACGCATGCCAAACACACCCCTGAGGGCAGCTTGGGGGTGTTCTGTGGGTTCTCGGATACCTCCTCTGGTTGTTGTAAATGATACAAAACTCAGTTCACTCACGCATTATCAATGCCCTAATCTTCCCAGGATTAAGTCTTCCGAGCAAGGATATTCTTGCCAAATGTGAGTGTCCATTGATAATGCCAGAATGTCTACACTAGGCCTGGCCTATTTAAAGAAGCATTCAACGGCCGGGTCTTCAGTTCAGTGCTAGAGTGATGGCACAGCACGCGTGAGAGCTCTGGCCTAAAGCCAGCACCACAAACATACAAAAAAGATGTTTTCCCCCAAGAGATCATTATAAAACTTGACTACTCCCTGCACTGCAGGAAGTGTCCTGTACCTGGTGGTGATGGCCACCGGTCATTTATGACCACTGAGCACTTCACATATAATCGTTGCCGCGAATGAACTGGGTTTAAGCTGTCTGTTCATTAGAATTTACTTGAAGTAGCTTTACCATGCTAGAGACTACCACTGTCAGACAGACACAGCTAAATGTTACTGAATAACTTGAAAATGGTAATGCAGTCTTGAATATTTAATTTCAGGTACTTTTGCTTTAGAAAAGAAAATCAGTTATTTTCGGTTTTTGCTTCAAATGACTTTTTTTTCTATTTATCCATTTTGTGTTATGTATAAGTGCACTCACCTGAGATTGTGTGTATGGAGGTCAGAGGTCAACTTCACTTACTTTCTTTTATCACCTCTGACTTATTTTTGACACAGGGTCTCTCACTGAGCCTGGCTAACTAAGAACCTTAGAGACCTACCTGTCTCTGCCCCCCCAACCCCACCCAGGGTCTGGTTATAGGCTTGTGCCACCACACTTGGCTTTTATGTGGCTACTGGGGACCCAGGCTCAGATCCTTAGGCCCAGCAAGCTCTTTTCCTTCTGAGCATCCTGTGTCATGCTTTTGGACCGTTATAGAAATTGCCACAGCCTGGATGTTCTGAGTAGAATTTTGGATATCAAAAGTCCTTTGTATTTTCCACTTTGTGGTTTGCATTCCCTTTAACTTTAAAGGCTGTGTAGCTGTCATGCAACCAGAGGGTAGCACACCATCCTTGTGGTAAGCATGCAGTTGCACACTTGGATGAAGAAGAGATGAAGCCACAGGTGTGTGTGATGGGTCCACAGCTTTGAGACTCAGCTTCCACCTTGCTTCTTTGCCTCCCACAAACCTTGCATCCCGCATAATGCACTAAGACCATACTAGTGTGACTGAAAGAACATGATTCTTTTCAAGAGAGAGTTTCTCTGTGTAGCCCTGACTGTCCTGGAACTCTCTCGGCAGACCAGGCTGGCTTCAAACTCACAGAGATCCACCTGCCTCTGCCTCTGAGGGCTGGGATTAAAGGCGTGCACCACCATGCCCAGCTGAAAGACAATTTTAATGTCCTACTACTTACTAACCATGTTATATCTATAGACTATTTTTATATTAATAATATGATTGTGATAGCACTGGTTTCCTGAAGGAATATATAAAGTTGTTGATGAAAGAATATACTTTTTTGAGGGGAGACAGGGTCTCTCTCACTGTGTAGCCCAGGCTGTTCTGGAATGCAGCATGTAGCTCAGGCTACATCCACTTCCCCAGCCTCTTGAGTACAGGGTTTCAGTTGTCGGCCACTGTGCCTAGCAGGACAGTCTACTTAGATCATGTTACCACTTGCTTTCATTTCCTCCGAATGACAAAATGTAGACACTGCCATAACTGACGGGAGCGCCATATTTAGAACCAAGGTCTCCTGTGTTCACGACACGCACCTTCACTGAAGTAGGTTGGATGTACCAATTCTATTTCCAAAAGATTGCCAATTCCCTTGACAGGCCTGGCTTGCAATGCTAGTTGTCACTGACTAGCATTGGGTCTTTGGGTTTTATATACTAAGAGATTCTGAACCCTGGAAACTAGGCTTAGATTGGAGCAGGATTCCATAGATAAGCTAGATTTAATGTACTTTCACACATATTATAAAATGTATACATATTATAAGATATGTATATTTGTACATAGTATAAACACAAAATATATGTATATATTACATACACACACATACACACACACACACACACACACACACACACACACACACACACGTGCGCGCACGGTTGTTTGTTAGTATCTCCAGATGACTGATTCCAGGATCCCCATGGATACCAAAATATGAGACTGCTCTAGGTCCTTAAATAAAATGGCCCAATGTTTGTGTATAATGTGTTACACAAATCCTCCTGAAAATTTAAGTCATCTTCAGGTCACTACAGTGCCTAGTGAAAGGTAAATAAATATTGCACAAACATTTGTTAGATTGTATTTTTTTTAAGAGACTCACAGTAAAATATCTGTACATATTCAGTAGAGACCATTTTTTTCTGAATATTTTTGACCCACCTTTGGTTAAATCCACAAATGCAGACTCCATGAGCCTGAGGACCAACTGTCCGTAGTTGTTACTGTATCTATTGTCAATCAGTTCTCTGATGATCAACATAAAAAACTTTAAAGTACCTCTGAAGAATATTCTAGAAATATTTTTCTTTATTATCAGTTGCTACTTAGTGTAGCCTACTTCACCTTCGGTTGCTTTCCCAGGGCTCTGAAATCAGCTTGCTCAGGAACTTTTCTTACCCCAGCCTCCATGCTTTGGATCTTACAAGCAGCAACGTGAAGAATCCTAAAGATGGACAAAACCATGATAAGCAATCTGAGGCCTGAACTCAGGTCACCACGCTGGGTAGCAAAGCACCTTTACCACCCACACCTGCCGACACACACACACTGCACCCACCCACACCTGCCGATACACACACACACACACACACACACGCACGCACGCACGCACGCACGCACGCACGGACGCGCACATACACACACATATGCACGCACGCACGCACGCACGCACGCACGCACGCACACAGATTTAGGGGTCTATGCTCTGCGTCGGAGTTTCCATTTACTATACATAAGTATAAGATGAAATTCAGTCTTTTTTTTTTTCCTGGTGTTAGGATGGTTTATTCACGTCCATGTGAGCTTGTGTTCAGTGTCTAACAAACAGCTATAAAAAAAAAACCACCCCAACACCGTCTTGTTGATGACCTTGCAGAGCTCCAAGGGAAGAAGGCACCCTGCGCCTCCACACCAAAGCTCTCGGAAGGGCAGCGCCTGAGCAGTTTGACCTTTGGGTGCTTCTTGTCCCGAGCAAAAAGTCCTCCTCGCCTAGTAAGATCTGAGGAAATGAGCAAGATGGCGTCGAAGGAGCCCGAGTTCACGGAAGGGAAATGCGTAGAAGGTACTCAGGAACTAGAGCAATCTACCTCAGCATTTTTCAAAAAGCAGAAACATCATTCCCTAAGATTGTTCAGAGCTTACCTTGGGTTTCCTCAACACCCCAGTGCCTCATGGGAGTAGTTAATACGAGCCAGAGGCACATAGCACCGAACTTCCTGATCTAGTTATCGTGAGATATAGTTGTTGTTGGTTTTTTTTTTTTTTTTTTTTTTTTTTTTTTTGGCCAAGGGCACAAAGAAGCTGATTTCCCCCCTGCCCCCTCCATCTTAATGCTTTTTTTCTTTCGTGCAGCAAGTGGAAAGGATATTCAAAATGTAAAAGTTTATAATCTTATTAACTACAAAGTCCACCTTTTAGCCCAGTTTCAGATGAGAACTCTGAATTTGTATTCACAGCTTCTGGAAAATATTTTTAAATTACCTAATATTAAACATGAAATTAACATGGGCCTCCCAGACACATAAAAGAAACGAATACTTGGTGGCGGGTATGTGTGTGTGTGTGGGGGGGTACTTTGATAACTACTTTGATTCTTTGTTACTTCGGAGAAGAAAACACTGCCTAGATAACCTCGCCCTGGCCCTGTGTGATGATTTCCACTCTTCCATTTTCCTAGCCTCCCTCTGAATTTTTCCTGTTGGTGCAGCTGCCAACTACAATGGCTGTCAAAAACACAGCCTGGCTGTAACACCCCAAGGACGATCCTTTTTTTTGTTGTTGTTGACTTTTCCCCCAGAGTTCTAGGAGGCCACAGTGGACTCTGGTTTTCTTCCAACGCTCTAGAAAAGTGACAGCGCGGAAGCTTGCCCCTCGCCTGGGTTTTGACATTTTGGGAAGCACTGATGGTTTTCCAGTGGGAAGGCTGCCTTGATACTTGCCTCTTAATGATACTCCCCTCTTGTTTACTTGTCCAATTGGAAAAGTAAACCCTTTTCATCTCCCCTCCACTGTACAGCAGTCAACTGAGCATCGCTGAGGTCACCTGCACCAAAGCTCTGGCTCACTTGAAAGAAAATGGAACCAGTACCTGCTCTAAAGCTGGAAGCCATGTTTGGTCAGCCCCTCATGCCTGGGGTGTGCGGGTCACATTTGTGTTCTCATAGTTCCTTTCCTGCTCAATCTGAAGTTTTAAGTCATTATTTTTGAAGCTGCTGGCGCATTACATTTCTTTCTCCTCCTCCTCCTCCTCCTCCTCCTCCTCCTCCTCCTCCTCCTCCTCCTTTTTAGGTTTTTTGAGACAGGGTTTCTCTGTGTAGCCTTGGCTCTCCTGGGCTCGCTTTTGTAGTCCAGGCTGGCCTCGAACTCATAGCGATCTGCCTGTCTCTGCCTCCCAAGTGCTGGGATGAAAGGCGTGCGCCACCATGCCCGGCTTTGCATTGCATTTCTCACGGTGCTAACAAAAGAATCCAGGTCGAAAGGCATTTAAAGAGGTTGTTCTGAGTATTAAAACACACGTTGTAGTTAAGCAGAGAGCAGAGGAAAGCTGCTTCTGTGATTTTGCACATTCCACGTACTTGAAGCGTAAACACTAAGTTTGATTCTTAAATCATGGCTTCGTGCTTAGGTCAGGCTCGCATTATGATGACTGTGAAGGGTTGCCATTTTCTTTGCTTCTAAATTGGAATCAATGGCGTTCATTTTTTGGTGGCTTCTTCCTTTGATGGTAAAACGCACCCCACTTCACACTCTGCTCCTTTTCTCTTTAGATTGTTGACAACTTTCATTCCCCAACATACTCATTTGTTAAAAACAACAACAACAACAACAGTTTACTCCTGTTACAATTACATGGAAGCACAAGGTTTTTTTTTTTTTTTTTTTGCTTATATCAGTCCTGTATTTTTCAAACATGCTTAAGAAGGCGTAAAACTAACAAAACAGGATAAGCTGACCTCATTCACGCGAAACTGCCGGTCTCTGCAGTGTAGTTGCGTCAGGCAGCGCAATGTACACTTACGGCGTAGTTACGTAACGGTTTCATTGTTAAGGGCAACCTGCCAATGTCATGTATCTTCCTCTAGAGATGGAAATTGCAGAGAAGCCTGCTGATAACCAAGGCCAAGAGAACGGCAGAAGCCAGGGAGAGTTGCAGGAGACCTCTCGCTGCTCAGAACAGAACCGGAAAACGAGAGCAAGCTTTGGAACGGACGGTGGTACATCCCAGAATTCCGGGGTTCCAGTAAGTGACTGGAGTTCTGATGAGGAAGATGGAAGCAAGGGCAGATCCAAGCCCAGGCGCACTTCCACCCTTTCCAGCCACACGTCCGAGGAGGGCGTGCCGTGTGGCAGGATGGGCAGCGAAGCTTATCTCACCGCCTCTGATGACAGTAGTTCCATATTCGAAGAAGAGACTTTCGGCATTACCAGGCCAGAGCACAAGACACTGTATTCTTGGCAGCAGAAGGCTCCGTGGAAAGCTCAGAATAGCCTCGCAAAGGGTAATTCTCAGTCAGGAGGAAAGGAGCAAGACAGTTCCTCAGATGAACTGAATAAAAAATTTCAGTCCCAGAGACTGGATTATTCATCCTCATCAAGTGAGGCCAACACCCCAAGCCCTATTTTAACCCCAGCTTTAACCCCCAAACACCCTAACTCACTCCCTGGGAAAGGAACACAGTTAGTGCCTTCAGCATATCTGCCACCCCCAACGCTAAGGATCCCCAGTGTTTTCAGTATAAGCGTGGCACTCACCAAAAGGCACCTGAGCCAGCCCCAGTTATGTTCAGACCGGATGTTTGGCACCAACAGGAACGCCATAAGCATGATCCGGCCACTGAGACCTCAGGAAACTGATCTTGATGTGGTTGACGGCGACAGCACGGACATTGTGGAGCACATGGACACAGGCTGTGAGGATGGGTTATTTTCCTATGACTCCCTGGATCCTCCGTTTGCAGATGACCAGGAGAACAGTGAGCCCACAAAGAAGGCCTCGGGCAACAAACCGCCCACTCCTCCTCTGCACCGATTTCCCTCTTGGGTAATTACATGGCTGTGTGCACTGCGCACACAGGGGCCTTCTTTCAGCACTCAGTCTCAGCCTTTGTACCCCCTGTTGCTTTTCAAACTCAGCATTGTTCTGACAACTTGCAGTTTTTAGAATACAATTTCCCCTTTTCTTCCCCAACCGTGCTCTGAATAATTGAGAAACAAGACAGGTGGAAATTCAAAATATGACTTTATTCATAGATAAGAGAATTGGGTGGGGGGGAGGAAGGCGATGAGCTTTTCAATATTAGAATTTGGAAGGAGATTTGTTCACTCAGGCCCAAGCTGGACCCTGAGCATTCCAGCTTCCTCCTGGGGAAGCACGGCCAGTTAGTGCCTTCAGCATACCTGCCACCCCTAAAGCTAAGGATCCCCAGTGTTTTCAGTATAAGAGTAGCACTTACCAAAAAGGCACCCGAGCCAGCCACAGTTATGTTCGGACTGCATGTTTGGCACCAGCAGGAATGCCCTGTTGGTGTTGGCATAAGTGAGGCCCTTCTAACTCACCCAATATAAAAGATGCTTGTTTCCTGTGGGAGCTTCTCCTCTAAGGAAAGGAGAGAGGGAAGGTGCTGGGCTGGGAGTGCCAAGGAAGTGACAGAGTGGGGGTAGAGAGTAGGAGTGCTCAGTGACTGGAGGCCCCACGACCCAGAAGGAGACTTGAGGGGTGAAGGGGAGGCATTCTGTAACTGATACATCCCCCGTGACTCTGTTGGTCCTGGGTCTCAGCTTTGCTATTTACTTGGTTAAGACAGCTTTCACTTTACTCGCCATGGGCTTATACACCCCTTACCTCAGCTAAAGTGCCTTCCTGCTAGCCCAGAAGGGACCTGTTTTCTATGCAAGCATTGGCTGTGACTACAAAGCCTGCCTGTCAATTGTTGATATTTCTTAGGAATGAATATCTATCTACACTGCTTGATTTTTTTTTTAAAGAAAAACCTCTCCTAATGGGAGGGCGAGCATGCCGTGGTGCACATGTGGAGGTCAGAGGACAGCACGCAGGAGCTGGCACTCTATTGTACCACGTAGGTCTCTAGGATCAAACTCAGCTTGTCACACTTAGCTACAAGCCCCTTTGGCCACTGAGCCACCTCATTTGCCCCGAGATTCTATAGTTAAAGTTAAGTGAATTGGTCTGTTTTGTAGACTTATGTTTTCCTTTCCATATTGGCACAATTTAACCTCTGGCTTCAAAAGAAACTCTCCTGGGTTGCCAGGTGTCTTGGGTGTGGGAGCCATGTTCTTGTCCTGTGGCTATTTTATTTAGTGGCCACTGTCACTGTAAGCAACTTGCAACAGCCATGGCTTCCCTAATATAAATTCAGACTTAAGAGATGTGTCTGCTTTTTATTTACTTTCACGAGGACATTTTTTCCTTTTGGTATCCACATGAAGCAGCCTCTTGTTTATTGCTAAATTCTACATGGCACAAAAAAAAGTAGAAACAAATGGCATGTGGATGTCCGGAATTCTAGTTATGTCACTCTAAGGCTGGCTTCTTTTGTTATGTTGAAGACTTTCAAAGATTGATGTTAAGCTTTCAAGTTCATTTTACTTAGCAATTTTACCTTTTCCTTCCCTTCCTCTTTCCAAGCTATTTGATCCTGGAAAAGTAGCATTGCTTCTCAAACTTTCTAATGTACTGACACCGGCAAAGGTTCATAGGCATTTGCAGGTGCCCAGGAGATGTTCTAGCTAGCTCAGTCAGTGATGCTAACTCAAAGCAAGCCTCCCCTGGTTGAATTGGAGTACCAGGCGGAAGGTAATAGTCACTGTGACTCAGAAATACCTCTGATGGCCCGCTCTTTATAAGTGACCTGGTTTGGCTCAGCTTCCTGCTCGATCCCAAGCTCACATAGACACCAGCTGCCTCGGACCTCCTGCTTAGAGTTACGCTCTGTGTGTGAACCCTGCCCGTGCAGAGGAAGCACAGCATGTCCATTCTATTCTGTTTGGCCCTCACCCCATCATCAATGACCTCGTGCCAGTTGCTGTGGCCACTGGCCATCCTAATAGAAGAACATGGCATCAGTTGTTCTGGTCCAGGCAACTGTGTTCAAGTTTAGACCTTTTATAAAAAGAATAGCACGGTGAATTAGGTCCTGTGGAGCACTGGGCTCCTTTTCCTCGTTAGCTAGTGATGCTGTCCTTACAGCACCCATCAGGGAGCTTTCTTGGAGAAGAGGAGGAAACCTAATAAACTACTTTTGGAACAAGATAATAATTCCAACATAATTCTCAGACCCATTTATTATTTGACCCTAAGTCTATTTTATTTTACTGAAATGTACATTGGAATAAGAAGGCAGTAATATTTAATGCTCTGCTGTGCTTCTGAATACAATTATTTTCCTTTTTTTTTTTCTAACCATGGTAACAGATATTAAAAAAGTTGCCTGTGTGTCATCAGTGACTAAGCAGGTTTTGGCTTCGTGCTACAGCTGTTCACGTTTACCCTTTAGCCACATGCAGACTGTTGGAGCATTAATGATGGTGTTTATCTGCTGTCAGTGACTGGGAATGATCTTTCTCAGGCTTGTTCTTGTATTGTCTGTAGAAGATACCAAGCCAAAGTCTAGGAACAAAGATAAAAGATGGACTAAGTAATGAATGGGAGGAATCTCTACAAGTTTTTCACAATGGCGTGTTTTATTGGTATTGATGCATTTTCTGATAACTAGAATTTTGTACTGTAGTGGATGTTATCTGAAGAGCAAATGAAAAAATAATTATGTTCCGTGCAATCATTTCTTGGCTGTAAGCACCTGGTTCAATCTCTCTTTTGTACTAGGAAAGCAGAATATATGCTGTAGCCAAATCAGGCATCCGAATGTCTGAGGCCTTCAATATGGAGAATGCTAATAAAAGTAAGTGCTCTGCATGTTGTGGTGCGGGTGTGCAAAGGCGGGATGCAGCTGCAGAGAGGCAGGGAATGTGATTCTGTGCTGACGAGGTTGTCAGAGCAACCAGTTACCGAAGCGGAGGATAGGATGATGGTCACCAGGCCTGGGAAATTGGGGAAGAGGAGATGCTGTTTAACAGGTTTAAAATTTCAGATGGAAAAAGTTCCAGAAGTCTGTTTTACAAGAAAATAATCTCTACCCTACCCAAATTATGCACTTAAAATGGTTAAAACGGTAAATTTTATTGCTTATGACTTCTTTTAAAATGATGCAATAAAAGGGTATTTTAAACTATATGATTTTATATTGCTGTTTCACTAGACAAGATGTTCCTAAATGTCTAATGTTACTGGAATAATGGAATTATGTAAGTGTTTTGGGAAATGGTTGCGGATTTGCTCTAAAACGGATATTCATTGTATTTAGGATAAAGGCACAAAAACATTCAGTCATGATGATACAGAATGTGCTTTACTATGTTTTTATCACTCCCAAAAAGTAGAACGACTTGGGCATCTATCCATTCAAAGCTACAAAAATTATTAAAATGTTGGTTTTTATACCATTTTTCCCTCCTTCCTTCAAAAAAATATTATAGAAACAGTCATTCCCACTATAAAAATAAATAAGGCCAACACTTGGTAGGTGGAGGCAGGAGGATCTAGAGCTAAAGGCTAACCTCAGCTACATAGTGGGTTCAAGGGCTAGCCTGGGTTACATGAGACCCTGTCTCAAAAACTTAGGGCAAAAAAAAAATCCTTGTTTTTAATAGCTGAGTAGTATTCCATAGTGTATATGTACCACAGTTTCTTTATCCATTCTTCTACTGAGGGACATTTAGGCTGTTTCCATGATCTGGCTATTATGAATAAGGCTGCTATGAACATGGTTGAGCAAATTTTCTTGCTGTGTGCTGGTACATCTTCTGGGTACATTCCAAGGAGTGGAATAGCTGGGTCTTGAGGAAGCCCTATTCTCAGTTTTCTGAGATAGCACCAGATAGATTTCCAAAGTGGTTGTACTAGTTTGCATTCCCACCAGCAATGAAGGAGTGTTCCTCTCTCCCCACATCCTCTCCAGCATGTGGTGTCACTTGAGTTTTTGATCTTAGCCATTCTGATGGGTGTAAGATGGAATCTCAGAGTTGTTTTGATTTGCATTTCCCTGATGACTAAGGAATTTGTGGACAAATGGATTGAGCTAGAGATGATCATAATGAGTGAGTTAACCCAGAAGCAGAAAGACTCAAACGGTATATACTCACTTATATCTGCATACTAGCCCAATGGGCATGTCCCATGAAAGCCTTCCCTTACCAGGAAACTAGGACCGAGGGGAGGACATCCTATTGGGACTCTAGATGAGAGAACAATGGGAGAATAGCAATGTAGAAGGATCCAGTGGGTCCTAGAAACCTACAAGTAGAACATTATGATAGGCAGATTTGGGTCATGGGGTCCCGCTCAAACTAAGGCCCTAGCCAAGGACAATACAGGCGGTAAAATATAAACCCCTACCCTGATCTAGCCCATGGACAGGACAGTCTCCACACTTGAGTGGAGAGAGGGATTTGACTTTCTCAAGTACTCTGGTGCCTCACATTTGACTATGTCCCCTGGTGGGGGAGACCTAGTGGCACTCAGAGGAAGGACAACAGGTCACTGAGAAGAGACTTGATACCCTATGAGCATATACAGAGGGAGGTAATCCCTCTGAGGAACAGTCATAGGGGAGGGGAATAAGGGGAAAATGGGAGGGAGGGGAGAATGGGAGGATACAAGGGATGGGATAACCATAGAGATGTAACAAGAATAAATTAATTAAAAAAAATAATAATTCCTGAAAAAAAATCACCTAAGTGTCTAGAATAAGAAAAGAAAAACTTCTGTGGGTTCTTCCCATGTCCCACCTGTCTTCCATCTGGTTCATCTGGAGAGGCAACACTGACGATTTTAGTCATCTTCTGTTCTTAATATTCAGGGAAGTATATTCTAATCTGTCAACACTGGAGTCTTCTGCCAGGGGTTAAGAATGACAGAAGAGACAGGACTCCAAATCCTCAGAGAGCATCTTCAGCCAGTGGTCGTTTCTGCCTAGCTCTGCACAGCTAAGCATAGTGGAGAGGCCAAAGAGGTAACAGCATGGAGTCTAGTTGGGGAGCTGGCACACGTGAGGAAAATAATGTCCCACCAGAAACAGTGTTTGTAGGTGGGTATGGTGCCTCTAACCCCAGCTGTCAGGAGGCATGGGCAGGAGGATCGCTGCTAGTTTGATGCTAGCCTAGGTTTCACAGTAAGACTCCATCGCCAATAGACAGAAATCAGAAAGTGTAGATGTGAATCTGGAAACATCATAACTCATAAAGCGGAATAATACTGTTGATCTGATTTCTCTTTAATATAGATTCATAAGAAATAGAGAGGTGTGCTAGTTGGAAGGCTTTTCTTTAATGTTGTTGTTGTTTTTTGTTTGTTTGTTTCAGATTCTGCAAACATACTTTCCTACTCTGCATCAGGCCTTTATACGTCTCTGATATACAAGAACCTGACAGCCCCAGTGTACACAACGCTGAAGGGGGTAATGAGTGTGCTTCTTGATGTTTGACATATGGTTCTCTTCAGGATGCTCAAGGAAACTTCCTTCAAGCTCCAGATTCCACTCCTAACATTTTACATTAGATTTCAAAGTTCACATTAATAAATCATAAAAAAGAAGAGACGGAAAGCCTGGAGAAGATGATTACGATGTCTTTCTCCTCACCCCCCTCCCCCATTTCCTGGCCGTTAGCACATTATTCATGATGCAATGGAAACTCCGAATTTAGAAAGGTCTTTGTGTTTCTTCCAGGGTCCCTTCTTTGCCAGAAGAAGCTAATTAAAACAAGGACAGTCAGATATGAACAGTCTTATGATTTCAGAAATCTTTTATAATTGACAAATTCCTAGCTAATTAGAGTCTAAGGTTTTGAAGACGGGTTTTCATGATATCAAAATACGCTATTATCTTGTTTTTTTTAAAAAAAAAAAATGTAGCCGTGGCCGTTTTCTGTAAAGGACGGCGACTTTAGAGGTGGATACAGGGGGGGCTGTTCTGCTTTTCTTCAGAAGGCGACACAAATAAGTAGCAGCCCTTTCCTGGACGATTCTTCTGGTTCAGAGGAAGAGGACAGCTCTAGGTCCAGCTCCAGGACGTCGGAGTCAGACACGCGCAGCCGCAGTGGGCCCAGCAGCCCCAGAGCCATGAAGCGAGGTGAGGGGAAAGCGCATGCGCAGGAGTCAGCGCCAGCACGTTCTGAATATTGATTCAGGACTTACATCATCAGTAGGCTTTCTAAAAATACAGTCTCCAAAGCCACAGTGAAATGTGTGTTAGCCTAGGACTGAGCCATCTATATTCTAGTGGTAATTTCCTACTTATTCTCTATGATTTCACACAAACCAGCCTTTCATCATCATCTTAATTAATAATGTTGTTAGTGGTAGTATATTATATTATTATAAAAAGAAGTAATTGGCCAAGGTTAAGTTTCTTTTTTATACATAACATTGTGGCCTGTTGACTAATTTGTGGCAAAGACTATTGTAAAATGTCAGAAAACACACCTACAATTTGTGTCGGTTAATCTGATACTAACGTGGAAGATAACTTCATCTTTACTTTATACCTATACATAACTTTTAATAATTAAAAAAAAATATATGTGTGCATGTGTGTTTACTACACACATGTGAAACTCAGAAGACAACCTCACTACTGCCTCCCACTTTAAGACAAGTTATCTTATTGTCCAGGCTGGCTAGCTGGCCCGCGTGTGTACTGAGGGGCTCTGAACTCAGGCCGTTGTGCTCTACCGCGGTTCTCTGTGGCCACTCAGGTTATGTCACATAGTTGCTGAGAACACAGCTGCTGCCCTGTTCTTCCTAGTAGCTGACAGGCTTCTCTCTTATGTCTTTGATCTCATTCCCTCCTTTCTCTTCCCTGACTCAAGGCTGGCCTCGCCCGCCCTCTTGCTTACTTTTTTTTTTTTTTTTTAAATGCTGGCTTTGTTTTGAGACATTCTCTTGTAGCCTAGACTAATCTTGAGCTTGCTCTGTAGCCCAAATTTGCTTTACACCGCCTATCCTCTGGTGCGCACCTCTGGAGTGCTAGGCTTATTCATGCGTGTGCACCGTCGTTCCTGACTCCCGAGCTGCCTCATCACTACGCTCCAACATGGCCTCCCTGGTGGGCTCCACGGTT
Organism: Acomys percivali; assembly: GCA_907169655.1. NCBI lineage: Eukaryota > Metazoa > Chordata > Mammalia > Rodentia > Muridae > Acomys > Acomys percivali. Next base: position 95,322,233 of record OU015742.1, read on the forward strand.
CAGACTATGGTGCTTGCCCTTCTTCCGCCCTGTATGCTTTAGTCGGCTCTGCATTTCATTTTCTTGAACGTGCTACTGCCGAGCATCTGTTTCCCCTCATTAGGCTCTGTGCCAAGAGGACTCATTGTTTCTTTTCTTGTATGCCGCGGCCCCAGCACCTCCGACAGGGCCTGGCACATCAGCCCTGCGCTTGGGATCCGAGCTTTGCCCTTCAAAATCACCACTGCCTAGCTATATGACTTTGCATAAATTCTGTCATCTCTGGGTCTTTCACTCCTTATGAGGACATGAGCCAGGATGATCTCTGAAGTTCCTAATGTCTGGTGTCTGTATCATACAGCTATTGTTTGAACAAGTAAGCAAAGGCTAGTATTTTATAGGCTGGGCATTATCGCGTGCCCTTTGGTAAACACTTTTTTAAAAAATGTATGATGGCCTAAGTTCATGACTTCGCTTAGTATTTATACATCTCCAGTTGTATGTATCATCTGTATATGGCTTGTAACTCACAAGACACTTTCTAGAACGTCAACTGAATTAGTGTGAAAATGTCCCATCGGGTTTTACTTCATAGTTGTTGGCAGATGAACTAGTATGTTTGTGTCTTTGAGACTTACTGCTTATCTTTAGTGAAGGATTTTTAAAGCCAATAGGCTGGTTAAAAGTTTATTGGACTTTCATAAAAAATACTGTTGAGGTTCAACATCTGTTTGTCTATGTATCAACATAAAAATATATACACAAACAAATCTTCATAATACTTTGTATATGTGAGAAAATTCACGGTTCCAATCATACCGAAATGTTACTAGTGTTCTTTTGACTTTCTTGGAAATTTGAGTGACAGTCCCAACCCCCTAATTCTGTTTCCCCCGCACTGGAAGTCTCCGTGGCCAGAGAAGTGGGCGTAAATCTTGTGAAGGGCGGTTTCTGATGGAGGAGTCAGTGCTGTCCGCAGGAGGACTCATGGCTGCCGTTGGCCCATGCCGGTATGAGATAGTGACTCCACGTACATCTTTGTTTTCCTAGGCGTGTCTGACTCCTCAGTCGCGTCTGAAAGCGATTATGCCATTCCTCCCGACGCCTATTGCACCGACGCAGAGTGCTCGCAGCCGGAGCAGAAGCTCCCAAAAACCTGCTCATCCTCCAGCGAAAACGGGAAAAATGTAAACGTTGAATCCAGCTTTGAAAAAAAAATTAATGTATCTGTTAGTTTTTCCCAGAAGGAAACAAAAATCCCACTTTCCTCAAATGTTTTCTTTTCATTAGGAACCCCTAGAAAAATCTGGCTATCTGCTAAAAATGAGCGGGAGAGTCAAGACATGGAAGCGGAGGTGGTTTGTCCTCAAAGGCGGTGAATTGCTTTACTACAAGTCTCCAGTGAGTGGGCGGTGCTCGCCGTTGAGTCCTGAATTCCTCACACTGTAAAGCAGCCTCCCAGCTGGTTTCTTACCCTGTAATAAAGAATTAATTATGGGGCCTGGAGAGATGGTTCACACTGGCTGCTCTTTCAGAGAGGGTCCTGGTTCCAGTCCTGGCACCCACATGGGAGGCTCATGCCTGCCTGTCTGTAACTCCAGTCCCAGGGAATCTGACGGCCTCTCTGGCTGGTACAGGCTTTACATGCACACACGGAAGACATACAAGCAAGCAAAACATCCATACCCATAAAATAAAAATAAAGGTTAAAAATTAATCATGTATTAATGATACAAAACATTTCCTGTAATTCCTGCTATAGCTGCTAATCTCTCTGTGTTTGCTTTTCCTCCTTTTGTACAGAGCGATGTAATTCGGAAGCCCCAGGGCCACATTGAACTTAGTGCATCCTGCAGTATTTTAAGGGGAGATAATAAGCAAACAGTTCAGGTACACGTCTTTTGAGTTCGCTGTTCTTTTGGCACCATGAAAAACAATTCTCAACTGAGGTTCGATTGTTTGTTACCCCTTTCATTCATTTTTAGAATCAGTTTGATGCTCTAAGGAATATAATAAGCCAAGACTGTTTAGTTAAGGCTGTACTACGAGCTAAGCATGGTTGTTTCCCAGGGCTACCCTGCACCTTTCTTCCCTGTGGGCTTAATTTCCTGGGCTCTTCAGCTTTCAAAATATGCAGGTGTTTTAGGGAGGGATTATCCAATAAATGAGTTTCTGAGATGTTTGTGACACACGATGCTATTGAATTCAAGAATGTTTGTACTTTAATATAGAACTAGACAGTGGCAATTAGTTCTCCCATGACCTTCAAAGAGGGAAGGCTGTTGGTGAGCAGAGGCACTGTCCCTGCCAAGTGTCATCAAATTTTCCAGCAAGGATCTCGGTTGATGCTGTCAGTGGACTAGGGACGCCTGAGGTTAAGACGGATGAATAGGGAGGGCGCCAATGCAGAGCATGGCTCGAGAATCGGCTGTGAAGTCCTGGAACATTTGGGAAATTGTCAACGAAGTTAATTTAAAATACTGTGACCTCCTCTTGGTCAGTGGTCACGTGTAGCACCAGGAATTGGTGTCAAATTCCTCTCATTTGTTTATAATTCACTCTCTCACTTCTGTCCGTGAAAACCCCCTCTTGTTCTGTGGGCTTTGGCCTTGTTTGTCATCACCTACAGTCTGTCTCTTCGTTTCAGCAGCCCAGATCCTATCACCCTGAGGGGGAGAAACTCAAAGTATGACAAAAATACAAAACCACAGCCCTAGAGTTAATAGTGTGAGCAGTGTCAGACCCACGTGAAAAGGATTTTTAACTCAGTGGTTGTCATTCTCACAGAGTGGCTAAAGAATTCTGCATTTCCCTGGAACCAGAGATCCCTGTCAGGAATGATGCTTGACCTGACAAGGGCTACGTCCTCACTAGTCCCTCTCTTGTTGTTCCTTACCCCATTCTAGCTGACCACAGAGAAACACACGTACTATCTGACTGCAGACTCTCCCAATATATTGGAAGAATGGATTAAAGTGTTACAGAACGTTCTGCGAGTACAAGCTGCCAACCCCCTTTGCCTGCAGCCTGAGGGCAAACCAACAGCAAAGGGATTGCTCACCAAGGTAGGACTGCGTGTGCATAGCAGCATCCGAGGCAGCTCTTTTGTAAGTTCCCAGCATCACAAATAGGAGGGCTCAGATAATATGTGCATTTAATATTTTTTGGGGGGGGAAGTGTGTTTTTAAGTATAATGCCCAGGTAAACTCACAGAAATGAAAGAAAAAAAAAAGATAAAAGTGGCCACAGGCAAAAATAAAAATAAAAAATTTGAAAAGGTAATTGAAAGGTGTGAAACCCAGTTAATATCCTTAATATGTAATGCTCTTGGGCTGGCAAGATAGCACAACAGATAGAGTGCTTGCTGCCTGAATTTGATCCCTAAAACCCACTTATTGGAAGGAGAGAACTGGTTCCCACCAGTTCCTCTGACCTTGATATTCATGCTGTTGCACGTGCATGCACACACACATACACAACATTAAATCACATTAAATAAATAATGGAGTGAAAAATATTTAACAAGCCTTTTCTAATCAGTAGCTAACGAGTGGATACCAAAAAGCCATGGGACAAACAGTGGAAGAGAAGTAGATACAGTAGAACCAGGAAGAAATAGAAATATCAGCAAGTAGAGCAGAAACCAGTTTGCTAGCTCTAAGAATTTTTAACACACAAATTGGTATAATGGATATAATATTTAAAATTTGCTCAAAGGAAAGACTTTTATTTTGAAATTTGGTATTGGAATAAACTAAGTTTGCTAGAGTGTTACTATGGAAGACAGTTTACCAGTGTGTGTGTGTGTGTGTGTGTGTGTGTGTGTGTGTGTGTGTGTGTGTGTAAGCTAGAGTTTTATGCCAAGGGTCTTCCTCAATCACTGTCCTGTCTACCTTGTCTCTTTGTTTCTCTCACTGAGCCTGGAACTGACAGATTTTGCCAGACAGGCTGGCCAGCAAGCTTTGGGGATCTTCCTGTCTCTGCCTCCCTAGTACTAGCACAGGCAAATATGCCTGCCCTAGCCTTTCCCACGTGTTGTAAGGGATTAAACTCAGGTTCTCATGCTTGCTGGGGCAAGCACTTTACTGAATGAGTCATCTCTGTCCTGTTTTTTCTTTTTTTTTAATTTTTGTAAAATACTCTTTTACCATGCAAACACTTACTTAGTTGTTGAGAACTTCCTGGCATTGTGGAAAATACATTTTTAAAAATGAACACAATGCCATTAAGTCAGGTCCAGTGATATGTGCATAAAAAATGTCACAATGGAGCCCATATGTTATGTGCTATCTAAATTTTTAATATAAAAACCAACTAGAAAAGAATGACATACCTTTAATCTCAGCACTTGAGAAGGCAGTGGCAGGTGAATCTCTTAAGTTTGAGGTCAGCATGGTCTACAGAGCGAATTCTAGGACATTCCGAGCTACACAGAGAAACCTTGTCTTGAAAAAAAAAAAAAGAATAGCATACCATCCATTCTTCAGATAGCTTCCTATACTACTGAGAAAGAGGGGGTCATAAGCTTATTTATAATAACATGGGAAAAGTGCAGTTACTGATGTATCAGAAAGCCCTGGTGAAACAACTTGGGGTGTTGGAGTGATGACTTCTCAGAGCTTTGCCTGCGTTGAGCACCGGAGGGGAGACACATAGTTATAGCAACTGGCAGTGGGCAGAGAAGCCACCCCACGGGGGTGGGGGGGGTGGGGGAGGCACACGCGTGAGGCATGATGCAGCAGAGCTCCCTGGGCTGGCAACGTTTGGCGAGGACACCAGAGAGCTCTCACTTGTTTGTCTTACAGCAGGTTAAGTGCTTTGGGCTTTGTGAAGGATGTCCAGAGCCCCTTGGGGTTTGTAATGGGGACGTGGACATATGGATGCTGTTAACAGCTTGCTCTGCTGGAGAAAATGAATTTGCAGGAGGCATGCTAGAAAGTCTGAGAGCGGCTGATGCTGTGACTCTCATGGCCATGAGGCTCTGAACTGTTAAGGGAAATGAGGAAAGAGGGTGCATTTAAGTGGCTGCTGGTAGGAAAACCAGTTTGTTTGGAGTAGGGTGAGGAAGTAGACAAGGTTTTTATTTTAAGTGTCCAGATGACAGCTTGGCTGGATATGAACACTTATGAGAGAGGAGCAGCTTTCGGCAGATGGACAGGCTGTTTGGGAACAGATTGGTGTTTTGAGTTCTGTATAGACATCTTACCTAAAAAACATCCTGAGCTAGCAAGATGACTCAGCAGGTGAAGGTGCTTCCAATCCCTGGAACTCAGCTAAAGGTGACAATTACCTCACAGAGCTGTCCTCTGACCTCCACATGCGCATCATGGCTAACACACTCCCCTCCCCACACACAAATTACAACTAACTAAAACAAAGCCTAGCAGACATCAGAGGACAGTCTGCATTGGATGAGAGAGCTGGCTGAGAAAGGGCGTGGGGACTCGGCGTCATCTAAGTGACTGTTAGAACAATGAAAATGAGAGAAATCACCCAGAAAAAAAAAGGATAATGTAGATTTTTCAGAGTACAGGATGGAGAACAGAACACTCTGAAATGTAGGGGATGTACGGGCATGGGTGGAAAATCCCAAGAGTCTGTCCCGGAGCGAGAGTGGGGTCTTAGGGTCCTGCTTGCTGCACTTCGGGGAGAGAGTGGGAGGCACGTGCAGGGTGTGAGTTTATAGGGCTGTCTATACGCTCTAGTACTCTTCAGCTGCGGGGCGTGGAGCATGGGGGTCAGACATGGAGTCAAAAGGGGACAAGAAAGACTTGTAACCTGTATTTATGAGCTGAGGGAAGAAGCCAGGAGACTTGGAAGATTAAGGGCCAGAAGTGAGTGGGTGGGAATCGGGAAAGGCAGGACGGAAGGGCTGGCCTGGTAGGAAGTGGGGAGGGGTGTGGATGAACATCTGCATTTGAGGGACATGGAGCGAGGTTACTTATAACGTCCTTGGTTTTCTTGGTCTCCCTAAGACAAAGGCATTTGCTAAGAGTGGGGGAAGGGGTTGGATAGACTCACTGAAAATGGGATGTAGCCAGAGACATTTGAGGTTTATACGTATTACCAAAGGCTCACTGAATTGTAATGATTGGTACGTCAGTCAATGCCCTTGTTAGGAGCAGAGACTTTACAGCCCAGGAGAAGGAGCGTAGTGACGTTTCCTGATGTCTTACGATGTAACATTTCAAATATGAAATAGATCTGGAAGCATTTTTACATTAAACACCTGTATTTCCATCACGTAGATTCTACAACTAACTTTTCACTTGCTTTACATTATGCCTGTCAGGGTAATGATTTGAAGTGTGTCTTTTATTATCAGATTTCAAATACGTAAGGGCGAAGGATACGTGTTCCTTCACAGATTCACCATTGGTTTCAACAGTTGTTAACCGTGGCCAGTCCTGCTCACCTAGCATAGCTTTCTGCTTTCTCATAGCCTCCACTGGGCTATTTAAAGGCAAGTGGAGGTGACGTGTTGGTGAATGGATTTGTCGGAGCATAGGAATGCAATTTGGTCATGGGCCCTGGAGCAAGAATTGCTTTATGGTCAAGCACGGCTTCCCAGGTTGGCAGAGAGCGAAGAGACCAGGCAGGAATGGAGAAAGTAGCAGATGCTTGGATCAGGGGATTGAGGCAGGAAGATGGTCAAAGAATAGCACGGATGGAACGCGAGGGCCAGGGAGTCGGAGGCGGCGGTGCTCAGCGTCTACAGAGTGTAAACTACAGAAGTGAGCCCTTTCCCGGTGGAGGAAAAGGAGCTAGAGTGTGAAGACAAGGAGTGGGTGGGAAACATGACAAACAGCCAAGTTTGTTGGAAATGCAAAGGGCAAGGTGACGAGATGCTTCAGCTGAGGCAGCAGGGGAAGCTGGCGAGCCACGCTGCCGAGCCACGACCTCTGTGACCCGGAATAAGTTACTCTGAGGCCCTGTGCCTCAGTGTCCTTGTCTGTGAAGTAGAAGACAAGCATAGCGACAACCCCCTGCGGGTGTTAAAAACATGAAATACATTCCATTGAAACATGAAAAGTGTGTTCAGACAGTATGTGGCACATCAAAAGCACTCAAAAAATGCTAAGTATTGTCAGGGGAGTTTCTCGTAGATAATGATGTCAGCCATGCTGGTGACAGGATTTGCACTGGAGACACTACAGGGATGAGATGAGGGGAAGGGAGGAGACCAGGGAAGCTCGTGTTTTGCGTGTTGACAAAGGCTTAGGGCAAAATCTATTGTTTGTTCTCTAACTTATTTTCATTTTCTTCTTTCTTTCTTTTTTAAAAGATGTATTATGTATACAGGGCTCTGTACTGCATGTACGCCTGTGCACCAGGAGAGGGCATTAGATCACATTACACATGGTTGTGAGCCGCGGTTGCTGGGAATTAAACTCAGGACCTTTGGAGGAGCAGCCAGTGCTCTTAACCTCTGAGCCATCTCTCAGTTTCTGTTCTCAAACTATTATCATCACTGATATAGTTAGAAGGCTTTTGTTGTCAAAGCAAGACCAAACCCAGTTTTTAAATTATTTGATTTGCCAAGCCTTTGAGGTTGCCTTTACATCTCTGTACGGGTCTGTCTAGTATGGTATGTTTTGTTAAAATGGCTTCACATTCAGAGTTTGAAGAAATCCTAATATAAGATGTATGCATAAAGATGGACTGTGTGGTTTTTGTTTTTTGTTTTGTTTTTTTAAAGCACGGCTTTTATAGTAGTTGGTAAAGGCGCCTACTTACTTTGGGTTTAGACACAGCCATTGTTCTATTTTAAAAAGTAAATCATTTCCAAAGTACACGAATTATACTCTGGTTTTGAGGAAACTTCTTTTGGAGCTGTTTTAAAAAAGAGGAAACAGTTTAAAAGCCAAGGATATTCCTCTGTAAATATATGTTTCCAAATTTAATTAAACTGAGGCCCGTCGTGCCAAATGGAACATTTTTGTTGTTGTTGCTCCTCCAGGAGCATTCTAAATCCATCAAAACATTAGCGGCAAGGATATTTGCTTAAACCACAGCTTCCAATGCCGAAAGGCTAGCTGGCTTTGTGGGTTTAAGAGAGGCCATGTATTTGATTCTTTATATAGCGAGGAAGGAAGCATTTATTGCAGTTACTATTATATTTTAATTTATGAGTTGTCTCAATTGGCCAAACGATAGCTGAGAGGTGCACAATAATCCTATGTTGTGACAGGGTTCGTGGGTAAGTCACTTGCCTGAGGACACTAGAGAGTGAGTGAGTGAGTATGTGTGTGTGTGTGTGTGTGTCTGTCTGTCTGTCTGTCTCTGTGTGTGTGTGTGTCTGTCTGTCTGTCTCTCTGTGTGTATCTGTGTGTGTGTCTGTCTGTCTGTCTGTCTCTGTGTGTGTGTGTCTGTCTGTCTCTCTCTGTGTGTATCTGTGTGTGTGTGTGTGTGTGTGTGTGTGTGTGTGTGTGTGTACGCACAAAATATTCTGGAAGGGGAATAAAAGGGCTTCATCTTAGGCTCGCCCACTGGTGGGAATAGGTTTCTCCGCGTTCTTACTGAATGGAGGATGCAGTGGGGTCTGTCTGGTCTAGACCTTCAGTGCCTATGCTGGACTGAGCAGCACTAGCGCAGGTTGGAACTCACAGAGCTACAAAGGCCACCAAGTTCCGACCTCACAATACTCATCCAAACAAATGATAGCATCGTCAGCGAAGACTGTGAGCTCCTGCAGGAGGAGGCCGTGCCTAGTGCCTGTCAGCTTCTCCAGTTCACCTCTGGCTCTGCACAGTCAAGGGCGACATTCAAACTCTGTCTCTGTTACTTAACATTTAGGCCAGGGGTCCTCAATCTTCCTATGCTGCGACCCTTGCTACCCAAGTTCCTCATGTTGTGGTGACCCCCCCAACCATAAAATTATTTTCATTGCGACTTCATAACTGCAGCTTTGCCACTGTTATGGATCGCAATGTAAATATCTGATATGCAGAATATGTGATATGTAACCCCTGTGAAAAGGCCATTTGACCTCCCCCAAGGGGGTTGAGACCCACAGGTTTGGAACCTCTGTTCTAGTTGGAAGTGTTGCATGTGACACCCAGCAGACTCTCAGGGAGTGTTACATGGTGCACTGTAGAGCAGTCTGTGCGATTCTATCAGCCGCCATCATGGGCAAATCTTGGGCAGCTTTTGAGCAGTCGGCTTGGGATATCACTTCCGGCTTGAGCAAACTAGACACCCATAGGACCTCACAGAGATTGTATAAACTATACATTTTCCAAGCTTCTGAACTGCATTTTAATCCACTGAAATACAATTTCAGGTGAAACATGGCTACTCTAAGAGAGTCTGGTGCAAGCTCATTGGAAAGATCTTGTATTATTTTCGTAGTCAAGAGGACAAGGTACGTACGCATCTTAATACCCCAGTCAGAGGAAGACTTTCACTTTGTGGTAGCCAGAAAGCTTTACCTTTTGGCTTTTCTGCTGTTAGGCAAGCCTTTAGAACTTTAGGTGAACTTGGAGTTACAATTAGTATTGAGGTAATAAGCTGCTTGGCCTTTACGTTTTCGCTCAGTAACTTGTACTTTCTAAGCACCGGGAGAACACCACCTCGCTATGCTCCACTAACCTTCACTTTGCCTCGATTCTCAGTGTTCTGGCAGATTAGATGAGGCCAGGAGATGTGAACAGCTAGGAGGGATGACCGAGGGAGGAAAAGGAAGCTGGGCCGATGAGTCCTCGGATGTCTGGGTACCACTTACCTGCCATCTGTTTGCTGTCTGCTCTTCCTGCTATGTCCTGTCTGCTCATTTTAAAACCAATGTCCCCATCACTCCCAGGAACTCGAGTTACCTTCACCTTAAAAGTAGAAAGATGGGCTGTCTACCAAAGGTGAAATGGCTACACATCATTGTGGGCACTCAGTCACCTTGGTATTACTGTAACTACATGAATTTAGCCAATACAGATAGATGCCTCACTTGTGTAAACTGATGATTCCAGATCCATAGAACCAGCCTGTGGCTGGTTAGTTAATGACCCTAGATTTGGTCCAGTGACCATGCTGATCAGTTATTTCCCTGATCCCTTTGCACAGGATGTACTCTTAGGTCTGCAGCCATATTGTTCTTGGCATTGCTGGTTGCAGCCAGTGCAAAGCAGCACCCAGCATCCCCTGCTAACCCAACAGTCAGGAAAGTGGACACTCAAATTTTGATATGAAATTGGGGGCACATGTGACTTTCAGGAAGGCTCAAGTAAGTGAATTTATGTTTAGAAGAGTTGAAGGAATAGAGGTCAGGGACGTGCTCCTAGTGACCCCTCCCTCTGGACATGTCCCACTTCCTGAAGTTACAGAAGCTCTAGAAATGACACACCATCTGGGGACCAAACCACAACACATGGGTCCTTGGGGATAATACTTCATATCCAAACCAGAGCATACAGTTAACCCTCTGATGTAAAAATGACTATTAAATATTGAGGTGATGAAGACTAGGAATTCATAGACTTGCTGTGACTTTTTCTACGTTTCTTCCCCCCCCAAAAGTGTAGATACAAACACACACACATAAAATAAAAATGTTTTTTAAAAAAAGAATGTCATAAAATACATTTCACATAGAAGTTTCTGCTTAGTTAATCTTTACTTAATAACCAGATAGATGTTACCTCAGGAAGGTCTCGCTTTTCACTGGATCCTAAAGGAAGTCAAAGTGCAACCATGGGAATAGTTGTGACAATATTCCAGGCAGAAGGAGCACCAGATGCAAAGGCCCCAAGGCAGGAGCATGCCTGCTATGTTTAGAAAGAGTGAGGTCAGTGTGACTGGACTGGAACTCCTTAGGAAAAGAACCAGTGGGAGGTGACGTAAGGGATACGACAGGGGCTGAACCGTACGGAGCCTCGACGTCAAAGGAAAGATGCCGGCTTTTTAAGGGAGACGAAATTTTACCTGTGTTGGCAGAGTTTTCAGTTGGCCCGAAACCAACACGGGACAGATTATAGGCAAAAGGTATACAAATTTATTGAACGTAAGTTATCTAGGAGACACGAGGCTTTGTCAGGAATTGAAGACCCATAAGCACCTATGAAACTGGACCAAGGGCAGTAACTTGGGAAGACAAGGGAAGGCCCGGCGACAGGCTGTTGTAGTCACCGGGCGAAGTGCCTGGCAGGACAGGCTGGGCAAGAGAGTTTCTGTGTCAGCTCTCCAGGGCCTCAGTTTCCCATCTCCATTTAAAGAATATTGTTTTCAGCCTATTACCAAAAGAGCATCTTCCATATGGGAAGTTTTATCTCCTACCTTGAAAGAAAAAAGGGGGAGGGAGATCAGGATGCACCCTCACACCTGTGGGGTTTTCTGTTTTGAAAACATCTAGAGTACAAAATAATCTTCGTGCCAAAGAGATGTCTTTTGGTATGCCATGTCCTGTTGATGTTATGAGTCAGGACATGGCTGCAGGATTTTGAGCAGAGCCAGCACACAGTCCTACCTTGTCTAACAGGAACACAGAGCTTCTATTTTAGGAAGAGACTGAAGGGAACAAGGAATATAGATACTAATTAGAAGACTGTTGGGCTAATCCAGTCCAGAGACAGCTGTGGCTGGGAGAGGCGACGGCCCTGATCAGAAGAGACCGTATTTTTCTGATGGTCTTGATGGAATTTATGTCACGGAAAGAACAGAGTCAGGGATGCTGTCAAGGTTTTTGGCCCAGGCTTTAGGAAAGATGAAGTCACCAAGTGCTGTGAGGAAGGCTGGGAGGAGCAGGTGGTTGAGGTAGGCTGGTCAAAGGGAGTCTGAGATGCTGTAAGACGTCCAAGTTCGAATCCTGAGCCTGGTGTTAGGCATTTGGGAGTAGCTAACGGATGCTGGGACTAAAGCCATGAGTGTGGATGAGATCATCCTCCGTGTGTGGAGGTGGTCAGGACAAGGGAATCCGAGCACAGAGCCTTGGAATGCATCGTGAAAAGGGCTGATAGCACATGTCTTTGTGGTTAGAATGTTTTTTTTCCCCCCAAAGAATTGTAGCCAGGCATGGTGGTGCATGCCTGTAATCGCGGTACTCAGGAAGCTGACACAGGGAGATGACTGCAGCGAGGCAGAGTCTCAACACCCCTCCCCCTCCCAAAAAAAACCTGGCCAAATATTTTAGAAGCTATAAACCTGACGAATGCTCTGCAATTACTAACGTGGAAGACATGTTTATGTTAGTCAGTAGAAGAATAGATACACTTTAACAAAACGAGCGGTAGGGAGGTTTTCTTACCCTTTAAATTGCAACGGAAAGTGCCGCTGCCTCTCCCAGGGATGTGTGACTGGCTTTGATAAATGGTCCAGGAACACTAGACACCTGTGGGGGTCTGAGGCGGCCTCTGCGCCAGCTGCCTGGTCATTTGATCTACAAGCAATATGGAGCCCACGGCTACACTTTACCATTTGCTCTACCAGCTTACCCAAATCACTCATCAGCTCCAAAGGGAAGCTGGACCCACTGAGCATTTGCGCTGAAATCTAAACTGTATTCTTGGGCAAGGAGTTGGTCATTTGAGTCCGTTCTTGTTATTTTTGTCCTCCAACGTTAAATGTCCAGTGTTCCCTTGGTTGCTTTACATCACGGTTAGGGTTTCTGCTGGTGGCCGTTATGTTTGTAACAAAGTGGATAATCGGATCTCACTGAGGTACTTGCTTTTCTTTTCTTTTTTCTTTTTTTTTTTTTTGAGACAGGGTTTCTCTGTGTAGCCTTGGCTGTTCTGGACTCCCTTTGTAGACCAGGCTGGCTTTGAAAGTACTCTCTTTTCAAAGCATGCCTTTTAAAAGGAAAACGGAAAAGACCATTATAACTTCTCGAAGGAAAAGACTGAGACAGCACCTGCCTTACCACCACTAACCTTTGCTGCAGTTTCCTCTAGGTCAGATCAAACTCTGGGAGGCTAAGGTGGAGGAGGTGGACAGGTCCTGTGACTCAGATGAAGACTATGAAGCCAGTGGGCGCTGTCTGTTATCCACCCATTACACCATCGTCATCCACCCCAAAGACCAAGGCCCAACTTACCTGCTGATCGGATCCAAACATGAGAAGGTATTTAACGTCTTCTTGGTTGGTCTGAAGGGATTCAGGTGTTGTACTTCAGGTATGGCTGATTTCAAGCCAAGTTTATGAAAATAAGAACAGATTTGGGGGGGCGCGGTGCAGGGAGTCCCTTTCAATCTCTATTTTCTGAGATTCTCTACTTCTCTGGAAAAAGCCTCATCTAAACATGCCAGCTGTTAACCTATTGACAAAAATTGTGTTGAGATAAAAATTAATGGTGACAGTGAGGGACAAAAGGACTTTATGTTTAAAAAGTGTGACCATCACAGGCTGGACATTTTTGGTGAATGTAAGGCCTCTAACATTATTTAGTAATTTTTATCAAAAACTTTGGTTTAGAAACAACAAAAAGTGAATAATTATATTTGCTATATGTATATAATTGTGTATGATAAAAGGAGAATCACAATTTGATGGGAAAGAATGAATTGTACATTTATTTTATGTGGTATTATATGTTTGTTATATTTTGATGAAATTGGCTTCTAAGGAAACCATTAATTTTTCATTTTACACAATTGTCAAAAATTAACTTCAGGATAAATTTAAAGAGCTAAAAGAATTTCATCAAGTTTTTCTTTAAAAAGCTTATATGTGGGTCAAAAGTGCTTTCTAAAAAATATACACATGCTAGCTGTGGTGGCACACACTCGGGAGACAGAGGCAAGCAGATCTCTGTGAGTTTGAGGCCAGCCTGATCCACAAAGTGAGTCCAGGACAGCCAGCGTTATACAGAGAAACCCTGTCTCAAAAAATCAAAAAGAAAAAAAGAAAGAAAAAGAAAAATACACAATGTAAGAAATTACAGTGGCAGTGGTTTATAAACTTGACGTTAAAACTTTAAAATCTAGGACTTAGGGATGGAGAGATGGTTCAGCGGTTAAGAGCACTGGTTGCTCTTCCAGAGGACCCAAGTTCAATTCCCAGCACCCATGTGACAGTTCACAACTGTCTGTAATGCCAGTTCTAGGAGAACTCACACAGACATACATGTAGGCAAAAAACATAAAATAAAAATAAATATTTTTTAAAAACAAAAAATATTCAGACTCGGCAGCTAAGAACTTGCTGCTCTTACATGGGACCCACTTTTGGTTCTCAGCACACACAGAGGCTCACAGCTCTCACAGCCATCCATAACTCCAGTTCTGGGTGCTCTGATGCCCTCTCCTAGGCTCCAAGGGCATGAGGCATGCATGTGGTACACATAAATAAATGCAAGCAAAACACTTAGGCACATAAAAACATAATTTTTAAAAAATTAAAATCTATCATATCAAATAAGATCATAAATGCAACTAGAACACATTACAAAACCCCAAAATGGTCCCTGTGAGGCTTCTGTGTCTTTAACACATAGACAGTAATTCTTGCTGCTGGTGGTTATATATGAACACATGTTTCGGACAAAATGCTCTGTGGATGTCTTTATCTTATAGTTACTCTTTCCAGGAGATGGTTTTATTTCCATTTGCAGAGAAAAAAAACCAGAAGCATTTGCCTGCTGAAGTTTAGACCCATTTTTCTGACTTCAGAATCCAGACTCCCAAACATTTGCATTTCCTGCTTCCTGTTTGGCTAATATATATATTACACTTCCAATAGAAAAATGAGAGTTGGCCCACTAAAAACACCCTAAGGCAGTTAATCATTAGTAAATGTATTTTTGACTCTTCTATAATCTAAGAGATGGGAAGTATGAAAAATGACAAACTTTCAAATCATCAAAGATTTAGAACGTTTTTAACTCCTTGATTTAAAATAAGTAAATAAATAAATAAACAAACAAGCTGGGTATGGTGGCGCACACCTTTAATCCCAGCACTCGGGAGGCAGAGGCAGGTGGATCGCTTTGTGTTTGAAGCCAGCCTGGTCTACAAAGCGAGTCCAGAACAGCCAAGGCTACACAGAGAAACCCTGTCTCAAAAAATAAAAAACAACCAACCAACAACCAACTAAACTCCTTGATTTTTATCATGCTTTTCTAAGCATGTGTAGAATATAGTGAAAAGTGAAGAACAGTGTGCGCATGGCTCAGGAGAGCGAGTCCTCCTTTGCAGTTGGCTAGCAAGCTTGAGGACCCCAGTTTGATCCCTAGAACCCACATGGTAGAAAGAGATAATCAACTCCCTCAAGTTGTCCTCTGACCTCCACATGCACTCACCCCCCCACACACATATACACATTAAAATGTACAAATTAAAAATTAAACGAAGTGCTTTCTTTTCTGTCTCAAAGTTTGCTTTTGTTGCTGTTGCTGTTGTCCTTTTGGTTGGTTTGGTTGGCTGGTTGGTTGGTTTTTACTGTTTTTGGCGAGTTGTTCCTTCTCTTCAGATCAACAGGACATCTTGGCTAACATTCTGTTACCATGTTTTCTTTTGAAGGACACTTGGCTTTATCATCTCACTGTTGCGGCTGGAAGTAACAATGTAAATGTTGGATCTGAATTTGAACAACTGGTTTGCAAGCTGCTAAATATAGAGGGAGAGCCTTGTAAGTTCAAAGCACATAGACCTCGGAGTTCACGAAAGTGGGTCTCAAACCCTTAGCCTTATGGGGGTTTTCACATTGCGGTTACTCTTTCCCTTGCTCTTCCTGTAATGGGCCAGAATTCTTAGTCCAAGAGCATCAGCATCTTCCATATCCTGTCCTGTCCTGTCGCCCCTCTGCCTCTGTTTATCTTGCTCCTTTTGTCTGGTGTGCCTCACCCTTGGTGTCTGTCTCTAACATGATGAAACTTAGGCTAGCCTTAGAAGATGCCTCAGCTAGCCCACTCCAGTGTAGAGTCTGAATCTCAAAAGGTGCTGCATCAGTGTTGAAGTTAAGTCCCAATTCACTTCCCCATTTAACACTTTTATAACATTTGTAGCTTTATATTGATATTAACTTTTGTCCAGCTATAGTGTATTGTTGCATTTCTTATTACTATGATCAAATACTTGACAAGCAGCTAAGTTTCTAAGTTAAGTAGGAAGCTGAGGTAGAAGGAGTTAATTTGGGCTTGCAGTTTGAAGGGATACAATCTACTGTGGTGGGGAAGACACTGTGGCAGGAGTAAAAGGTGGCTGACATATCACTTACTTTCTCCTTTTTATTCACTCCAGGACCCCAGCCTGTGGAATAGTGAGGTCCAGTATTCAGGGTGGGTCTTCCCTTCTCTGTTAAGCTATCTGGAAATGCCTCGCAGGCATGCCCAGAAGCATCGTTCCAAACCTGTCCTCTTGAGGTTCAAGATCAGCTGTCATAGAAGGTTTTCCATTGAGACTCTAGATTCTGTTGTGTGTTTTCTGTACATTACATCTGTACTGACCAGTATTTAGCAGTGATAGGAAACAGTCTAGAGCCTGCCACATGCTCAGAGTCCTCTGCCACTGAGCTCCATGCCCAGCTATACTGCAGGAATTTAATAAGTACTGGTTTCAGGAATGACACTGTGTTCCTTTTTATCTTCGTATCTCCTCCTCTTTGGCTTCTCTCTTGATCTTTCCCAAGATCCTTGTTAAAGCTACTTTCCTAGCTGGCTCACTACCCACTGACATGAGTGAGCAACACGCTACTGTGTAGACTTGGGACAGCTGAGCCGGTTAGGACTCAACTCTTCTGCATTCACAGCCTCCAGAAGGAAACATGAGGGCTGCAGGGGCCTGAGGATGAGAGAAAAGAGCACTTCAGGGAGGTTTTAGTTTGGGTTTTTTTTTTTTTTTTTTTTGGTTTTGGTTTTTCCTGACCCTTGGGAGACAATGAGCGATGCCTGAATGAGTTGGTTGCTGAAGGGTCAGGCTAACAGAGCCAGGAGTAGGAATCCTCTCACTCTGCTCATGTGCTCTTCCGTGTTCAGCCTCCCAGATATGGAGACACCCTATGCTGTGTCACAGCAAAGAAGGGATCCTGTCCCCTCTGACCACACTGCCTTCAGAAGCCCTGCAGACAGAAGCCATTAAGTTATTTAAGGTAATACTGTTGGCAAGTCTCGTAAATAATTGAATGTAATCATTCGTGTTATAAAGTTTGGCTCTAAGAAAATTCAAGCTGTGATGATGATGATGATGATGATGATGATGATGATGATGATGGTGATGATGGGATGATGGTGATGGATGTTGTTGTGGATGATGGTAGTGGTGATGATGACTGATGGTGATGGTTGTGATGATGATGAGGATGATGGTGATGATGATTGATGGTGGTAGTGATGATGATGATAATGATGGTAAAGATGGTGGTGGTGGTTGTGATGAGGATGAGGATGATAGTGATGGTGATGATGATTGATGGTAGTGGTGGTGGTGATGATGATGATCATAATGATGGTAAAGATGGTGGTGGTAGTGATAATGATGGAGATGAGCACTCTGCCACTGAGCTATATCCCCCAGCCTCACTGTCTTTTGAGGAACATGTAGAATGATGTTTCATCAGGATGCTACGTACTTTGTGTAGTAGAGGAAAATGGGCATTTTGACGGCAAAAGAAAGTGTTAAATAGACCCAATCTGAACTTTGAGATGAAGTGACTAAAATGAATGAATGACTGGGCAGGGTAAACATGTATTTTAAAGCTCTGTTATTAGAGAACATAGCGTAATCATTGTGTCTTCCAGAAGAAGTGACCCCTTTGCCATTATAAAATGACTCTCTTTATCTTTGACAAAATCCTTTTGCTCTGAGCCTGCCTGGCCTGCTATTACAGTAGCCACTCTAGTTTTTTGGGTTTTTTAAAAAAGTTATCATAGTACATCTTTTTCATTGTCTTAAATAAAAACTATTGCTTAAAAAAAAAAAAAACAGAATGGCTGTGATTTGTGCCAAATAAACCCGATCATTTCTCACCTTGGCTGTATTCTCTTCCACTCAGACATGCCAGCTTTTCATAAACGCTGCGGTCGACTCTCCTGCCATCGACTACCACATCTCTCTAGCTCAGAGCGCTTTGCAGGTCTGCCTGACGCATCCCGAGCTACAGAATGAAATTTGCTGTCAGCTTATTAAGCAGACCAGACGGAGACAGCCGCAGAATCAGCCAGGACCATTGCAGGTGCGTATGGGTGCAATTTAAAGTCATGTCTTCTGATCGTAAGAAGGATGCACATTCAGTATAGACATTTGAAAATCCAAAGAGTGTGAAAGGAAAATGCCTATTGATATGCTGATGACTATCCTTTGTCTATGGATCCTTGTATATAAGTGTGTAAGTACCTATCTATTATATACTCCCATTTTTTCACACTGGAGTTAGAGTGTGAATATTACCTTCTAGAACCATAGAATATAATCATTTCCCCCGTGTCCTTAACCATACTTCAGAAACTAAAAATTAAGTTTTTAAAAAAGATTATTTATTTCTTTATTATGTATGAGTGCTCTGCCTGCATGTACACCTGCAGTCCAGAAAAGGGCATCAGATCTCATTATAGATGGTTGTGAGCCATCATGTGGTTGCTGGGAATTGAACTCAGGACCCCTGGAAGAGCAGTCAGCGTTCTTAACCTCTGAGCCATGAGGACTAGAGAAATTGTTAAGAGTATACACTGCTCTTCCAGAGGACTGGAGTTCAGTTCCCAGCACCCAGATCAGGCAACTCACAACCACCTGCAATAGCTTTGGAAGCTGAAGCACAGAATCTCTTGCTTTTCTCCACTTGCTCCGTCAGCTGTGACTAAATGAACTCTCCCTGCTCAACAGTGAGTGAGCAACACCTCCACCCTGTTCTGCAGATACATTGTGCCTTGCAGTGCTCTCCACCTGGCACCTTGCACCTGGCACTCTTGCAGT
>OU015742.1:95378735-95395294 GCA_907169655.1 Acomys percivali
CTTCTTTCTGTATACCATTTTCTTCCTGCAAGAAGTTCATATAACATTGAAAACAAAGGGGAAAATATAAAAATGCTGTCACTTTCTTGGCTATTGTTAATAGTGTCCACATAGTCTTCTAGATTCCCCCAAAAAATCCTCCACACAGCTGCAAAAACAAAACAAAACAAAAACAAAAAGTCTCATTGAAACACAGGACCAGTCAATGCATGCCTGTTTTAAAATCTTGTGTGCCTTCTCATAACCAATCCAGGCAAACCCAGCTCCTACACAGCAGTCCAGCCCACCTGCCCAATGTGTGCTTCTGTCTCAGGCCCACAGGCACAGTCTGTCCTCCCAGACAACACACCACTCCCCAAACAGTGCCCTCGTGTGCCAGTAGCCCTCTGAGCTGCTGCCCATACTATATGGTAGGCAGAATAAAGCACATTCCTGTGTCATTACGAACTTCAAAATCCTTGAGACTCCTTGAGGTGATGTAGAAGGAGGCTCAAATGTTTTGTCCCACGTTGCTTTCTGTTGCTGTGATAAAGACCATGACCAAAAGCATCATGGGAAGGGAAGGGCTTAGTTATATGCCTCAATCTCTGTCTAGGGAACTGAGGCAGGGAAGGAACCTGGAGGCAGGAATTAAAGTAGCACTTCCTCCTTGCAGATGATTCCCGCTCTGTCAAGATGGTAAAGATCTAACCAGCATCCATCGTCAAGGGCACTTGACCACTTGGCGCTCAGTAGGCAAGTAGCGCTGTTTGCAAAGGTTTAGGAGCTACAGCCGAGGCGGTGAAGAATGCCCCTGAGAGAAGAAGGCTGGGGCGGTTAATACTCTGCTGACTTCTCGACAGCCCTCTCTGCTTTGCACTCGCAGGGTAAGGTGTGGGCTCTTAGGTCTCTGTTCCCGCTGCCCCTCCTGCTGCTGGTCGCCACGCTTTCCCCCACCTCCGCCACTGTGGACTCTAACCCTCTGGGACTGTACGCCAAAATAAATAAACTCACTTCGCTGTAAGTTGCCTCTGTCACGGTGTTTTATCCTAACAAAAGTAACTAATACAGCCATGCGCTTAAGAACAACACTCATCTGTAGAGGAAGGTCACTTTCTTCGCCCAAGTGTGACACCTCAGATAAATAAAGGAACCAAAGGGAACTTAGCTGCCCAAATAGACCAACTGGTTCCTCCTATGGTTAATGCTTGGTGATCAGGGCCCAGACAGATCTCTAGTTCTTAACTTCCCAAATGGTGCGGCCCTTTAATATAGTTGCTCATGTTGTGGTGACCCCCACCCACCCATCCATGATTTCATTGCTTCTTCATAACCATGACTTTGTTTACTGTTATGATTCACAATGTAAATATCTGGTAAGCAGGATGTCTGATGTAAGACTCCCATGAAAAGGTTGCTTGAGCCCCTCAAGGGGACCCACAGGTTCAGAACCACTGCCCTAGCTCTTCCTGCTCACCAGACCGCCCCCCCCCCTTCCTCCTCCAACCATCTATCCTAGTTATCCAAAACAATTACAGTCTTGCCATGCTAGCGGTGCTGTGCAGGCAAGGAATACTGCCAGTGAGGTACTCAGTAAATGATGGTAGCTGCCATGACAGCTATCACACAACGGTTACCAATACCTACCTGACTTCCCAAACAGCACGCAGGAATCGAAACCCAAGAGCTCACAGCATGGCAGTAACAGTAGTAGCTCACAAGCACAGGCTGGCTAGCCCCAGAAGATAGACGCCAATTCAGTGAGCGATGTGTCGGTCTTCTTTGTTCTTCCAGGCTGGGCGGTGGTGGCACAGGCCTTTAATCCCAGCACTCGGGAGGCAGAGGCAGGCAGATCGCTGTGAGTTCGAGGCCAGCCTGGTCTACAAAGAGAGCCCAGGACAGCCAAGGCTAACACAGAGAGACTATGACTCGAAAAAAAAATTAATAATAATAATAATAATAATAATAATAATAATAATAATAATAAAATAAAAAAAGAAAAGAAGAAACTGTCCTTCCTTCATTGAACATTCATTTTTAGCCCTTCTAAAGGTGCAACTGTCATCTTTTCCAGCCTCACAGTGCACCACCCTGCTGGGGAGATTTGTTCCCAAAGACTTTATCTGAAATGAGTGCTCTTTTACTGGCATTTTGCTTCATTTCCAGGAATATGTTCCTTGTGTGTCTCCATTCAAAGCAGCCAACAGCGCTGATGGTGTAACTCACAGTGCAAGGCACTGGCCTGGCTTGCAGGAGGCTTTGGGTTTAATCCTCTGTGTACTGGGAACAGAATCTAGGTCCATCTTACTCCAAATCTCAAGTTCTTAAACAGCACAACAAAGAAAGTGAGCCCCAAGGCAGACTGTTAAAGACACTTTCCTTCCGACATTCAGGGAGCTTGGGCCTTGGTCTAGTCAAAATTTGGACAAGTCAAATATCAAATCTGCCATGAATGTTTTGCCAACTTCTTCAGGCGTGGTCACTTTGTACTTCTTCTACAATAGCCTGCTTACATTGGATTATGACTATAATTAGCTGTGTACATCTGCTTTAAATTTTGGGTTCATATCTCATTTCTTACTCTGTATATAGCAGAGGGCCTTGTATATGGAAATAGTCTATATAATTTTGTGGGGATTTCTGAGTATCTATGAAGAGCCCATGAAGTTCAAATATAATCTACCTTTATAAAGTAAATTAAGTTTGTAGGAGAGGCACACACTTCATTGACAATAATTATTAATAATGTACTGTTTCATAAAACACCATACAGCTAAATGTTCAGAAAACTAGGGGCGGGGAGGAGGTGCACACCTTGTTTTGATTTTAATGGTTGAATTTTTTTCTTCTAGTACATTATAATAATAGCTCAACATTATTTCAGCTTCTATTCCCAAATTCTGGCAATGGGGGGGGGGGGGATTAAAGATGAGAGAGCAGAGGCCTCTGGCATACAGTCGACACTCAGTAGAAATAAAAAATAAAAACCTTCAAGTCTCAGCGTTTTGATTTCAGATGCAGGAGGACACTCACCATATCCTCTAGGATCCTACGAGTTGATGCTGAAAAGTAAGATGGGAACCAAGGTCGAGAACTACATTTCCCATGAGGCCCTTCTTTGGCACGCAATGACGTCCATGACGTCGTTGCTATGGCAACTTAGGAGCCCGCTTTCTCTGGCCCAACTAAGAATCTACGGCGGGGCCCTCCTGGGTCAGGGTCTTTACGCGGAGCCCAGGACTTAGAGGGCGCCACAGCCACCATGCCCAGGTATTGCTGAACCTGCCTGCGGGGTGCTCACAATCTCCCTTATTTCCCATCTGGATATGGAAGGGGCACGGGAGGATGGGGCGGAAGGTACCCAGCCCTGGCGCTGTGGATGAGACCCTGGATCTGGATCTCTGCAGTACCTCGCTGTCACACACTTCCCCCTCTCGCCCACCCCAGCCCGCCCACCTACCTGCCCCACAACCCACTCCCTCAACCCCCCACCCCAGGTCTAGAGCTTGAGGAGTCTGTCACAAATAAGTAGAAAAGTAGGGGATTAGGAAAGATCATCAACTCCGTCCATTCGCTGACTGCAATGAAGTTTCTTGAGTGCAACATGCTGTTGCATAGGCGGTGGTGAACCAGACCCAGAGCCTCCTCCTGGGGTCCCCTGCCTGGTGGTGCAGGGCTTCTCCACTTCAGAGAAGGGAGGTACAACATCTCCTTGAAGGCGGAAGGTTGGGGCCTTGAGGAATACAGTTGAACTCTTCATCTCTACAAGGTCCCTTTAAAGTACTCGAACTTCTGAATGGCCTATAGAAATGTCACGGGGAGAGGGCCAGGGGCCCACCAGAAAGCAGTATAGATCTTTCACCCCCTGCCCCCTTTCTGGATCAGAGGTGTAAGCTGCCTGCAGTAGAGTTTCTGGAGTTCAGGATTAAAAGTGAGTCAGCTTTGCGTCGCATTCTCATTGGTTACTGTGATGAAGCTATGGGCAGTTTTTGTTTCTTTGGCTGGTTGTTTTGTTTTTAGTAAGAGGCATAGCCGACTGAAGAAGCCTTGCCTTTTACTGGGCACTTGAGAAACAGATAATCACATTTTGAAGGAACAGTGTGTAAACAGAGCAAACATTTGCACACAGAATTCCTGGGGGCTGGCCTATGAAGTAAAATAGTTTAGTGCAGCATTTCCAGATTTCTATTTTGACTTTGCTTTCCTTTGAAGTTTTAAAACATTCTCATTTTGTTTGGGGATTCTGGGAATTGAACTCAGAGCCTGATGCGTCCTAAGCAGGCGCGATACCCCTTTAACTCTATCATTAGCTCTGTTTCTGGTTCCTGTCTGGTGATAACTATAGGCCATTAATAGCTTAAAAAGCCAGGGACGTAACAATCATTATGGCCCCCAAAGCAGATATTCTTTTTTTTTTTTTTTTCTTTATTTAAAATTGGCTTCAGAGACGAAGAAACAGATTTGAGCCTAAGGATTAGCACAGAGGGTGAACGTATTAGTTACTCAACCACTACTTGCTGGGAAAATGGCTCAGTGGATAAAGTGCTTGTTGCTCCAGTATGAGGACCTGAGTTTGTAAGTTTGTAAATACAAGGTGTGGGGCGTTTGTCTGTAAACTTAGGGAGAGGAACAGAAGACGGGAGGAGGCCAAGAGCTTGCTGGACAACTGGTCTACCCAAGAGGGCAACTAAGGGAGCACTTGTTTTCTCTGCTCTTGACCGTAGATATGAGTAGCTGAGGCAAGCTCCTGCTGCCGCAGCCTACCTGCTTACCATGACTTCTGGAACTGTGAGGCAAATACATCCTTGCTTTGTCAGGGTGGTTTATCACAGCAGTAAAATGGAGGCTGGGGTGCTCCACCTATCAAGTCAATGTCCCTCGGGAACCATTTTCAGGTGAAGGGTGTTAGAAAAAGCCTTCAGTGTTTTACCTAGATGTTGGCTCTCAGGAAATAGTATCTTTATAAATCTTACTGGAATAAAATTTTTCTTCTGGGAATGAATATTTCTAAGGATTCCTTTTGTTTCTCTGGCTTTTGTTTTTCTTCTTCTTATGCAGTGAAACTCTTTGGGAAATCGCAGAAGCTGAGGTGGAAAAAAGGAGAAACCATGGAAATGAAGGGGATGCAGCTGAAGTTGGAGAAAAATCTGTTTTCTTTATTGGCAGTAAAAATGGGGTACTACTTTAACATTTTTTCAGTTTTCACAGTTTAGCAATCAGTGACAAATTTTACTTTAGTACTTTGATAAAAATCTACATGTTTTCAACTCTTTAATCAAATGTTCACCCTGGATTAGCATAAATTAGAAAGGGCTTATCATCGATCTGGGGAAAGTTATAACCATGAGCAAAATGTTAGGAAGACTTTTGACTCTTTTTATTTCATATTTAAAGCATCCAGAACTTGTGTTTTGATTGCACATAAAGGCCAGGATCCTCTTAAATGTCCAAGTCAACATCTAAGTGAGTAAGTCAGTATCTTAACAGCAGCCACACTGTGGACTCGGGGACGTCACTTTTGGGAATCTCTATGAAGGAATAATTGAATTGTGTTGGTGGTGTTTGTCAAAGACTTAGTCGTGTAGGAAAATGTGAGGGGAAGGAAGTGGTGCTGCCCATTCTTTGTGAGGTCACTCAGCCAAGTGCACAGAATATTTGGCATGTGGCCACACAGCCAGAGCAGCTGTGTCATGTCCACACACAGAGTTCCTGGGTGCAGGGCAGGGCTGCAAGTGACACTGTCAGCAAATGGTCAAGGTTTGTAAGCTGCTGGGAGGTAGAGCCCATGTTGCATCGTACTTGTTTCTATTTGAGTTTGTGTCACTATTTGTTCCCTGTGCTCCATGCGTCCACATAAGGGCATTGAAAAATAGGAAGCTTACAGAAACCGGCGAGGCCACATGCTCAGTGGGTACCTGAGTACCCCTCATGTTTCACCATCTCCTCAGAATCACCTCCAGGATACTAGATACCCCAGTTGGGGTTTTATCTTCATTATCAAAAACTATATTTATTGACATAAATAATCATATAACAAGAAACAAGTTGGGGCCGGAGAGACAGTTCAACAGTTAAGAGCACTGGCTACTCCTCCAGAGGACTTAGGTTTGGCTTCCATCACCCACATGACAGCTTGTAACTGGCTGTTACTCCAGTCCCAAGGGATCAGAAGCCCTCTTCTGGTCTCCTCAGGCACCAGGCATGCCTGTGTACAGACATATGTGTAGGCAAAACTCCCATACACATAAAAATGAAAGAATGAATGAATGATTTAAAATTTTTAAAAGAAAAAAGTTATGAGTTTTAGAAGAAAATAACATGAATTGAAAAAACAAGATATAAATTTTATATATAATTTGATCTGTTATATTAATGTGTTATACATTAATAAACAAGATAAACAACTTATGGGTAGTAAATATTTAATCATTATATATTCATCTTATTTTTAATTTCTATACTTTCCCAATATTTTCTTATTGGCTCACTCACAGCACTTTCTAACTTAAATCTGAACATGCACACACAAATACGTCTACCACAACACATGACACATCAATAACACTGTCATAGAAATTATCTATGTTTACCGTTTCTAACCCAGCATACTCTGTGAGCATTCATGGGTTTGCTGTCATGAGTAGGGTCATTTTCTTTCTTTTCAATTTTTTTTAATTAACTGGAGTTTTCGAGACTGTCTCACTACAAGTAGCAGGCTAGCCTTGAGCATGCTTTAACTGCCTAGGGGCTGGAATTACTACACCAGTGGGTCTAATTCTTCAATGGTTTCCTATTAGGGACACACACATACAGTAACCAGTGCTAGTCTGTGGTCCAGAGAAATTGTCCTTACATAATCTACTCTGAATAAAGAATGCCCTGAAGGGCTCTGCTAACACCACTGACTCTAGCCAGGCATGCTCCCACACTGGACGCCCATGCCACTGCCCTCTACCTCACCCAAGGTAACCTTTGCTCTTGATCTCTTTCTTCTATGACAGCCTGATGGGTCATGGTTTGACATTTGTGAAATCACTGCTTTTTTTTTTGGTAGCAGTAAGTAGCCTATATAAAACAGTTTTGTTCAGTTTCCCTAATGTAAACTGAAACCAGATTTTCACTTGAAGAGTTAGAACTGTTACAGGTAGCGTTCTGTGAGAAAACACCTGGTTCTGGAATTGAATCAGAATATTAGTTTATTTTGAAAGATAAAGAGAAGAAAGGAATGCTTCTCTTGTCCGACTGACAGTGCCTTCTTTCTCAAAGAAGCCAACTGCTTCGCATACCCTTGTTATCCTTTCCGCCTCAGAGTCACTCATACCGCAGGCATCTGTAGAGCATCTGCTGTACGAGCTCTTGGTCCGGGCACTGCAGCAGCGGGATTGGAGGTCACAGTCTCTCCTGTGAAGGTCACGGTACTTATACAGCATGCATGGAAGTGCCATGAGACAGATCCTGTGAGGAGAACCAAGAAAGAATGAAGCTCAGCCAGAGAGTCTGAGAGACCTTGAAATCCTCCGTGTTGAGTTCTTTTTTTCTACTGTGGTCAAATCCCTGACTTGAACAGCGTAGGGGAGTGGTGGGGAGGGCAGAGTGGAACAGAAAAGTTTGTGTTATGACAGCCAGAAAGGGGCCAAACAAACACTCCAGGGCCTACATCTCCAGCTAGGCTCCAACTCCTACTCTTCACGGCCTCTTAATAACACCATTGCATTATGAAACCGTCACGGGATTAATCTCTCTGCTAAGTCAGTCATTGCTCCAAAGCTCTGTCAGTTGGCAAACGAGCATCCAATCCAAACCTGTCAGCATCTGTTAGAGGGTGAGGGCTAATGCTCGAAAGGCAGCAAATAAGGAAACAGCATCGGTTCAGATGAAGGATGACAAGTGAGGGTCCAAACAGTGAGTGGATGTAGGAGAAAAGGAGCAGTGCTGGGTTCATGATGGAGAGGAAGGCGATACTAATCTGATGAACACAGTCTATGTAATTTTTCCCATCGCTCACTTGCAGGGATGCAGGCCAAGGGAGGGTGGTTGAGTTTCTCTAGAATGGGTGTTTGCTGATGAGGAAGCCTAGGATGCCAGTGGTGTTTGCAAGAGATGATTATAGTGATAAACTGCTGCCTTTAGGGTAGACAGCGAGTGTGGTGAAGGTAGCAAGAGCCCAACAGAGGACAAACGTTCTGGTCAGCAAGTTTTCAAGACCTTCACTGAGGCGGGGGAGACTGTTGTGGTTCCTGCAGAAGTGGCTGGAGAATGTTTCTGCAGCTGTGATTTGGAAGTTGAGCCATTCCTAGTGGCGAAAGGATCCAAGATAAACCCGTGGAAGTGACATGCAGTGGGCACAGGGATCGAAAACTGCAAACCTGTCCATTAGAAACACATAGGTATGCCCATCAGTGTATGCATGTGTAGACAGCAGATACATGTGTATATAAAGGAAGCAGGAAAAAGCATTTCAAAACTGACCTCTTATCATGTAAATGTATTTCTACATTGCCATACCTAATAGCTGTATATTTCTTGTGTGGTTTGCCTTAATCAATTTGTTTGGTACATTGAGGTCTCTAATGTTTCGGTTTTGTGTAGCGCCAGCCAGCCCTACGTCAGAGGTGTACGTTGTTTTATAGTATGCTAGTTATCGAATTACACAAGGTTCACTCAATCTGATCATATTGCAGAGAAACTCTGGAGTGATTCATTACTGTCTTTTGGTAAAATTTGTAACTTTTGTACTTGGGGGTGGGGGAAGGAGAGAGAGAGAGAGAGAGAGAGAGAGAGAGAGAGAGAGAGAGAGAGAGAGAGAGAGAGAGAGAGAGAGAGAGAAGTCAATCTAGGGTTTTCCAAGCTTTTCCTGGGAGTCCAGAGGTTCCTACAGTGGGCTGTCCCTGCCTCTCCTTTCACATCCCTTCCTTGCATGGAGTCATTTGCTCCCCTGCCCCCCCCCTGGCCCTCCCCCGTCTTCACTGAACCAGTCTCTGGGTAGGACAAGGGTCAAGTTTCATGGTTAGTGGCTAAAGCCTGTATTTCTTGACTCCTAAACAGAATTAAAACAGAGTGCTCCAGCAGGGCGTTTGAGCATATCTACAGCATATCTTTTATTTATGTGTTATCTTTTGTCTTTATTTCCACTTCATCAATCAGGATTTTAGAATACACTAATCAGGCTAACCAGTAATTAACATTGCTGAGCAAAGAGAAAGTTTAAGACAGCTGTCAGGTGACCACTAAAGTGAGATGTGATTTGCTAGTATTTGTTATCTGTGGGACTTTATAATTATAATAATAGCAGTGTAGTTACATCATGACAGAATGTTGACAGTTCACTTTTCCCACTTATCAAACTTTCAAGTAATTCTGGAAGTTTCTAGTTTTTAGTTTCCAGGTAATTTATCTTTCAAATTATTTAAAAATCTATTTTTAGGCCACAGTTATACTAATAAAATTTTACATGTGCGTGACATTAACACAGTATTCTTTCTTTTTAATTTCTAGGGAAAGACTACTATAATTCTACGATGTCTTGACAGGTAAGTGTTGTACCAACCTGTGTTAGACAGCATCCATGCCTGTTTCAGCTACAAGAGAGCATGTTAGACCTCACAAGGCATATGAAAGAAGAAGAGTTTTGAGACCCAAAATATTTAATTCTCAATCTTGATTACAACCTTTAAAGATATTCTCAATATTGAATACAACCTTTAAGAGTACCTTTAAAGATAAACCAAAAAAAAAAAAAAAAAAAAATCTGGGTTGATACTAGATTTTCCTGTTCAAAGGAGAGATGTTACCACAGTTACCTCCAGTGGCACTCATGTTTTTTCAGGGCTTTGCTGCTTTGGTATTTAAGTTCTTTTTATTCTACCTAATTTAAGACTGTATGAACAATGATTGTAATATGTGTTTTCTATAATAAGTCACCCAGGGTGACAGTTTAAGATAAAGTGCTATAAACTGTGACATTGAATGAAAATTGTTCATTTTGGCCTTCTTGTAGCATACCCAGAAAAAGGATGACTTTTCGAATTTAGGTTACCCATGTTAGACATTTTATTTTAAGAGAAGCATCTTGCTTCCTAAAAGAGTTATATCCTTAAGGAAATATGACCAAACAATATCTTGATATTGAGAATATCTTCCAAGATAAAGTTCAAACTATTCAGCAAATAGAAATATACAAATCACAAGATTTAAACTTGTGGGTTTTGTTCTACAGGCTTAAACTAAATATAAGATTATTCAACCTCAAAAAGGAAAGAAGTCCAGCAGTGGACAGCATTTGCTCTCTTTGCAGAGGACTCAGGCTTGGTTCCCAGCACCTACATGGTAGCTCACAACTCTCTGTGAGTCCAAGGGATCCAAGTCCTCCTGGCCTCCACAGGCACCTAGCATGCACATAGTGCACACACATGCATGCAGACCCATTCTTATCTACATAAAGCAAGTAAATCCTTAATTCAAAATAAATAAATAAATTTCATCATACTCTGCAATGGAGGTGAACTCTAAGATACTATACTAAGTGAAATGAGCTAGTCACAAAATAGACAAAGCTATCTGCTTCCTTTTGTATGAGTACAGAGCAGTTAGTCTCACAGTAGCAGAGGTGAGTGGGTGGTAGCCAGGGACTGGCAGAGGGGCATGGGGAGTTGTCCAATGCAGGTGGAGTTGCAGCTTTGCCTCTGAGAAGTCCTGAGGATTGGTTGCACAGCAATGTAAGTCAGTATACGTCATACTGTGAACAACACACTTAAAATGGTATGCCAGGAACATTTATTTCATATATTTCTTACAACATTAAAAGTGAATATACCATAAAATTGCTTACCAAACAATTTAAGCTTGCATAAGTAGTTTATTAAATCATTTAGATGTTTTACAAATCTTTTGTTGGTTTTATGCCCTTGTTCGTATCATTTTTAAAACTCTCATATATGAAATAAAATACTGCATAAACGTCTCCCACTAATGTCCTTAATCGTTGACGGGCACTGGGTTCTCAGCTCCCACTCTGAGGGTGAGCAAACGAGGTAGTGTTTCCCATATGGCCTGAGTTCAGAGAGCTGCTGCCCCAGCCTGGCCCTCGATGCTTCCAGTGTGCGGCTTCTCCACAGGCCCCCAGCATCCCTTCCTGCACCTGCCACTAAAACCTCTTAAGGTAGCTTTGAAGGGCTCCTTTGTGTCTTGTGGAATAACATCACTAGTGCTAGTGATTCAAGGTAACCTCTTTGCTAATAAAGTGTTTAAGAGGAAGTGAAAATGGGTAGGATTATAGCGAAAGAAACCACCTCCACCATCATAATATAACGTCTCCTTTAATGTACAGGGATGAGCCGGCAAAGCCAACCTTAGCTTTGGAATACACATATGGAAGAAGAACAAAGGGGCACAACACAGTGAGTTCATTTTGTGAGTCCTTTCTCATGTCTCAGATGGGAAGCCATGATGCTGACACTGCCTCATGTTACCTGCCAACAGTAAGCTTAGCCACTGCGCATGTCACAGGTATGTGCTTTAAATGTGACATGCAGTTCAGCTGATGGAAAGCACTCCTAATCTGCAGGAAGTGTTGAAAGTGATTTATTTATGGTCCTTGTACAGTTCTTTGGCCACTTTAAGGTTGTGAGGACTTCCCTCTGTGATACTTTTCCCTCAGGGTTTTGTTTTGTTTTTCATTATGTATCTCAGCTTAGCCAGAAACTCATTGTGTAGCCCCAATGGCCCCAATTTGCAATTCTCCTGTTGCAGCCTTCTGAGTATTGTCAGAATTACAGATGTGTGACAGCAGGCCAAGCACATGAAATAAGATTTTTTGAAATTTGACGGTATAGGGCTCTCTGCCTACTTATAGTGATTATACAGGTGGGATTTTTTTTCTATATTTCAGATGGAAATAACATTATTACTGCCTCCATTTTTGTAATTAAAATATATTTTTTAGATTTGTCATACAATATAATGTGGACATACTTTTCCCTCCCCCACGTCCGTCTCCACCTCCTATTCACTCTGCTTTAGAGTCTTCCCATAGAGAGAGAAAAACCAAAGCAAAAACAAAACAAAACAAAACAAAGGCAAGAAGACAAAACCACCAACCATACCCCAAAAGCACGTGGGACAGCATGGACTCATTTTGCTTTTGTCAGTTAGTTGCTCCTGAGCACGAGGCCTGCCCTGGAGTGTGGTTGGTGTACCCAGCGGGACGCCACCGGAGAAGGCTGTTTTCTTCCCCTCCCAGCAGCTGTCATTGCAACGTTTCTTGGTCAGGAACTTGGTGGCCCTTCCCTTCTCCGTGTGGGATTTTATGTCACTATAGCTTATGCAGTCCTTGTACATATGTGTCAGCCCTGTTGTGTCTGGAAGATGTGTACCCTTAGGCGCATCCACCACCTCTGGCTTGTAGCATCTTCCCATCCCCTCTTCCAGTAGATGTCTGAGCCTGGGGGGGGAGGTTTGATAAAGACACTCACTTAGGGTCTCTCACTGCCTGCACTGTCCAGGAGGCACCTACTACAGCACAGTAGAAACACTGCAATAAGAAGCTTCTCTGATGAGATTTGAAAAGTGCAATTTGTAAATATTGCTTTTATTTCCTTACATGATGAGATGAGGTGAAAGTCATACCCAAGCTGTGCTAATACATGGCTGCGGCTGATCCCGTAGTGTTTAGTTCTCTGTTATAACTATCTCCAGGCCTAGGCCTGGAAGCTTCTAGCCTCTGTGCAATCTAATCTTTCCAGCTGACTGATTCAATCCAGCTTCTCTCAGCTTCTGAGTGAACTGCTCTGTTTGGACTCATACTAACTTTGGTGCTATGTTTTAGTCTTCTGTCTCCTCTTATTCTCTGGCCCGTTCTGTCTTCACCTGTGTCTAGCTTGTTTTCTCTGCAACCTGTCTCTGTAAAACTGTCTTGGTAAAACTGCCATGTACACACACACCACACCACCACCACACCTTTTTCTCTTGCTGCTCTTAAGTAACCTTTCTTTCCTGTCTGTTCTCTATCGTATGTCTGACTCATTCTGTCAGATCTTTCTCCGATTTGTCACTTTGTCTGCCCCTCAATTAGACATCGCTTTAAAACATGGCTGCTTCCTTCTACAAACTAACTTTACCTTCATTGTTAGGGACTGAAGGTGTGTGCTAAGGGCTTCACACTATAATCCAGGGCATGGCTTCATTCTAGCTGGATCATAGAGACCTAGAAAACTTTGGATGTGATCACTTGCCAGAGCAGCCATGTTGCTGGATAAAAATTCCTTTAGAGCACTGATATGTGAGTATAGCAGTTGTCATTAGGAGTCATTTTATTGCAATGTTCATTTATAAAAATAATAACAGTAGGCTTTACCTTGGTCCCATGACCTATCTAGTCTCATGTCCATGTCCTCATTAACAGTGTCAGATATGGGCTTTATTTCATGGGTAGGCCTTAAACATAATAAAACATGATTGGTTTCTGCCATTACCCCTCTGCCAGTTTGCACCAGTCTATCTTACAGGCAGGTCACTGTTGCAGGGTTTGTGGCTGGTGCTATTGGTGGTTACTGTTCACCCTGATAGTACCTCCCAACACTGTGACTACGGGTCAGTAGACATGGGGCTTCTCGTTGAGCATGAGCTCACCTTCTTCATGTTCAATGGCATCAGTAAGTAGTGTTTTCAGCAGTAGGGCCTTAACATTCAGTTGTGGCAGGTAAACAATGGCATTGGCAATAGCCTGTGGTGTTTGAGTAGCATGAGGCGTGGTCTATGGAACCCCTTTGGCCAACCACTCAACAAAATGTCACCATTCTGAGTATTGGATGTTTTCCTTGATCGCATATACTCTCTAGTATAATCTGGCCCCATCCCCCCACACCCCCAAGCACACACACACTATATGGTAACTCTAAGGTTTTTTTTCTTTAACTATGTGTTTACATGTGTATCTCTGAGTATTTGTACATGAGTCAGGTACCTACCAGATGAACGCATTAAATTACCTAATGTGCATGCTGGGAACAGAACCATATCTATTTTATGAGTTGCTTTTTATTTCTCTAAAAATCTTAAAAGGTAGGGCTTACACTGTGAAATTTCTGTGGAAATACACTGTTCAAAATCTAAATTATTAGTGTTTTAAAAAATAGAGAGTTTGGAATATAGCTCAGTGTTAGAGGGTTTGTCTAGCAGTCTTTAGTCCCTGAGTTCAATCTCTAGCATTTTGAGAGGGAAAGAATTCTAAAAGTTGGTAGAACTGTTGAGACCATAGGCCCAACTGAGTCTGTTTCCACCTGTTTTGTGTCTGTTCAAAGGATGTTAGAGAGTGGTCGGCTTAGAGAAAGAATGTAGAGTAGTATGTGGTATAGGGACAAACGTTCTTTTTTTGTTTGGTTTTGGTTTGGTTTTTGAGCCAGGGTTTCTCTGTGTAGCCTTGGCTGTCCTGGACTCGCTTTGTAGACCAGGCTGGCTTCGAACTCACAGCGATCCACCTGCCTCTGCCTCCCCAGTGCTGTGATTAAAGGCATGCACCACCACACTGGCTGGGACAGACATTCTTAAGTGCAATTGTTTCTGGAAGTGTTGTGACAAAAGGGATCATTTGGTTGGTTGGTTGTTGGTTGGTTTGGTTTTGGCTTGTTTTGTTTTTGTTTTTGCTTTTTTTCTTCTGAGACAGGGTTTCTCTGTGTGGCCTTCACTGTCCTAGACTCACTTTGTAGACCAGGCTGACCTCAAACTTACAGAGATCTGCCTGCCTCTGCCTCCCTGGTGCTGGGATTAAAGGCGTGCGCCACCATGCCCGGCAAGGGATCATTTCTTAAACTTAGGTGTGTGGAAGAGCAGTCTAGAGCAGAAGGTCCTACTGCCCCCATCAAGAAGCACACTTGCATAGAATGATCTAGTTCAAATGCGTGCTCATTAGACAGTGTATTAAAGGATGATGTGGCCAAGCATGGTAGAGCACACACATGACCCCGGCACTTGGGAATTGGAAGCAGAGGGATCTTTGTGAGTTCAAAGTCAATCTAGTCTGTGTAGCAAGTTCCAGTCCAGCCGGGACCATACAGTGAGAAATAAGAAAGAGAGAAAGAAAGAAAGGGAAAAACAATGAAAAGAAGGAAGAAAGGAAGGATGGAAGGATGGATGGACTGTGCGACGGATGAGTCAAGAATTGAACCTGCCTGCGATTGCTTTCAGGTTCTACCAGTGAAAGTTGGTTATTAAAGCTGAGAAACTAAAAGGAAACAAAAATAACATACTAAGATGCAGGAGAATCTTATTTTTGTGATTCACATGGTTTTTGCTCTTCTTTTTATGGGAAAGTTGCAACAGCTCTCACAAACTTCACTTCTGAGAAGGACTGTAAAGCCTTTCTTTGTCACATTGTAAAGCAAGAGAGATTTTCCAGTGAAAAATGACTCATTCCACAAACATTATAGTGATTCATGTATCAACAATAGTAAAATGAGTTAGTCGTTATGAGCATTTGTCCCAAGAAAAGGAAAATAACATATATTCATCTAAAACGTACTTAACTGCCATCCACACATCCTAGACATGGTAGCAAGTACATGAAAACCCACTGTCTGTCACCTGTTTTTCTTCTCAACTTTGGAAGTTATCTATATATATATACTCTCAAAGCTTCATGTCTTTGTCAGATTAAAAGTTTCGTTATGAGTTCTAGATGCACAGGACAAAGGCACTTGAACATCAGAGTGTTAGTTGACAATGGAGGTGGCCCAGTAAACAGCCCCAGGAGGTAGGCTCGGGTCATACTGTCCCAAGCTGCATGGC
Organism: Acomys percivali; assembly: GCA_907169655.1. Classification (NCBI taxonomy): domain Eukaryota; kingdom Metazoa; phylum Chordata; class Mammalia; order Rodentia; family Muridae; genus Acomys; species Acomys percivali. The sequence goes on from OU015742.1 coordinate 95,394,495, forward strand.
TACCTGGCCCTGTAATCCCCTCTTAGCTGAAGAGTCCTCCAAGCTGAAAGGCTAGCCTTATCCCACCCCCTGCCCACACCTGTCAGTACCAGTGGCACCTGCTGAGATCCTCAGGGCAATACCTGTGCTCAGGCCTAGACTGTCATCTGTGTTCATTTCTCGGGTTTTACCTGTACAACTCATTCATTTGTGAGCGTCTGTATTTCCAGATCAGAATGTCCTATTTCACTGTTTCATGTCCAGCTAGAATCCCAAACATGTTAAACTGAGTGATTATGCTTAAATTTTATTTACATCTCTATTTCATGTGATATTAATATGTATAGAATTGGGAGCACTGTGCTTGCCTTATATAAGATCTAAGCAGGGTTGGTATTTATGTTCACAGAAAGACGTAGATAACTTTGTTCTTTGGAATGCATTTGGTGCATCTCAAAGCATGGGACAGAGGAAGCAAACAGTTTCAAGTAAGAAGAAATGGTTAGTTAAGGGGTGAACATTTTATATCTATAATTATCACTAATATATGTTAATAAAGTATAACAAAACACTTAAAAGTTTTAAAATGAACATTTTTTTAGACCCTCTATTTTCTTTCAGCCAAAAGACATCGCTCACTTTTGGGAATTGGGTGGAGGAACCTCTCTGTTGGACTTAATCAGCATACCCATCACCAGTGATACCCTAAGGTGAGTGCGAGGTCATGGGTGTATCTGTGGGATGTCCACCCATCACCAGTGATACCTTAAGGTGAGTAGGAGGTCACCAGCATGTCTGTGGGATGTCCACCCATCACCAGT
>OU015742.1:95395304-95420258 GCA_907169655.1 Acomys percivali
ATGTCTGTGGGATGTCCACCCATCACCAGTGACACCTTAAGGTGAGTGGGAGGTCATGGGCATAAGCCATCATTTTGAGACAGTTTTATACTATCTGGAGGTTTGCAGTCCTTCCTTCCCATGAGTTTGGGCTGTAGTGCCTCCAGAGAAATCTTGAAAGATTTGAGCTTCCAGCCAGGGCTGAGTGAGATGCATCACTGCCAGCCATGTATTTTACAAGCCTGCTAGCGAGGAAAAATGTCAAATAGTATTTGGGTGATGAATTCATTTTCGAAAGTATGAAAAGCTTAATTCCTTCTACTCTGTCTTAGTGTGAGTTAACTCAGCCCTGGGTTTTCCTGGCTGGTGTCAGTCTCCTGTGGAATGTAACACACTAATATCATTGGGCTTCGTCCAAAGGATGACTGTGTTGGAGAGGAAACATCTCTCCACTGACTTTTAAGACCCAAAACCAAGGGTAAGCTCCAAATACACAGATACTCCCACGCATTGGCCATATCAGGTGTGGAACTTGTGACACTTCTATGTTGCTGGGAACTGATCTTAGCCAAGAAAAATAAATAAATTAAATCTGAAGTGTATTTCTTGCCCAAGATTAATATGAACATTGCTGTTGCTTGGACCAAAGATGGAGGACCCAGCAGGTACTTGTGTCATTTCAGGCATGAAGCCCCTTAGGGAGGAGCGCATGTCTTCTTTGCAAGACAGGTGTTTTTTTAGAGCTAGCTGGATACAGGTCAGACTGGCTTTGCTTAGCCAGTGGTCTCTTTCTTTTAGTAAAATATTATTTATTTTCTTTGATTTTGAGACAGGGTCTGGCAATGTAGCCTCAGGTAGCTTTGAACTCACCGAGATCCACCTGACTCTGCTTTCTGAGTACTGGGTTTAAAACGCATGAAGTATTTTTTAGTGTATGTGTGTAGGTGTACGTGTGTGTGTGTGCGCGCGCGCGCGCGCGCGCGCGCGCGCGCGCGTGCGTGCACATGTGAGTTCCTGTGCCTGTGGAGACCAGAAGGTGGCACCAGATCCCCTGGAGTTATAGTCAGTTGTAAGACATCTATTATGGTCTGGGACTCCACAGACTGAATTCAGTTTTTGTCGGCAGGCTTCTACTAGACTTTGCAGTGGGAGCATGAAAATGGAAGTCTGGGCTGGTCTTCAGTAGATGCTGGAATTCCACAGAAGTAGGCTAACGCCAGTGCAGGAATAGACTTGCTAGAGAGAGCAAGAGCAAGCAGGCAAAGAGAAAGACCAGCTTCCTCCTCTCGTGCCTTCATGTAGGCTGCCAGCAGATGGTGTGGTCCACGTTAAAGGTTGATCTTCCCTCCTCAGAGATCTGGGTGAAAAGTGGGTCTTCCTACTTAAAATGGCTTAAGCATGGTGGCTCATGCCTTTAATCCCAGCACTTGGGAGGCAGAGGCAGGCGGATCACTGTGAGTTCGAGGCCAGCCTGGTCTACAGAGTGAGTCTGGGACAGCCAAGGCTACACAGAAAGACCCTGTCTTAAATGCCCTCCCCCCCCCAAAAAAAAAAGAAAAGAAAAAAACCAACAACAAAATAAAAAACAAAAAACAAAAACAAAAAGCAAAAAAACTCTGACAAGCATATCCAGCCATTGGATTTTAATTGATTCCAGTTGTAGTCAAGTTGACAACCAAAAATAGCCATCAGGGACTCCATTGGGAAAAACTAAATTTTTTTTTAAAGATTTATTTATTTATATTATATATATGAGTGTTCTGTCTGCATGTACACCTGCATGTCTGAAGAGGGCATCAGATCACATTATAGATGGTTTTGAGCCACCATGTGCTTGCTAGGAATTGAACTCTGGACCTCTGGGAGAGCAGACAGTGCTGTTAACCTCTGAGCAGTGTCTCCAGCCCTGAGAAAACTAAATTTTCATTTGCAAGGTTATCAATTGGAGATAGCTTCTGGGTTAGGGATGGGGCATTTTTCTACTTCTCCATTCAGGTCTAGGACCCCATCTGGTGCAGACCCATGCACAGGCCCTACGCATGCTGCCTCCGTCTCTGTCAGTTCATATGTGCATAGGACCTTTGATTTAGGGGACCTTGTTTTCTTGGGGCCCTCCTTCCCCTCTGGCTCCTAGTTTCTTTTTGCTTCTTCTTCAGTAGGGTTCCCTGAACCCTGAGAGGAGGGATTTGATAGAGACAGCAGGTTTAGGACTGAGTGTTCCAAGGTCTCTCACTCTCTGTATGTTGTCCGTTGTGGGTTTCCATATTTGTTCCCATCTGCTGCAGGAGGAAGCTTCTAGGATGATGGCTGAGCAAGGCACTGGTCGATGAGTACAGCATATAGGAGTCATTTTACTGTTGCATTCTTTTAGTGGAACAGAGTATTTGGTGTTATCCTACATAGCTGGACTATCTAATCTCATGTTCTTGGTCTCCCAAGCATTGTTGGATAGGGCTTCCATCTCCTAGAGTGGGCCTTAAATCAAATCAGATACAGGTCGATTGCTCCCACAGGCTTTCTGCCACCACCTCCCTGGCATAGCTTGAAGACAGGACAGCACTGTTGATGAAGGCGTAGTGTGCAGAGTACCTTCTGTGCCAAAGATGCTAGCCCGTGGGCACGAAGGCTGGTTTCTCTGTGGGCAGTGAGCTGTGCAGATGGGGTCTGGAGCAATGGGGTCTTCATGTCAGTTTGTGGAGAGCAGCCTGTGCTCTGACAATGTTGGTTGTCTGGGGATTCCCATAGGAGCCTTTTGGCCAACAGTTCAATTAGATATAACCTGTTCCCAGTACTGGAAGTTTCATTTGGCCACAGCTGTTCAGTTAGGCTTTCTATATAAATGCAAGTCCTAGATTCTGCTTGTGATGACCTTTTCCTTGGGACAGTTTTTTTTTGTTTTGTTTTGTTTTGTTTTGCTTTGGTTTGTTTGTTAAGGAACTTCATAGCTACACAGTTTTACATTTGACTGACTTTCTTTTGTTTGTTCATGGGTTCCTCTTTTTTTTTTTTTTTTTTTTTTTTAATTGTTTGGTGGTGGTGGTGGTTTTGAGACAGGGTTTCTCTGTGTAGCCTTGTCTGTCTTGGAACTCATTCTGTAGACCAAGCTGGCCTTAAACTGAGAGATATCTGCCTGCCTCTGCTTCCAAATGCTGGGATTAAAAGCATGCACCACCTCCACCCACCCAGCTTTCCCTTTTCTTTAATTGTCTTTCTTTAAAGGAGATAAGCCAAGCTTCCTAGTTGACCATTAACAGGGTGGTAGAGCGGGGGATGAGCTAAGGAACCCTGCCACCTTGTGTGGCCAGAGGCAGGAGGCTGCAGCAGAGGTGGCTTTTGCCTGTGCCGAGTCTTGGCTCCTGATCTGGCTCTCACTTGTACTTGACTCATCCCCTTAATCTGAGACCTTGGCAGACAGGCTTCTGGAAATTGAGGGTTCTACAGGAAGTGAAAACTTTCCATATTTCTTAAACACCTCACTGTGTGTGGGGTCTGAGACTTCCTGTCCCTGGGCTCTAGGGCAGCTGGAGCCAGCCTTGGGTTGTAATGGATTAAGCCCAGGCCTGGGTCCAGGGTCAGCTGCTGGGTAGCAGATGGGACTGAAGGGGATTTTCCTTCATGTAGTTGCTAATCACAGAGAATTTTTAAACTGGAATGAGTTTGACACATAATTTCCTTATATTGGGCAAACCTCAGCAAACTGAGAAACTGACATATGGCCACAAGAGATTACATGTTTACCTTTCACATGCATGTTCATAGAACAGAGTGTTTCTGCAGACTTTGGATAATTCACAATAGACCTTTTCCTGTAGTCTGATCCCACTTTAAGAATTTTTAGCTGTGCTGGGGAGATGGCTCAGAGGTTAAGAACACTGCCTGCTCTTCCAGAGGTCCTGAGTTCAATTCCCAGCAACCACATGGTGGCTCACAACCATCTATAATGAGATCTGATCATACTGTATACATAATAAATAAAATCTTTAAAAAATAATAATAATTTTAAGCTGCTTTCTTTACTATCGTTTGCCATAGAGAAGGTACAAAGCAACACAAGAAACAAAAAGTTGGGTAATCCGTTCCACTTTTGCCTATTTTCAGTGTTAAAATTACTTATATTATATTATTCACCCACAGTAAAAAGTGTGCATCAGGCTTTTAACAAACAAAAGTACAAAGTGTAGTATACTGAACTTTAAGGGTGAGCTAGTGCTTTACCACTGCGTGGTCCCTGGAAGAGTCTGTAGTGAAGCTGACTGTGTATAAGCTCAACAGGGTGATGCAGAAAAGACCGGCTGGACAGGAACTGTGCACATACACGTGTTAATTAATATCTAAGTGATTCTGAATGGAGACCATGGGCACAGACTTTAGATACTGTATGAATTTTTATGCGTTACCCAAAATAGCTGGTTTGACTGGACACCACAAAATAACTAAATAAATAGCATCATTTTGTCTCTCAGCAGAATATTTGCCTATTGAATTAGAATGTTGGCTCTGAGCTGGGCGTGGTGTCGCGCACCTGTAATCCCAGCACTCTGGCAGCAGAGGCAGATCTCTGTGAGTTCGAGGCCAGCCTGGTCTACACAGAGAAACCTGATCTCAAAAAAAAAAAAATCATCATGATTAAATGTCTGTACATTATGACCATTTTCTAAAGCATTCCTCTCTCTTTATATGTGTGTGTATTTGTTTTTCAGTTGGTAAAATACACATAACATAAAATTTACCACTGATGCCACTTACTAGTGAGTTATTCTGTGGCATTAAGTACATTTCCACTGTTGTACAGCCACACCAACACATCGTTCCCAGGGTCCTCTCCTCTTCCTGCTGTGAAGTCCCTGAGGCTGTGAGCAGTTTGACACCATGGTGCCTTATATAGTAAGATCCTATAGTATTTGCCTTTTTGTAGTTTATTTAACTTAGCATAACATCTTAGCACGTGTGAACTTCCTCTTCTGTAAAAGTGGGCGTCCTCCATTGCATGCATGTACTAGTTTGTTCATCCGTGGACATGTGGGATGTGCTCCCTTTTGACTGCTGTGAATGGTGCTGCCCTGGGCACAGATTCCTACATGCCTCTTCAAGCACAGCTCCCCTCTGGACACTGTGCTCGTGCCTAGAATCCCAGCAGTCTGGGGCCTAGGCAAGCAGATCATGTTGGGTTCAAGATCATCCTCAGCTATGTAAGTTCCAGAAGAGCCAGGGCTACAAGGTGAGTCCCCTTCTTAAAAAACAAATAACAAAAACATTTTAGCTTCTTCAAAATTTTGGGCATAGACCTAGAAATGAAGTTGCTGGATCATGTGGTAAAGCTGTTGTATTGCTTCAGGAACAGCCACGCTGTTTTCCACAGCTGGCCACACCATTTTATGTTCTCAGCAGTGATGCATAGAGGCCTAGTGTTTCTGTATCCTCAGTGGCACTTACTTCCTATCCGCTTTTCCTCAGTAGCAGCTACCCTAATGGCTGTGAAACCATGCTCTCGTCATGGGTTTGCTTTATCCTTTCCTCATGATTGAAATTGTTGGGCATTTTTTAATTTTTAGAAATTTTATGTATATGGGTGTTTTGCCTGCATGTATGTGTATCTGGGCACCACATGCATGCAATGCGTACAGAGGCCAGCAGGGGGTGTCAGACACCCAGAACTGGAGTCACAGATGCTTGCGTGCTGGGAATTGAACCTTCATCTTCTGGAAGAGCCGTCAGTGCTTTTAACTGCTGAACCATCTCTCCAGTCCTTACGCATCTTTTCATGAGTTCCTTGGCCAGCAGCATATCTCTTCAGAGTTATTTGAATCCATTTTTAAGTGGGTCATTTTGTTGTTAAGTTTAGATGTATGTTTAATGTGTAGAAATGCATAGTTATTAAAATTTCAGATCTACAAAAGGGCATCATCACCTCTTCTAGGGAGGCTCTCATAAAGGCTAAGTAACCCCACTGATGTGGCAGCAAGGCTTGTCAGTGTGTCTGCTTCCTTCTGTTCACATCGCATTGCTGCTAACATCGCCACTGAGCGTTTTGCTCCTCTTCTCTGGAGCACAAGGTAAAATTAGGTCTAAACACAGCATCATCGGGACCATTCGCTCTCAGCTTCTCTTGTCTAAACTGGATTGTTTCCCGTTGTAATGCCGAGTAACCGTAGGGAAGAATGCCAGTGTACAGGAGGCCATAATGAGCTCTCACTCTCACTCCTATGTTAGAATAACGCATGCTGGATTTTTCTTGAACTGTGGCAGCTTTCAAGACATTCACATCTCAGAACAGTCACTGTTGGTCAAAGCTGTTTTCATTTCTTTAGGACATTTTCTATTGTTCTTGTTTTGGATCTTTCCAAACCTAATGACCTTTGGACCACCATGGAAAATCTGCTGCAAGCCACAAAAAGGCATGTAGACAAAGTGATAATGAAGCTGGCAAAGACAAACTCTAAAGCTGCCTCCGAGGTGAGGCAGAGGATGTGGAGTGCTATGCAGAAGGACCATCCGGTGAGTTGATCGGTTTGTTCTGCCGTCAGTGCCACACAGAGTAGAGCTGGCATCACAACACAGCCTCCTTAGTTTTCTGCATGACTTAAAACCCATTTAATGTAGATGAACCTGTCCACTGGAAAGTCATAGCAATTTCATAAGACCTCAGGGAGCACAAAATGAGGAGAAGATGGCGTCTTCCCATTAGGCGTCTGCTGTGCTTATTATGGTATGTATCTCACCAAGACAAACGGGTTTTAGAGTAGAATTTTGATATTGATTTTATAATCTCTGTAAAATGAAGATGAAAATCCAGCTTGAACTGGCAAAGACTGGCTGAAGCTACAGATTAAAGCAGGAGCAGGGTTTGAAGCATCTTCCCCAGCACTGCGTTCTACATACATTTAGTGTCTGTCACGTGTCATCAGGCTCCCCCCATCATCTCACGACTACTGAAGCTATAACATTGCTGTGACAGCAACACAAGTATATTAAATACAGTCTGGAATGCTGTCTTCTAGAAAGCTAAAGGAAGCAGTTCATGGTGTCCATAGTCTGTGAGCATGTGTCTCACATAGTCTCAGAGCAAAACAAAGCCAAGCTGCAAACAACATAAATCAGAAACTCCACAAAGATGATGTGTATGCAGGAAAGCAGAGCAGGAGCCAGGCATGGTGGGGCACGCCTGTCATCCCAGCACTCGGGAGGCAGAAGCAGGTGAATTTCTGAGCTCAAGACCAGCCTGGTCTACAGAGTGAGTTCCAGGACAGCCAGGGCTACAGGGAGAAAGCTTGTCTCAAAAAACAAAAACAAAATTAAAAACATAAAACAAACGAACAACTACAACAAAAACCCAAAACAACAGAAAAAGAACAGCAAAACAAGGAAACGAATAAACACCATGGTATTTTGGGAATTGCTATTTCTGACTTTGCACTTAGAATACAGAATGAAGTGAAACTTACCATTGTAACAAGCTCTTACAACAGCAAATATGGTGGACATCCATGAAGGGACTAAAAATGGTGGTTTTGAAGTAAGTAGATATTCCTGAGGGCATAGCAATACACAAGTATAATCAAGTTAATTTATTCATTAACAGGATCGTGAATTAATTGACCCATTTCCAATACCTCTGGTCATAATTGGAAGTAAATACGACATTTTTCAGGTAAGTGCTTCTATTTCATTGGGTATGTGCAGCCGTGCTTCATGGGGAGGAATAAAAATGATGAAACAAGAACAAAGGTTGTCGCTGGGACAGGCTCAGAGATTTTAGAAGGGAAGATGCCGTAAGCACAACCCAGGGAAATAAAGGAAATGAGTCCAGTGGTTAGAACAGCGGTGAAGGCAGAAGACTTAAAAAACAAATCTCCAGCGCTGAGGGATAAGATTTACTTCCCAACTTTAAATTGAAGAAAGTAGGAAATTAGTTTCTTCTTATCTTGGCTTGTCAGAGAATCCTTAGGGTATTCCGCAGGATAAAATGCGTGCTTATATCTGGATTCTCCTAAGCCAAGTGTTTAAACACATCTGATAGCTGCGGCCCCGCTCAGTCTCTGTGGACATGAACGTGGAGGTGACCGAGCCTGACTCCTCGGCTTGGGGTTTAAAAACAAGTAATGCGCTTCTCCCTGAGTGAGCTGCTGAGACCTCTCAGCTGAGTTTTGCCTTTCAATCACTTTCTTCTACAGGATTTTGATCCTGAGAAGAGGAAGGTGATATGCAAGACGCTCCGGTTTATTGCGCACTACTATGGAGCCTCGCTGATGGTCAGTGCCTCTCCTGTCGTTTGGGCTTGCATGGAGGGAGAGTGGAGAAAGGAGCTGGCTGCACAGACGTGATAATGGATGCACCCATATCACACTGTCCACACTTCCAATTCCTGCAGGCTGCTAGGCGGGGTCTACAGGCCGTCCCGTGCCTGGCCTCTCCTCCTGTATTGCTGGTATCTGAAAGCCCAGGCAAGCTTACAGAGATATGCTGGTGTATTCACTCATTTTTATGTTTCTCTTTAAGAATTAAGATCTATATTTCCTTAAAAGAAAATGCAGGGCAGGTGTGGGGTGCGACTAAAAAAAAAATTTTTTTTTTTAATGTAAAAGAGATGTTGCCGTAGAGGTTAAAGTCATGAATTTTGAAGTCATGCTGTCTGGGTCAGTGTCAGTGTGACCACTTTATAGACATGTGGTTTTAGGCAAGTTATTTAAGCTTCACCCCCCCACCCCCCCACACACCCCCATGCCCCCCCACCCCCACGCCCCTACCCCTGCCTCAGGAAAGCTGGAATGGAAACAGGCTGTCTTCATAAGCACCTCAACAGAGCAGCTGAGGGGTATGTGAAGAGCTAATACTGGGGCCTGAGGTAACACACAGAGCTCGCCAGTAAACATGGTGTTAGCCAGATCCTCAGGAGACTGAGGCAGGAGGCAGTCAAGTGCAAGCCAGCCTGAGCTACATGTAAGACCTGTCCCAAAACAACCCAGGAAGTGGATAATTGTAACTGTCTTCTGTAGCAGGCCGGATCTTGCCACTTATCCCTTAAACAAAAGAGGAAATATAAAATAATTTTGCCGAAAAATACTACCTCAATTTCGAAACTGCTTTTGCTAGGCAAACTTAAAATGTACAATGAAAAGATTAATTTTAGGACGTTAAGTAATCTGCCTTTTCCAGGCCTGTATAATGAGACCTTGTCTCAAAGAACAAAAACAAAGCCACCTTAGTATCTGAATACACACCTAACGGTTTCCTTTCCTCCCAATGCACTCGTAGAAATGTAGAGACAGCGTGACTGAGCCCTTCGCTTTCATGGCTGAAAGTGCTGAGTGTTCTGTATGTTTTCAATTCTGTGCGTTTGGAGCACTTCACATTCCCATGTGTGGTCTCTTTGCCTGTTTAGCCTAAACTCTGTGTTGGTAAGTCAGGTGGACAGGGCGCTTTGGGAAACATTTTTACCATTTTGAAAAAAAAAAATCAATACGAAGGAACCTTCTAATACCAGTGCATTACTGCTAATCAGTGGAGAGGAACGCTGTGACCAATCATTGTCTGAAGGTGGAATGGGCTGCTCCGGGCAAGCATGACCTAGCTCCCTGCACTGAGTGACTCCAGAGGAATTCAACAGCTGTGTGTGGAGGCTGTTCGCGAGGCGCAGTTGCAAGTTAGGGAGAAAACTTCTAGTGTCCTCCCACCCCCCCCACCCCCCACTGTGAAACACATTTGTGGTTAGCTTTTCTCCTCAACCCACATAATAAAAACAAAATACCATAGAATTACCTAGTTTAAAATCAATAACAATGTATTAATTATATTGTAATAAATATATAATTACATTGTAAAATTAAGTACAACAATCGGTTTTTTATTAAAATTTTCTCTATTTTTAAATACCACATAATAAGCATGTCTCTGAGCTTTGTACCCTGGTGCCGCCTTTGAGCACTTCCTCTGTGAGCCTGTTCTTACGCCAGAATTAAATTTGTCGTGTAGATCTTGCACGTGTATTTGCCATTCCTGGTTTTCAGTCACCCACCCCTGACTTCACACATCTCAGGCTGAGCTCGCCTTTGTCTTTAAATGGTTAGGTATTTAGAGGGCAGACCGTGGCTGAAACAGTCTGTAGAGAAACCATGCATCCTGCTTTCTCCCCAGCTCAGAGCCTAATTATTGATGGAAACCACCTCCTTTCACGGTCTAAAAGGTCTAAAATGCTGCGATTTGATTCTTTTAGCTACCACCTGTGAGAGTATTCAGTGACTCCTTTTTCAGGCTCTGCAGGCAGTTCAAAAACAAAGCTAAGAACAAACTTCAGGGAGCATCACTGTGACTGTCCTGCCTGCAGCTGCCACACAACTGCCGTGGTGGCAGCAGGGCCCCTGCAGCTGCCACGGTCACTTTTGATATGTGCTTCTTATTGTTTAACCAACCCAATTAGATTAGGGGAATTTTAATTAGAACATAGGAGTGTTTGTGACAACACACACCACAAACATTCCAGGCAAACACAAATGTGCAAATTGAAAGAAAATTCTGATCATTTGTGTAGGTGAAATGAGTGGTGTGTTCACAGGGGCCCTTTCAATGTTATGCACACATCAACTCTGGAAAATGAGGCAAGCTTAGCAAGATTTCTTTATTCAGCTTCTGTTTTGTTTACTCAAATGTAAGTGTTTTGAGGCAAAGAAGCTGTAATTCTCTCGCCGTCTGTGCTTTTCAGAACCATATTTTTACCTGTTACAGAGATTACAGAGCAGACTGTAATCCAAGATCCTGTTTGTTTTTAAGTTTGCCAGCAAATCAGAAGCTCTGTTACTGAAAATCCGAGGTGTTATCAACCAGTTGGCATTCGGTATTGATAAGAGGTACTGTTAAATATTTTCCAATCAGTTGTTCTTGTTCCCTGATCTCCTTCTTCCCATCTTAGTGGCTTTCATTTTGTTATTATTTTCTTCTATTAATTTTAAATGGAATTGAAAGCTTTAGCCTTTTGGGCCATATTCTTTCTCTTGCTTTGGCTTTACAATGGTGTTCGTTTGTCCAGTCAACGTTCACAGGTCCATTTGGGTCAATGTGCTCATCGGTGACTTAGATAAAGCCTGGCCCTTGTATAGGACAGTGCAGCAACATAAGCAATTGGTGAACTAAATTAGAATCTTTTCTTTCCCATACAGCAAATCAATATGTGTGGATCAGAATAAACCACTGTTTATCACAGCGGGATTGGATTCTTTATGTCAAATAGGTTGGTGAACTTATTAATATTGTTTAATCTTTTTAAATTGCTTATTGATTTGACTTCCTGGCTTCTTTGGTCTCTAGCACACCACCATTTCTGGCTTCATTTTCATGACAGTTATTTCATATGTATTTATTTGTATGCCAGAACTGAGGTGGCTTGCAGCACGCTGACATATTTGTGATGGAAGGTAGGGCGCTGCATGGAGACAGAATTCTGATCCCTATTTTACTCTTTTTAAAAAATGTATTTTCAGATTCTAGTTCCCTGAGTTTAGAAGAAGTCAGGTGCCTAGGGTGGTCAGAGAACTCCAGAGCACATGATAATTAATGATCGAATATGTGAGATTGAAGTGATAGGATAAACCGAGAACCATTAGATACTCCTTAATTCTCATTATAAAACAATTTTTCAGTTGTGTGTGGTGGTATGTGTTGTGCACTAGGGAGGTTGCCTAAAACTCAAGGCCAGCCAAACTAGGCTGTCTAGCAAGATCCTCTTTCAAATTTTAAGAAAGAGGTGCTAGAGAGATGGCTCGGTGGTTAAGATCACAGTCTGCTCTTCCACAGGTCCTGAGTTCAATTCCCAGCAACCACATAGTGGCTTATGACTATCTATACTGGGATCTGATGCTCTCTTCTGGCATGCAGAGGTACATGCAGACAGAGCACACATACATAAAATAAATAAATAGATCCAAATTTTAAGAAAGAAAGCAAGACTGAATAGCTTTCCTTAGCTACTGAAAAATGTCTTCTCAACTCACAAATTCCATTGTGTATCAAGCTCCTTATCTTTCCAAGAAAGCTGGGGTTTCTCTGGGCCCAGCAGTCCTTTAGGCACTGGGTGTGGTTTGACTTTTCACATGGTGACAGGCAGGTGTTCTCATCCTCTGTTACTCTTAAGAGCTAAGATGACGGGGCTGGAGAGGTGACTCAGTGGTCAAGAGCACTGCCTGCTCTTCCGAAGGACCCGGGTTCAATTCCCAGCACCCACATGGCAGCTCACAACTGTCTGTAACTCCAAGGTCTGACACCCTCACACCAATGTACACAGATTAAAGTTAAATAAAAAATTTAAAAAAAAGAGCTAAGGTGACAATGGCTTCAACTGTAGGGACCTTTAGCGGGGAGCATATAGTTTAAGTGCAGGGAATGGAATGGTGCTGTTGCCTAAGGAACGGTCGTAAAGACAGATTGGCATCTTTGTTATTAGTGCCAGCTTAGTTTCAGGAGCACTGAGAATCACTCTGTGTGCTGATAGGTAATGCTGATAGAATTTTGTCTGTGCGAATTGTGGACTGATAACGCTGATGGAATTCTTCCATCTGTGAGAGTAGTTGGCCAGAAAGGGCTTATGAACTACTGAATTTAAAAATAACAAGAACTGGAGCCGAGAGATGGGCCAGCAATTAAGGGCACTTGCTACTCTTCCAGAGGATCCGAGTTTAGTTCCCAACACCACTGTTTAGATACACACACACACACACACACACACACACACTCAAGCAGTGACTCAATACTTTCTCACCAAGATGGTGAGGAACCCCTGAAGGCCAACAGTTGAACAGTTTGGGGGGACAATAAAGATGTTAGAGAGAAAAATCTTAGGTTTTTAGATTGAAAATGGCCAGAAAGGGACTAATTTTAAAATTGTTTTTCATTCAACATTCATTATAACATTCAAGTTATAAATTATCCTCATTAAAATAGTGGGGGCCGGGACTGTGGCTCAGTCAGGGGTAGAGTGCGGAGCACGAATGAGGTCCCCGGTACAATCCCAGCACTTCAAAGGGAGAAAGAGGAAGGCGAGCCGCGTGCGTGAGGAGGCCAGCCCTCACACCTCTCCAGCACTCTGCATTTGCACACGTGTGTATGTGGTCAGTCAGTGTCATCTTAAGCTCTGTACTGAATGGGTTTGCAGTGTGTCTGCCACCTGTAGCTCTAAGCAGTATTTGGTTGCTTCCTAGGGTTATGAATCATAGCTATGCATAATGACAGGTCACCATCTAAAATGATGAACTCAGGGTAGCGATCGGTTTTATGTATAGTAAGTGGTGCTGTTGAGGGAAATCGCTAACACACACTGTGTTTCTGGAATTGCTGTTGACGGGGCACAGATACCAGTACAGAGTGTGGGAAGTCAGAGTTATAGCTCCCGCATTACTTCCTACTGCCTCTGCCTCACGTACAGAGGCCAAGGACGGCGTCACTGTAATGGCGTCTATAACATGGAGATGGAAAACAAGTGACCTAAGCTTTGTACTTTAATAAATGGCACCTGCTTTATTAACTTTATCATAGGTTAATCTTTGCTGTCATTTGCAGTAAGCTTTCACTTTTAGGGTCTCCTCCTGTTCCTGATGGTGACATTGGAAAACTTCAGGCCCACTCACCAATGGAGCTGTGGAAAAAAGTGTATGAAAAACTCTTCCCACCAAAGGTGTGTGTTCCTCATTCCCGGAAAGCTACATTCAGCTGTGACAGGAAGTGCCCCAAAGGTCCTACTATGAAACTCCATTTCTCTCTCTCTCTTGTTCCAAAATGATAAAATGTTTGTTAAGACTGGTGTAAACAAAGCACCACAGAGGTTAACAGCTGAGTAAGACATGGCCCCTGCCCCCTTCCAGACAAACTTCTCTGGCCCTTAGAAGAGAGGGAAGTCTGACCAGGGCTTGGGGAAAGGGGCGAGTGCATTTGAGGTAGTTTCCTAGAGTTTGATGAAAGCTGGAAACAGCAGAGTGCTCTCAGCGCCAGCCTGAGGGACCTTGGTCTCTTAAACAGATGCTGGCCATTTTTTGAAGTGTGGGTCATGGGCATGAAATGACTTGCAGAGTTGTCATTTCAGAGTATCAGCACACTGAAGGCGGTGCAGGACCCCGCCCGGGATCCCCAGTATGCGGAGAGGGAAGTTGACGAGATGAGAGTTCAGAAGGATCAGGTATTTTCCAAGACTCAATTTCACCAAAATATGGTGTACATTGGGAAACTCATACATACTCTTAATTTTTTTTTACTTATAAAATTGTTTAAGTATTGCATCTCTATAGAAAAATTCTGATAAGCATATAAAAGAAACTGGAAAATCACCTGCCATTTCATCACTCAAAGATAATGTAAATGTTTTCAAAGCCTTTTTCAATTTTGCAGTTTACTTGATGTTAGAGATGGGTAACGGCCGCCACCCTCGCTGCTGGGAGACACTTGTGATGTTCTTGTGTAACACGTGTGCACACGTGTCTGTGACAGCTGTTGTTTCCTATTCAATCGTCAGATCCTTGTGCTAGGAAAGCTCCTTTGTCCAGTGAGGGCTCTACCCTTTTAGAACAAGCTGCATCAGCATAACTGACAGACTCCATGATCTCTGAAGAAAGTGCTTACAAGTAGACATGCCAAGATAGCCCACTGCAGTGTGCAGCTCTTATGTCAGCACATGAGTGTTGGTGAATTCACTGTGACATAAGTACTGGACACAGACATTGTCAGATCTCCTTTTACTGTCATGAAATGAGATGTCACACTGTCTGTCCTCATGGGAGACACTTCTATGTAGCGCACTCGGCACACTGAAAGCCTGGCCACATCTGGGCGGGCTGTAGAACTTTGTAACTCCGGCAGTCGAGCTGTGGCAGGGGTTACTTGGAGACACTTGTCTGCTGGGACTGGTGACCAGGGTATTTTTGTAGCATTCACCCTTTACCTTAACAGGTCCTAGAACTCAGTAAGCAAAATGTTTTATTTAAACATGTTTCAGGCAACTTGGAAATATGCTATGAATATTTAAATGGTTTTTGCAGTTGTGAAAAAATGAAATATGATGTGGGGACAATAAAATGACCTGATGTAACCCTTATTGTACATGAACCTTGGCTATAGAGTTTATTGGAGGTCACTTCCCAATTAGTATTCAAGAGTCAATTATTAACTGTCACTATCTGTCTCTATTGCATCGTGACTACTTTAATAAGGTCACATGCACAGGTGTTAGTAATGCACTGACGTATATGGAACTCTGAATTTACACGTTGGAATTTTATTTTCTCTGACTTCACATTGAATGAAAATGGAAGACAAGCCTCTGTGCTTGGAGCATTCTTCTTCAACCGCTGTGTTCAGCCAACACATCATGACAGCTCCAGTCTCTTGGCTGACATATTTTTTAAGTTATCTAAAAAAATTATAATATCTTCGTTTTGCCTAAAAGCCAGTTTTGTTTGTGTTGTTCTGGTAGACAAGATGTGCTGGTTTCAGATTGCCCATATAGAATCTTCGTGTAATTTGCACTTTTGCTGTAAAGGTACCACAACGATCACCATTTAATGCTTAATTACTTAATTGATATTTGATTCTAAAGTTTGATATTCTGATATCAATTTTTTTAAGTCATGCATAGTGGCACACACCTTTAATCCCGGCTATCATTTCTCTGATTGCTCAAAAGTCTCCCCTGTCAAATGTCACGTGGGCACCAGAAGCTGCTTCATCATTGTCCTCGGTGCCTTTAGGGTCCTTGCGCTCTACGCCTTCCTCCCTCTAGGGAGTGTGGGTATGGAAAGTGCTTGCTTGGTCCCTCTAGGGAGTGTGGGTATGGAAAGTGCTTGCTTAGTCCCTCTAGGGAGTGTGGGTATGGAAAGTGCTTGCTTAGTCCCTTTAGGGAGTGTGGGTATGGAAAGTGCTTGCTTAGTCCCTCTGCCTCTCTTCACTATTGTTGTTTAAAGGGGGTTGTCTCAGTTGGGGGCTCTGTTCCTGCAACAAAACACCATGACCAAAAAGGAAATTTGGGAGGAAACAGTTTATTCAGCTCACACTTCACAGCACTGTTCCTCACAGAAGGAAGTCAGGGCAGGCACTCAAGCAGGGCAGGAACTGGGAGGCAGGAGCTGATGCAGAGGCCATGGAGGGGTGCTGCTTACTGGCTTGCTCGCCATGGCTTGCTCAGCCCTTATAGAACCCTGGACCACCAGCCTAGGAATGACACCACTCACAGTGGGCTGGACCCATTGATTACTAATTAAGAAAATGCCTTACGGCTAGATCTCATAGAAGCATTTTCTCAATTGGCTCTACTTCCTCTCTGCTCACTCTAGCTTGTGTCAAGTTGACATAAACCAGCCAGCCCAGGGATAAAAGGGGAAATGGTCATGGTGATGCATGACCTTAATTCTAGCTCTGGGGAGGCTGTGGTCTACATAGGGAGTTGCAGGCCAGCCAGGGCTACACAGTGAGACCTTAGCTTTAAAGGGGGGGGGGCTGCAATTAAGGTGTAAAGTTATAAATAAATTTTTTTTTAAAGGAGTCAAGGGAGGGGAGGATTAAGTAGGTAATTGCTTTTACTTTTAAGGTCTTCTTGTTCAGCCATAGTTATCTTGTTTGAATCTCCAGTTTAAAACAACCCTCTTGCTCCTATGGCTGTAATTTAATTACACTGACACCCAGACTCACATGGCTAGAGAAAACTGATGTTACCCTTCTTTACTGAAGCTGCTCTAGCAGCTGTTATAATATTATTATATTATATACGCGCAGAATATCATAAGCCCACAGACCATGTGTCGTCAGAGCCATTAAGGGTTCTTAAGGAAATCCGGGTAGGTGGGTGGGCCTGGGTGGGAGCATCTTGGCATTTGCCTTTCAATGGCTCTGCAGGCAGCCATGCACTCAGTGTAAAGAGCCTTTGAAACACTGATTGCTTGAAGTTCATCTGATAGCGATACTGGAAATCTTTCAGCTGTTTTGGGTCCTGGATCATCAACTGATTACTCCTTTCCTTCTTTTGGCATGACCAGGTGACCAGTCCCTGGTCTTTTCCTGTGTGTGTTCTATGCAAAATATATACCACAGCCAGCAAGGAACTGCAAAGCCGTTGCCCTCGCCTGGCTTGAAAGCAATCGACCGTTTCCAGTTAAAGGCAAAGCTTGAAGGGTCACCTTACCTCTGTGAAATTGTTTTGAGACAAGTCTAGCTCTGTAGCCTTGGCTGGCCTGGAACTCACTATGTAGACTAGGCTGGCCTCAGACTCCGAGAGATCCCCTCTGCCTCCTGAAGGCTGGGATTAAAGATGGATGCCACCACACCCCATTTCCTTCCGTTCATAAGTTAACAGCCTTTAATAGTGTAACTAGAAAATAACTGGTAAACTGAATTGACATTGTTCAAACATAAACCAAGTGACAACTCCTTTGGAGTCATTGTCATAAAAGCATTCTAAAGTATACCTCCAGCTTTGGAACTCTACAACAGTTCAGTTGTAATAACTTAAAGTATAGCTTTGAAAAATAATCTGCACTTTTTATGAACACAACGATGGGTTTTGTTTATACTGCCTGTGACCATTAGTAACCCCAGCCAGTGGGCAGTGCTCACTTTATCTCGCAGGACAGCCACTTTTGCTTATCTAGAACAGTGCTACACTTTGTACAGTTGTTAGACAGGAACCAAGCGCAGAGGCTGCCCGGAGGTGATCCCTGGTGACGTGACCCATCACGGTGTCTACCTCCACTGTAACACTAACACGTCTAGAAAGGACAGAGTGGCAGTCTCCTGTCTTCCTCCCACTTTGCTGTTTTCCGGGGCACCTATGTCTACCTTTGCTTGCACTAGGCTGCCCAGAGGCTGAGCATAAGCGAACCCTGACTTCTTAGTCCGTCCCTTCTGCAGACAGCTAAGTGTCAGTTGTGTAGACATTGCAGGAGCAGCCGTCTGTCCACAGCTGTGTGCTTCACTATTGTTCTTTTTTATTTGTTTGACGTGGGTGCTGGGGATTTGAACTCAGGTCTTAAGCTCTCAGTACAAACTCTCTTACCCACTACACCATTTCCAAAGCCAATGTCTCTGAATTTCTGTGGTTTTTAAGTGAGCTGGTGGTGGCACACACCTTTACTCTCAGAGCCAGGCAGTAGTTGCACATGCCTTTAATCCCAGAACTTGGGAGGCAGAAGCAGGCAGATCTCTGAGTCTGAGGCCAGCCTGGTCTACAGAGCAAGTTCCAGGACAGCCAGGGCTACATAGTGAGACCCTGTCATGGAAAAACAAAGACAAAACCCTTTTTATTTTTTAGTTTTTGGTTTTGGGGGCTGTTTGGGGTTTTTGTTTGTTTGTTTCAAGTCAGGGTCTCACTGTGTAGCCCTGGAATTCACTATGTAGACCAGGCTGAGCTCTGCTGCCTTTGCCTCCCAGGTACGGACATTAAAGGCATTTGCCACTGTACCTAACACGATGATTGTGTCTTCTTGGTGACAGATTGCTAGGCAAGCACTCTACCACTGAGATGCATACAGTCCTTGGGGTCTCACTGTGAAATACAGCTGATCTCAAACTCACGGTCCTCCAGTGACTGCCTCCCCAGCGCTGGTCTTACAGACAGGCACCACCACACCTAGCTCAGTATGACAAATTTCTTTTTTAAATTTTCTTTCTTGTTTCTTTCTTTTTGAGGCAGGATTTCTCTGTGTAGCCTTGGTTGTCCTGGACTCACTCTGTAGACCAGGCTGGCCTCAAAGTCACAGAAATCTGCCTGCCTCTGCCTCCTAGAGTTGCTGGGATTACAGGTGTGCACCACCACCCCTGACTTTTATTTTTATGTGTGTGTGGTTGTACATATGCATGTATGTCTGTATGCATATTTAGCGCACAGGCCAGAAGAGGGCATTGAACCCCTGGAACTGCATGTGGTGGCGCACACCTTTAATCCTAGCCCTTGGGAGGCAGAGGCAGGTGAATTGCTGTGAGTTTGAGGCCAGCCTGATCTACAAAGTAAGTCCAGGATAATCAAGGCTACACAAAGAAACCCTGTCTCGAAAAACCAAAAGAGAAGAGTGGGTGGAGGGGGAGGAGATAGAAATGTTCTGTTTCACTAATTGAAAGTGGCTTGCAAATTCTGTACGGTAAATACTTTTGTCTGAAACTTTGCTAAATTCATCTCTGAGCGATGCTTCCTCTGCTCAGAAGCTCTGGGGCTCTCTCTAGACGACAAGTCATTAGTCACAGGAAGCCTTGAGAATGACAGCCAAAAGGCTACACTGTGGCACTCACAAGTACCTGTTGAAATTATAAATTGTTGGTCTGGAGAGATGGCTCAGTGGTTAAGAGCACCACTTGCTTGTTCTTCCAGAGGTCCTGAGTTCAATTCCCAGCAACCACATGGTGGCTCACAACCATCTATAATGTGACCTGGTGCCCTCTTCTGCAGATAAAGCACTCATATGCAATAAATAAAATAACTTTTAAAAAGAAGTTATAAATTGTTGAAATAATGCAGATTTTTTTTTCAGGAACTAGAGCAATACAAGAGAAGTTCTTCCAAGACCTGGAAACAGATTGAGCTGGACTCTTGACCTGGTTCACTGTTGTGGGTTCCTGTCTTCCTTCTCAAGGTCAAGTGAGATTATTTCTTCCTTCTGTGGCAGCATGTGAAGAAAGCTGAGATGCGGAATCTGTTAGGAGAAATCTGTTCTTGCTCTGGCACAAGTTTCTGAATGTTTGAAAGTCTTTTAGAGAGGAAAATATTCACTATATGTAATTCTTTTTAAAATAAAAGAATTTTCTATCACCTACTTGTAACATCTAAGTAGTATACATTTGTTTGGCGTGTGTAAGTTTCTGCTCTTATTTTCTAGAAATATGAATCAGGGTGTTTGCTACAAGTTTTCTGCATATAGATATACATATATGCATATATATGTATGTATGTATGTATATTGTGTGTGTGTTTATGTGTCGTGGTATCTGTGTATGGAGATCAAAGGAAAACTTTCAAGATTTCTCACTTTACCATTTGGATTCTGGGTTCTGATTTCAAACTCAGGGCAGCAGGGTTGGTGGCAGATGCCTTTAACCACTGAGCCATTTTGTTGGTCCTGGTAGCAATCTCCATATAAAGCTAAGGGTCCGTGTTGGACAGTCCTTCTAGAAGGTGTACTCAGATACAGCGGGTAGGATTTCAGGAAGGAGTTGACTGCCATGATCTCATCTTCAACAAGAGGTACAAAAGGCACCTGCAGGTAGTCATGTAAAATGTATGTTCCTGGTCCTCACAGACAGAAATTTCCATCTGTCTAGAATGGATCATTTTACCAGCAACCTCCATCCTCCCCTCATCACCCCGTGAGACTGTCATATTTATCTTTAAAATCACCGTTTAAAGAACAGGCTAGCCTTAAAGCATAGCCTATCACTAATCTGGCCAAAACCTCATGAGTCAGTGTAACATCCGGAATGATTTCCAGGTGGGCATCACATAGAAGAAGCCATTTCTGAGTTAGTACGGCCATTATCACTAGTCAGTGTGTGTTCTTGTAACCTGCATGACTCTTCACAAGCTGTGGGCACAGCCTCGAGTAAGCCTGTTAACTAAGAACGTGAAGGCTGGTGAGGGGCGTGTGGGTGGGGTAGCCACCATCGGATCATTTTGATGAAACAGGAGTCTGGGGGCTGTTGGTCTCGTACGTGATTCTGACATCTGACAACCATGTTCAGTGAGTTTCTGACACATTTTTGTGCTGTGGAGAAAGCCCTCCTGGGGCCAGCACCCTGGTGGCACCAACAGGCCAGGTCACAGCAGTAACAGGAACATTCATTCTGTAAGTTGATTTTCTTACTTCACCGTCCATCTTGTGTCTTGAGACACAAGCTGTCAGGTGCCAAAAGCCACAGTGTTTCTAGGGTGCTATCGCTAACATTTAATAGCTTGAAGTCACGCACATGTCAATTTTCCAAATGTGCCTGAACTAGAATGAAATTCATCTGCATATGAATAATAGAAGCTGCTTGCACTTACCTTGTATCTTCAGTAAGTTGAAATCAGTGATTTCAAAAGAGGCTCCTGTGGGACTCTCTTAGAACTACTTGAGTAGATTATCATCTCTAGGACTGCCTATAACTGATGTGACATATATAATCTGTAAGGCATTGTGTAACTATTATACCATAATCACCGGTGTCACGGGCCTTGTATAAAAATTGACAATACTCTAGTGGTAATGTACTGATGCCTCAGATCCTTAAATACAGGTCTAAGCAATAGGCTTTCAGTGTGGCTCCCTTCTTACTGCAATGGGGGGGACATTTCAAGTGCTATAATTTATCAGTCTTTACAAGCTAGGTCACAGTAACAGAACAAGTTCATGTGCTCGCTCTGAGAGCCTTGCTCCTAGTTACCATAGTAACACGGAGAGAATTAAATTTCAGACTTGTTCATGAACTGCCTGCAGATCAATGAGGAAGAATCCGTCGGCTAGCAGAGACTTCACTTTTAATAGCCCACACCCATCATTTCATCCCAGCAAGTATGCACTGTGCGTATGTTTGCTCTCATCAATTTCCTTCCTGTCTACAACTCAGGAGCATAAATCCCTGGTGGGCGGGGCTGTCCTCCGGGGTCGGGGGGCGGGGAGAGCTGTTCTCCAGACTGGCGTAGCTCATTGCCGGTCATACTACATACTGTCCGGTTATATTTAAGTTTAAAAGGCAAGGTACGCTAAATGTGAAAAATAGCAAACATCCCTCAGGAGTTTGCCTTGATATGTGGCATTCAACCTTCATCTTCCTCAAGTTTCATTGCTGTGTATTGGTGTATTGGGCTGTTCACCAGCATGTGCCCAGCAGCTGCGTGATGTGGTCAGGTGACCCATCCCCATCATGCAGACGTGCATATGTGTGTGTGGGGTGGGGGTTAAATGGCAGCGGAAGCTCCTTACCCCCTTCTGTAGGAGGCTCTCTCAGTCAAACCCAGAACTTTTTTCTGTATTGCTCAGTCAATAATTGTACACATTTTTGTTTTATAAAATTCTTTATCAAATGTAAACATAATTTTTTGAACGGGCTTATTTTTTCTGTGTCTAGAAAAAACACGTAGTCAAACTAATGTCCCATAGGTTTATGAATTACTGTTATTATTTACATCTTTGGACCAGGTCAGTCATAATTTCCAAGGACCACATTTGCCCACAAGCTGGAACAGCAAAGGACTCTGGGCCGTTCTCATTGCACCTGGGGATGCGGGTAGATTCAAGGGTCACAGATGGAATCATGATGCTCGAAGATGGTACGTCTCTGTGGTCCACACAGGCACACCTGCCCGTGAAACCCTTTCCTGGCCAGGACCTTGGCTATCTGCTGATAAGGTAGTCCCGGACTTTAAAAACCACTATCCCTAGGATGACGAGAACTGGGATGAATGCATATAAGATCAGAAAGTTTGCTGTGAACCTGGATGTGGCGCCTGGGCAGGTCTTCTCGATGAACTGGATCCCCTGGGTGATGGAGCACAAGGGGTTATATGCCATAGAGGTATTGGAGCTGGAGTCTCCTGCCGGGAGAAAGATTGACAGTGGCAGCTCTGATGAACTTCAGGTTTTCACTCAACAAATAGTTCCCTGATGTTCAGAAAGGGTTCAGCACCTTCTTCATGACAGACACACAACATTTTGCGACCCAAGAATTAACAATGAAATATGAAGCAAGAGTGAGTCTCAGGGATCCTGGCTTGATTTGAAGATGGAAAAGCATTCGCTTGTATTTTGGGAATAGACCCGTTCCCCTATTTCTCATCTTTGCCTGCCATCAAATATCCTAAAGTAACTGGCATTGTCATGTGACCATATTTAACCACTGAACTCTGCCACGTACTGGGATTTCCAGCGGCCACTGGCACTTGTGTCCCTACTGCCATAGAAAACTGGGTTTATATCTGTATTCTCTACACATTTTGTGGAACAGGAGGCCACGTTAGCTTGCTTTGGTGTGTTCAGTAGATAGGAGCTGAGCCTACCTAGAATACACTGGCAGATGTGCCGGCTGCCGCTTCCTAGGAACATCAAGAGTGCCCGGAAGCTATTGACGAGACGAACTGGATCACTGAATATTTTTCTTTAAAAATCAGAGACAATGGGATGGAGCTGGAGAGATGGCTCAGAGTGAGAGTGCTTCTCCTGCAGAGGACGTGGGTTTGGTCCCTAGCACCCACTCACTGCTTACAACTGTGTGAAAATCCAAGTCCAAGGGACCTGACGCCCTCTTCCTCACCCTACCAGCTATCAGGTCCTCACACAGCATGCATATGGGCGTACGTCTCACAGCATGCATACACACGTACATGCGTTTCACAGTGTGCATACACACATACATACATATAGGAAAAACAGACAAATAAATATCTTGGCAGAGTTTGGCCATCGACTCTGCCTGCATCCATAATTGCCCTTTTGCAGGGTAAGCAAGTCCTCAATAGTTCCTGCCTCACAAATATGTCTGTCAGATATATTGGGCCAGAAGGCCGAAGAAGATGCTCCAACGTTATAGAGAGTTTTGGGTGACTGCTCAGGCAGCAAACTCTCTCTGTCATCTCATTTGGGAAGCTACTAACCTGTATTCCCTGTATACTCAGCAGTTCATTTTATTCCTTCTCAAGTCTCTGATGGGGTTGAAGACCAGATAGTTTAATTCTACAATTAAGCTTAGCTGTTTAGGGGTTAAGATGTTTTTAGGACTAGAGAGATGTTTTAAGTTGATAATGATGAGATATGGTTTACATTCAATTTTAGACACACCAAGATAGGAAAGATGTTTTCTTCAAGGCTGCCAAATACAAATAGCCAAAACACTAAGAACATAACATTTATATAATTCCTGGTTGTTTCATGAGTCTTCTTCCTATAGGTGGTTCATTGTATATATGTATAATAATATAAACTATATATGTAAAAATATTAAAAAGTATTTAATTTAAAATATGTTCTAAAATTGTTTTAAAAGAGAAAATGTTGGGTTTATTTCAAATCAAGGCTTGAAATAATTTATTATGAAAATACAGCATTTCTAGGAATTTGGGGAGATAGCTTAGTAAAGTGATGGCCACCGAGACCAGAAGACCTGAGTTTGACTTGCCCACATAAAACATGGGCATGGCAGCACACAACTTGTAACCCCAGAACCAGGGAAGTGTGCATCCCTGAGGCTTGCTGGCCAGCCCAGCTCTATCAGAGAGCCCAGGTCCCAGTGAGAGACTGTTTCAAACAAGAAAGAAGGCAGCTGTAAAGGAACAAAACCCAAGGTTGACTCCTGGTCTACACACACACACACACACACACACACACACACATGTACACATGTGCACTTATAGCATTTCTTCCAAAAATGCATTTCCCTAGGAAATTGCATACTTAGAGCAACATGTAAGAAGAATATTGTAATATAGAATACTTACCACAAGTGAAATTCAGCCCATAGAACTCATTGACCGTAAGAATCTCAGAACAGTATTTTTGGAATGTAAAATAACTCAAGATTTTTAAAGGAATGGGCATTTCTTCTATGTTTCTTAAGAAAAGAAAAAATAAAAAATTCAATAGGTTCTAGTAAATAGCCTACTAAATAAAAATTAACATTCTTTATGTATTCTAGCCTAAATATAATCTTCTATATAAAATCTTCAAATAACACTGAAAATTGTAAACAAATACCATTACCCAGAAATAATTGTTAACATTTTGGTGATGTGTGTGTGTGTGTGTGTGTGTGTGTGTGTGTGTGCATGTAGTATATTTATGAAACTCACACCACGTGACTCTTCCAAAGGGATCTCAGTCATCCTCCAAGTCAGTGTGATGCTCCATCATTTTAAATCTCTATCTGGCAGCCCATTTCAGTATAGTGAAGAGCTTCTCATGGCCATTGTCTGTCTGTCTGTCTGTCTGTCTCTCTCTCTCTCTCTCTCTCTTCTCTCTCTCTCTCTCTCTCTCTCTCTCTCTCTCTCTCTCTCTCTCT
>OU015742.1:95425361-95438303 GCA_907169655.1 Acomys percivali
CTCTCTCTCTCTCTCTCTCTCTCTCTCTCTCTCTCTCTCTCTCTCTCCTTTCTGCCCTTCCACGATTCTTCCTTCCCTCCCCGCCTCTGTGTGTATGTGTGTGTGAGTATGTGTATGTGTGAGTGTGTATGTATGTGTGTGTATGTGTGAGTATGTGTTTGTATGTGTGTGAGTGTGTGTGTATATGTGAGTGTGTGTGTATGTGTGTGTATGTGTGAGTGTGTATGAGTGTGTGTGAGTGTGTGTGTGTGTCTAGTTTCCCTCCATCTTTGCTCAGTGTGACAGGGCCTACTTGCACTCCTGATGCCACATTGTTCTAACATCCCTGTATGTGTAACTCGGTGTAACTGCTTTGGGCTGTCTTTGTATCTGCTCAGAGTCTGTTTGCTTGCATGATAATTTTTCAGTGCTAGAGAATTGAACTCGGGGTTCTAGGAAACCTTTCTGTCATAGAGCTACACCCCAAATCCTCAAACATTTCTTCATGGTTTTCCTTACCACGTTCTATGACAACCCTTCTTTAAGCCCAGCAGTTGTGGGACTCATTCTTTTCCTTGCTCCCCAAGTAGACTGGTGCCCTGAAATGCAGGTCATTGCACTAGACATGGGTGGAGTGATCCAACCACTAGCTAGCTGCCTTTCCGTGTGTCCTATCATGGGGAGCCTGGCCCAGATGCCCCTGAATGCCACCTTACCAGTAACACACACTGCTGAACAACATCGTGGCAACGATGCTGAAGGGGAGTGCGTGCAGTACGTAGGCCAGCAGCATCTGCCACTTCCGGTACAGGCCATCCTGACTTTCCTGGTCGCTGACAGCTCTCAGCATGGGAACTGGCATAGAAGGCATGTTCCAAAACAGTCAGTCACTGCACCGCTAAGGGAGGAGGAAAGGCTACCCAAGCAGCACCCGAGGTCTATTAGGGCTGGATCAAGAAGGCTGCCAGGCAGGTTCCATAATCTCGGAAGGATGAGAAGTCCTCCCACCTCAAGAATCTACACACTACCTGGGGGCACACTTTACTTTTCTCTCTAAGGTAATAAAGCACACAGAAAGGAGTGTGAGTGAGTGGCCTGAGGCCCCTCTCCTGTAGAATATTGTCCCCACCTGCGGCATCGGTTCCCAGAGGCCAGAGAAGTCTGGTAAAGGCAGAGTCTTGTCCTTGCCTCTCACCTCCATCTAGGGCCAACTTCTGGAAGCACCCAACTTCCCTTTTCCCTACAGTTGCTATTACATTTTGAAAATTCCTCCAATGCCTATAGTTCTGAGGTAAACTGCAGCACCAGGCAGCGCAGTGCTGCCTCTGAGTCTCCAATGGGTTTAAAAATTAGGTGCTGACTGGGCGTGGTGGCGCACGCCTTTAATCCCAGCACTCAGGAGGCAGAGGCAGGCGGATCACTGAGTTTGAGGCCAGCCTGGCTCACAAAGCGAGTCTAGGACAGCCGAGACTACACCGAGAAACCCTGTCTCGAAAAACAAACAAACAAACAAACAAACAAACAAAATTAGGCACAGGCTCTTCCAAAAATAGCATCCAGTATGAAAACCGAGTCCACAGTGAACTAAAAAAAAAAAAATCCTAGTCCAACAGGAGTGAGCTGTAGGAAAAACTCTTTCCAAGTTCTGTGCCACCAATGCCGCATCACCTGGGGTGCCCTGGATTCTTCAACCCTCAGAGATGTCCATTTGGTGCACCACTTGTATCAAAGTGACCCTACAGTCAATCGCCTTCCCCTGGAGAACTGGGGGAGGGGCAGGTTTAGCTTATAGAAAAACCTTTTTATAATAGTGTGCTTTTGGAAGGCAACCTATGGAGTGTATAGATTTTGGTGGGTGGTGCGCTTCCCACAAACAGACGCTTACACAGGTTCACCTCCCCCACACAGGCACTTACACAGGTTCACTGCATTGAGCATTCCAGTATACGGGGTGGAGCCTATAAGCTGGTACAGCAGACCCACGCGGTCCTGGACAGCACCCTTCAGCATGCTGTTCTGGACCCGGAGAAGGTAGAAAATGAGGAACAGTCCCATGATCAGATTCTGAACAAGGCGCATAGCCACCGCCTGCTTATTTCTCAGCAAGTTTCTCGTTACTCTCCTGGAAACCAAATGAGCCAGTTTTAATCCTGTTTATTTCATTATTGGTCAATGACTGTAAAGACCTAAAACAGGCCTCGGCTGTGTTTGCAAGGTTCTTACCTCAAGAGGACACCAAGCTTACAGAACATTCCGGGAGGGTCTTTGGTTTTGAAGGGAACCATAGGTAAGGTTTTCGTGTGTTTTGTTCTTTCAATATTCTCCAGAATTTTGCGATAGATCACAGAGTCTTTGAAGGCAGATTCGAGCATCTGGACACGCTTGTAAGTTTCTATTTCTCTCTCTCTGCTTTGGGTATCCACTGACGTCAAGTCCACTAAAAGTTTTCCCCAAAAGATATGACTCATGTGTTTCTAAATGCACATACACACACACACACACACACACACACACACACACACACAATGGCTAATGATATAGGTTCATCAATCCTTCTTTTCCCTATCTACTAGAGAAAGCTCTTTTTGTTAAAGACCACCTTGCTATATTTAAATGTCTAAAGTTATCCAGAAAGGTTATGAGAATCACATAAGGTCTGCCTGGGAGGACTCAGAAGCTCAACTCTGATGGTCGGAAAGAAAATCCCCCACCTTAATCTCTGGTGAGTCAGTAGTGGCAAGTTAACTGACCTGGCAGATCAACTCTTTGGGAAACAAAGGGAACATCAAAACAAACAAAAGCAAAAATAAAACTTACCAAAACAAAAACCTAGCACAGCCAATGCCATCCGGGCAGAAATCGAAGATTAGGGAAATTGAGGGCGCACAAGATAGCTCAATACTTGCAACCAAGCCTGATGACCTCATTCTGATCCCTAGAATTCACATGACAGAAGGAGAGGACCAACTTGTCTGGTTGGCTGTTCTCTGACCTCTACATGTAGACCATGGCACAAGTGTGTGTGCGCGTGACAGGGGAGGCACACACATATAAACAATAAAAATTTTAAAAATATTCTAGGGCTGGAGAGACCGCTCAGCGCTTAAGAGCACTGTCTGTTCTTCCAGAGGTCCTGAGTTCAATTCCTGGCAACCACATGGTGGTTCACAAATCATCTGTAATGAGATTTGGCGCCCTCTTCAGGCTTGCTGGCTTACATGCAGGCAGGATATTGTATACGTAATAAATATATAAATAAAAATATGTCTAAACAGCATTGATAGTGAATATAAAAAAAGTACACTTACTGTAGAAATCAAAGGGGTTGGAATGTTCAGGACATGGGTAACCACAGTTACTGAAGAAGCCAAGCATTTCCTCTGGTGTACCACAGAACACCAACTCTCCGTAAGTCAGGATGGCAATTTTGTCAAAGTGCTGGTTGGACAACAGATGGTGTTAGTGTGTGCTCGGGCAATGAAAATGGCCCCCATGGCCTCACAGGGAGCAGCACTGTTAGGTGGTGTGGCCATCTTGGAGGGAGTGTCACTGTGGGGGCAGGCTTTGAGGGGTCAGAAGCCAGGCCTAGTGGCTCATTGTCTTCTCTTCCTTCTGCCTGAAGATCCAGACGCCAGATGTGGAACTCTCAGCTCCTTCCCCAGCACCATGTCTGCTTGTGTGCCGCCATGCTTCCCACCATGATGATGAGAATGGATAAACCTCTGAATTGTAAACCAGCCCCAATTAAGGGTTGTCCTTTAGAAGAGTTGCCATGGTGATGGAGTCTCTTCGTGGCAATAGAAACCCTAACTAAGACATGTAACCATGTTGTTATGGGAAATACATTTGCAAGCAGTCTTTTGTTACCTCAGCCATGGCCCTGTGGTGTGTGTGTGTGTGTGTGTGTGTGTGTGTGTGTGTGTAGCGGGTGTCCATTGGTGAAAAAGGAGGCTATCTCTGCCTCCCAGCCTGTGTTAACTCTGTCTATGAGTATTGCTGTATGATTCTGAGCCCCAACATCACATGAGCTGACCATGAGCAAGCTGAGGTGTTTGGTATGCCATTTGTGCTTGAAATATTAAATCCTCATCTATGAGACAAACAAATAATGGCTAAGTGAAGTTTCTTCGGGGGATAAAATCTGTAAAATGGAGCTTTAGTAGCTAACTGGGCCATGATGCCATTACAAGGTGCCTGTCTCTCCCTCTCTCCTCCCCTCCACCCTCTCCACTCTATGTGTGTATATGTGCATGTGTGTGTGTGAGCTCGTGCACATCAACATCAAGTGTCCCCCTCAATTGTTCTCCCCCTTACTTTTGGGACAGTGTCTCTCACTGAACTTGGCACTCATGGGTCATCTAGACTGAATGGCCAACAAGCCCCATAGGCCTTCCTGTCTCTGCCCCCCACCCCAGCACTGGGATTACTGGCATGCGCCTCTGTGCCCAGCTTGTATAGGCATGGGGAATCCAAACGCATATAGCAAGCGCATTACCAGCTGAACCATCTCTCCAAGCTGCTGTTGGCAGCATTTTGCCAATTGTGAGATACCGGCTCCATTTTGAGTCATTTCTAACTTGTACTCTTTTCTTCTGTGAAGTGTATATGTGGGTTCTTGGCCCCAGGATTGCCTTGTGGACTAAATGATGGTGGGCCAAATGACCTAGTGTATACAAGATGTTTGTCATGTGTTAGGTACTGAGAGAACCAGGCCCCTTGCCCTTTAATTACTGGGGTGTGCTCCTTATCCTACCCTGCCATCCCTGGTTCAAAACACCATACTCCTGCTCCTGAGTTCAGTAGGACAAGAGATGCATTCCCTTACATGGAAGAGCTCAGAGCGAGGCTGGTGGATGGTGACAATCACAATTCGATCCTTGCGAGCCAGCTCTGCTAGGAGGATGACAATCTGATTCGCAGTCATGCAGTCCAGTCCTGTGGTTGGCTCATCAAACATCATGACCTCTGCCGGCAAAGAAGGGTCAGACATCTGAGCCCCTGCCCAGCCTGCTCTGTGCTCACAACTCAGTATCCCGACCCGTTTTTCCTTGAGCTGCCGCACCCCATCCAAACTGCATAGCCGCATGGAAACTGGCTTTCAGCCTGAGCCCAGGAGAAAGAACCTGACCTGGGAGGGCCCAGCTCTCAGCTCTGGAGCACACCTGGAGACAGGAGAGTGACCATACCAGGCCTCTTCGTGCTCTGGACTACTTGGGCTCCATGCAGGGGACACTGGTAGAGCACAAGGCTAGCAAGCAGACATTGGAGAAGCTAAGAAGAGTAGCTAACGTTCACCTAGCCCAACCCCGTTTCATACTTGGGTACTCTCCAGTATTAATGTGGTCTTAGCACAACAGAATAATGAAAGGAAGTCTGAGGTGATGGTGGATAGGAAGGCGCTGGGTTCTTTAGGAGCTTTATAGCTATGTCTACCCAAAAAGTGACAAGGGCTTTTTATCATCTCCTAACCAAGTGACATCAGAAGAGACAGGCTTATTCTACCCCCGAGTAAAGAAAGAACCCAGGTACAAAGTGCCCTCTCCCGGGCGCATGTAAGTGATGAGGTTTGTCAAGTTGGGAGAATGACCAAACCAGGCTGAGGGAGGCAGGGGACTGGCCACCTCACCTTGATAGCCCCTTCCCCATGGCATATACACTCTGCCAACTCATAAACACTCGCAGTCACACCAGAACTCATTGGCCTTCTCTGCAGGGCACAATAGTACTGTTCTCAGAAGTCAGGATGGGCAGGGTGCACCTCCTGTTCATGGAAGTCTCTGGTGGACCACAGATGCACAAACAGATACTCTTATGAGATATCAGAGCAAATGGTCTCCTAGTGACCCAGCAAACAATGTAACCCATGGGTAAGTGAAAACATGGTATAAGCTGAAGATGCATTTAGCGCACCTAATGTCCATCCAACCTACTGAGTAGCATAGCTTGGCAACACCACACACTGTAGCCCCAGGCTCCCTTTCATGGCCAACATGAGTGTGGCTCACTGATGCTACCCAGCACCATGGAAGAATGTATGCTACCATTTATCATTAGTCTGAGAAAAGATCAAAATTCAAAGTCCAGGTGAGTGTGTATCGTTTTCACGTCACCATCAAGTTGACTGTGATAATTTGGGGAATTTTCTCAAGTTACAGACTCTTATCAGGAAATGAAAGACATAGTGTTTCCTGAAATTGGGGCCTCTCACTTGGAAACCTCTGGGATTTTCATCCTACACAAACCTTTTCTCACTGGGGACTGTGAGGAAAGGTCCTCAAGCACTGAAGACACACGGAGGAGACCGTGGTGGAGTCTGTCCTGGCCCTGCGTCTCACTTACTGGGATCCTGAAGGAGTTGGGCTGCGATGGAGACTCGGCGCCGCTCACCACTGGAGATCCCCCCGAAATGATAGTTGCCAATCATTTGGTCTGCCACGTGGCTCAGGCTCAGCTCCGCCATGACAGCCTCTACCTGTAAAAGACACAACACTCCAGGGCTGTCACTGTTATTATGGCTGATACTTCAGTTTATGGTCTGATGATCTTCCAGGGGAGATAACTCTTCTCTAGAGAGCAAGGGCCACATTCAGACTCAACATACCCTGGGGAGAAAAGTCCACTGTGGTAAAATCCAGTTTGGTTTAATACATAATAAATAGGTTGGATTTAAATAAGAGTTTTTAAGTTCCCATAGAGACAAAAAAAAAAAAATGCTTATTCTTACATCAGAGAAAAACGTGTCCCAAAGGCATAATTATGACATAGATTATGTTAAATGTTTGGGTTTTGAAATTTTATTATCATAAATATTTTCTGTGCTTTAAAAAAAAATCCAATTTAGTTTGAAGTGGCCCTCATATCCCCTTTGTAGCCCAAAAAAGTCCTGGAGATTCAAGGGACCGGTCACAGTGTGGTTCCACATCAAA
This sequence comes from Acomys percivali, assembly GCA_907169655.1. Taxonomy (NCBI): domain Eukaryota; kingdom Metazoa; phylum Chordata; class Mammalia; order Rodentia; family Muridae; genus Acomys; species Acomys percivali. The sequence continues at coordinate 95,432,267 of OU015742.1, forward strand.
GGAATATAATCCAGCTCTCAAAAGTAATTAAAAGCCATTCCAATCTTTACTCAAATCTCTTCAAGAGACTTCAAAGAGGACCCTACATATAACCCACAGCCCCACTCCTAGGTCTCTCGTTCCCTTCATTCCGTTACGCCCTGCGGCTCCCTGAAGCCCCGCTTCTCAGCCTCAACTGCTAGGAAGGCCTTTCCTCTTCCCCTGCTCTGCTTATTGCAGCCCCCAGAGAGCTTTGGAAAATCCTGCTTCTGCTTCTCCCCTCCCTTACCCCTCACTCCCCCCAGTCTGAGGAAAGCAGAGGGGAAACTGAAATAATATAGCAGAGAATTTCTTCCCAGCTGCTTTTAATGAGATTGTGCCCCTTTCAAAATTGGGGGGTGGGAGGAGAAGAAAGAAAGAAAGAAAGAAAGAAAGAAAGAAAGAAAGAAAGAAAGAAAATAGTGCACTTCTTTGAAAAATGACCGCAATACCACAGAAGATGCAAAGTTGTAGTGGAAAGTCTTGGTGATGTTATATAAATGTTTTTGTTTTAATCTCAGGTGTAAGATATGGGGCTGATTCAGACTGTCCACAGGAGGAGACTATTTGCCTTATGCAAACAGAGGAACCCTTTGCTAGCTGTGGATAGTTTAATTCTAATGACTCTGGAGAGGGAATAAATTCCAGAGCCCAGAGAGGCGCTGTAGGGGTGGGGTGAGGTGGGGTGGGGTGGGGAACAGAACACTTCAAGAAAGATGAAGGCTGCTGCTCTTGGTCTTCTTCCTGTATTTCATTTCAAAAAAGTTTGAGAGAATGTTTGAACAACTGGAAAAGTTGCAGGTGGATATGAAAGGGGTCTGAGAAACAAGTGGATGAAATAGGAAAACTACAAGTGTCGCTCAATTCTCTTATTACTGAAAGGACGGTAGCGTTGGCCGTGCAGCTAGAGAGTTTGCTGGTAGCGATGGAAGCACTTGGGAAGCAAAAAGTACGACTGGAAAAAGGAGAAAGAAAGCTTTCAGACCTGGTAACAGAGAGCTGGAGTTTTCCACAATTGTGGCCTCATCCTGCTCCACACACTTTGGGTGTCAAGGTCCCCCAGCTCCCAGAGGAGCAGCCCTGGTTACTACATTACCACCATTGTCTTTTAAAAGCCTTAAATATCAAAATTCTCTGAGGCAGGGTACTGTGGGGCATGCCTGTAATCCCAGGACTTGAGGAGGCAGAGGCAGACCCAGGCCTTCACGGTACAGACTGAACTAAGCATTATTTCCAACTAAAGTCAAGGTGGGCTTATTTATAGCTATCTCCAAAGTGGGTGCATTTAACCAACATACTGGAACCTAGAAACAATGACTCCATAGTTCAAGATGTGATGGTCCAGTAGGTAAGGGCACTGGCTACCTGAATTCCAGTCCCTGAAGCCGCGTGATGGACGAGGAGCCCTCTAACAGACCAGGCTTGGCTTGGACTGGCCACATTTCAGGTGTGCAGACATCTCGTGTAACTGCCACTTAGGAGCAGAATACAAGGGTGGAAGCAAAGACGAAAAATGGAAGGGCCAAGCGGTGGCCAGAGGAGGGGCGGCTGAGGTACCAGGTCTCGTCCCCTGGGGAGTGGTCTTCACTCCGCTTTAGCTTTAAGTACCTTCTTCTTGTAGAAATCCGCAGAGCTACGGCGGAGGGCCAGCATCGCTGTGTAGCACAGCGTCTCGCGCACAGTGAGGCTGCTCAGAAAGACGTCACTCTGCAGGAAAGGGGGACATCAGGGTCACCAGAGCCCCGGGAGTGGGGGCCAGAGCAGGAGGCAGGCCGGGGCCAGGGACGTGCCCACCTGCAGGACGTAGGAGAAGCAGTCTTGGAACTGGTCCCTGTGCAGCCTGCGGCCGTTCACAAACACCTCCCCTTCCAGGGTCCCTGTGCGTCGCAGCCTCCCGGAGATGGCATCCAGCAGGGTGGTTTTGCCTGAGCCTAGGGGTGACAAGAGAAGACCCTGCAGGAGCCTCTTCATGACGAAAATGGTCCACCTCTTCCTGCCCTTTATGCCTCAAAGGGACCCTAATTACGCCTCTCCATGGCCCCCTGGGTCCAAAATCCCAGAGTCTAAATAAGTGTCTCCAGTTTGTCCTCTGAGTGACAAGCCCAGTAACAGAAGCCAAACACCACAAGGAGGTGTCCTCTGGATTTGGTGACTTGCTCTTGGTGCAATGGTAGGACTGGAATCCAGGTCTGAAGATGCTTTGTATTTATACAGGATGGCTCAGACAGTAAAGGCACTTGCAGCCAAGCCGGAGGACCTGAGAGTCCAGTCCCAGAGGCACACAGTGGAAAGTGAGAACTAACTACCAAAAGCTGTCCTCTGACTTTCCACATACACGTATGACATGCACTCACCCACACACATACACACACATGCATACATAAATGTAGTGGGGGGGAAATCAAATTAAGAAAAATACAGGTTGCTGGGCAGTGGTGGCCCATGGCTTTAATCCCAGCACTTGGGAGGCCTAGTCAACTTAGCAAGTTCCAAGACAGTGAGAGTTACACAGAGAAACCCTGTCTCAAAAAAAAATTTTTTTTGAGGCCAGTTTGAGTACATAGAGAAGCCTTTGGACATAGAAGAGAAGGAAGGGATTATGTGTCTGCTTGCTGAGTTGTATAGCCATATTACATAGCACTGAATAACGGAGTTTACTTAATTTAGGTAAATTAAAAAGAATTCACGTAGTTTTAATAGTCTCTCAATCTTTCCCCTTGCAAATGAACCCTCTTAATTCAAATGAATCTTCTTTACAAATTTTTATAGTAGAAAACGAGTGAGTTGGCTTATTTATTTATTTATTTATTTATTTATTTATTTGCTTGTTTGTTTTCAAGACAGGGTTTCTCTGTGTAGCCTTGGCTGTCCTGGACTCACTTTATAGACCAGGCTGGCCTCAAACTCACAGCAATCTATCTGCCTCTGCCTCCTGAGTGCTGGGATTAAAGTCATGTGCTACCATGTCTGGCTGGGTGGGCTTTTTTGTATAAATATGTATTTTTAGGTTTTAAAAAAATGCAAGAAGGAAGGAAAGAAAGAAAGAGAAAAATACAAGTTCACACTAGAAAAGCCTTGGAAACATTTGGCTCCTAAGACATACATTTCTTTCTGATCCTTTAGGACTGGCCGGTTCTACATGATTCTAGATGACATTGCCAGAGCCTTCTGACCTGTGGTCTGAGACCTAAAAGTGTAGACTCTAAGACCCACCAACTATGACTCTGATTTTAACACGTTTCCATGAGCGTTAGAGTGTGAGAGACACTGTCTCAGAGGCCTTTGCGGGAAAGCAAATTGATTTCGGCACACACCAAAACTTGGCTATAGCTAGCCAGTTGCTACCAAGAACATTCCTCCAGAGTTCTAGAGTAGAAACTGCCTGGTACTTGAGGTGACAGAGGAACATGTTTCCCTTGTTTTGTTTTCCTAAAGTCACATCACACATGTTAGCCTGGGTCCCAGAACCCCTGGAGACAGGACAGACTTTTTCTAGCTTTCTTACCCAAGGCTGCTAAACAGACTTACTAACACAAACACAGGCAGAAGGCTCTAAACTACCTGAGAGCAAGGGTGTGATGGTACACACCTTTAATCCCAGCACTCAGGGAGGCAGAGGAAGGATGATCACTGTGAGTTCGAGGCCAGCCTGGTCTACAAAGCAATCTAGGACAGCCAAGGCTACACAGAGAAACCCTGTCTCAAAAAACAAAAACAAAAAAAGCAGCCAGCATCTTTCCTAACCTACCAAACTCGGGATTAGCACACATGTTCAGGTGGACTGGAGCAGAAAGGAAAATGAACGCATCCTCTTAAAGGAACATGCTTTCAGATGTCATTATTCGTAAGCTCTGTAAATGCCGACAATACGTTGTGTACTACACTTCAGTGTTCAGGAGTCCCACCCTGTGGCTTTTCTGCCCATGCATATTGTATAGTCTGTTTGCGGTTCTCTTCTGTGACATTAAAAGAATAGTTCGTGTGGAGAAACTTTAGCATTTCCCCGCCTGTACTTAGGGTGTTAGCTCACCTGCTTCACGGTTGAAAAGCCTTATTATCACAGTTAGTGTATTTGTAAACTGTCTGAAAGTAAAGTGTAGGAATAAAACCATTTTCTTGTATTAGGAGAAAAAAAAAGCAAATCGTGGGCTGGAGGAACGACTTAGTTGAAGAGCACTTGGTTCAACCTCCAGTGCCACACACAAAGGAAGAGGGGAGGGGGGAGGAGGAGGGGAAGGAGGGGGAGGAGGGGGAGGAAGAGGGAAAAGAGGAGGAAAGAAGGAAAAAGAGGAATGACCCAAGCTTGGCAGGATGATGTTCTGACTTCCCAGCCATGAGCACTGCCTACCCTAACCAGAGCCTCAAAGACCTCTGCAGGGTGCGTGGCCCCTCATTGGCATTTGCTACTACCACCTGCCCTGTCTGTCTGTCTGTGCCCGCAGCTGTTTAAAACACCTACTATCAAGGCGAAGCTTCTCAGCTCCACACAGAGACCCTCGGGTCTGTCCACACACCCCTCCCGCCCCCTTCCCCAGCTTCGGGTTACTGAAGACTATCAAGAAGTGTGCTTAGAAAAAACTGCTGAGGATCAGGGAAATGGTTCGGTTGGAAAACTGCCATTTGTGCAAGCATAAAGACTTGAGTTAAAAGCCCCAATCCATGTAAACAAAGCCAACATGGCGGTGCCTGCTCGGAATCCTGGCCCTGAAGAGGCAGAGCCAGGGGGATCCCTGGGGCTCACTGGCTTGCCCGCCAGCCTCACTGAACCAGAAGTTCCAGGTAAAAGTGAGAGACCTTGTCTAGGAAAACAAGATGGGAAGCCAATCGTGGTAGCATACTCGACACTCCAGAGGCAGGAGCAAGCAGTTCTCTCAGTCTGAGAGCAGGCTGGTCTACATGGCAAGTTCCAGGCCAGCCAGGGTTACATAGTGAGACCTTGTCTCAACAAAACAAAACACAAACAAACAAACAAACAGAAATCTACCCACAAACAAAATAAGACAGAAGACACCCGAAGTTGATTTCTGGCCTTCACAAACATGCACTTGTATAGACACACACACACACACACACACACACACACACACACACACACACACACAGTGATTCCGTTAATTAACTAAGAAATAAGATACTTGGGAGAGATCCCACAACTCTTCCATTATGTGAGATTGGAGCCAGAAAACAATTGCATAGGGATTGAATATAAAATGTCGCCCCACCCCCACCTCTTATATCCCCAGGTGGCAGTGCTATTAGGGAGGTTCTGGAATCTTTAGGAGGTGGCGACTAGCTGGAAAAAGTGGGTCATTGGCGGGGGGGGGTGGGGAGGGGGTTGTTGGGGGTGCTCCTTGGTGTGTCTTGTCCGATTCCTTCCTGTCTCCTCTCTCTGTTCACTGTTCATCATGATACAAGCTGTTCTGCCATGCCTCTCGCCAAGGGACTGATGTCTCAGAAACTGTGAGCCAGCATAGCTCTCTCCTCCTTTCTATCATTTATGCCAAGTGTTTTGCCCATAGTAACAAACAGCTAACTTCCAGTCCTTGCTGCACGTCGGATCTGTCCAACCTTTGTCCCTTGGGTGTGAGTCTGCTGCTCAGAAGTCACCCAGTATATGATTATTTTCTTACAGTAACCCAATTAGACTATGACAGTCAGTGAGTTCGTTACCATTTAATATTATTATTGTTTCACTTAATCTTTTTTTGTGTGTTCTTAACAAATTATTTTTTTAATTTCATTGATTTATTCAGATTACAACTCAATTGTTATCCCATCACTTGTATCCTCCCATTCCTCCCTCCCTCGCTTAATCTTAATGCATTGTCATACAGCTGTGCTTGGATGAACGCTCATGAAGTCAATATGAGGCTGGAAATCTTAATCTGTTTTGTATTGTTATAGGAAAATGCCTGAGACTGGACTCCTGAGGCTGGGTAATTTGTAGAAGTGTGTGCTTGCACGAATGAGGTGTTTTAGTGTGTGTGTGTGTGTGTGTGTGTGTGTGTGTGTGTGTGTG
>OU015742.1:95442133-95456285 GCA_907169655.1 Acomys percivali
CACACACACACACACACACACACACACACACACACACACACACACACGGCATCCCAAATATATGCCTACTTCAGAGAGCAGAATCCTATTACTAGGGATGAAAGCAGCAGGGGAGGGCATGGTGGGAGGTCAGATCCTGGGCCTCAAAATGAGATGGAAAACATAACTCCTAGTGTTCTAAAGCATGGTGGGTGACCATAGTCTACACCATTGTGATAAGTAGATAGATAGATAGATAGATAGATAGATAGATAGATAGATAGATAGACAGATAAAGAGAATGGGGCTGGAGAGGTGGCTCAGATGTTGAAAGTACTTGCTGCTCTCACAGAGTGGCCAGGTTTGGTTCCCATCACGCACAGGATGGTTCACAACCATCCTCTTTTGACCTCTGAGGGTACCAGGCACATGTGTAGTGCACATACACGCATGCAGGCAAACACTCACACACACAAAATAAAATAAAAGTTTTAATTTTAGAACAAAAGACCAGAAGAGAAGAATTTGATGGTTTCCAACACAAAGAAATGAGAAGTGGTGAAAAGAGATGGAGCCGTTGGATGCCCCACTTGACCATTATATGTTGAATACATGTATCAAATGATCACACTGGAAACAGCAATATATGTGCACTTCAGCAATAACAGCAACATCATAGTCATTGTAGTGATGGATATTGGTGATGGAGGCAATAATGATGCAGAGGCTTCCTCTGAAATGTCCCTGAAAGTTTCCCAAGGCATTCATGGCACAAAATTCCTTATCGCCATAAGATAGAACTTTCTTTGGGGTGACATCTTCAGATACCCAGAGTCAGCTTGCTCTTGACTGTCTCTTTATCATGACTTGCCTTGTTTGGCATGAGGTGATAAATACAGAAAGTGAAAATCAAAGCTCAAAGGATTATCTTGTACAGACCCATGCAGACCCTGTGCTTGCTGTTTCAGTCTCTGTGAGTTCCTGTGAGCTTTGCTCTGTTGTTAAAAAATAAAAGAACGTAGCTGGGCTTGGTGATGCACACCTTTAATCCCAGCACTTGAGAGACAGAGGCAGGCAGATCGTTGTGAGTCAGAGGCCAGCCTGCTCTACAAAGTAAGTCCAGGACAGCCATTGCTACACAGAGAAACCTGTCACAAAACACCAAAACAAACAAACAAAAAACCCAAACAAATAGGGGCTGGAGAGATGGCTCAGATGTTAAAAGCACTGACTGCTCTTCCAGAGGTCCTGAGTTCAATTCCCATCAACCACATGGTGGCTCACAATCATCTACAATGTGATCTTATGCCCACTTCTGGCATGCAGGCATAACACTGTATACATAATAAATAAATAAATTACTTGTTTTTAATTTAAAAAAAACAAGTAAATGAATGAACGTTAATGGGTCGGGGGGTTGGGGGGGGGGATCAAGGGTTTCCTGGTTTCCAGCTCGGTCTTCCCACTGGAGTCTGAGTATCATTTGTCTTAAGCCTGACGCTGAGGGTCTCTGAGGCTAGGGCTGTCCTGGAAAAGCTCGGGGCCACCCTCACTAATGCTCCCATTTTTCTCAGAGTGCTGAGGTACTGCCTGCATGAGGCCACCTCCTGTCAGTGTGGGATGCTGACCACATTGGCAGCAGCTTCCTGGGCCTCTGAGGTTCCCTTCCTGTCTTCTATGCCCTCAGTTGCTGCGGAAGGGGCACCTCATCTGTCGTGTCTCCCAGCAGGGCCTCCAGGACATCTTATTCTCCTCTGAAAGTGACAACAGCCTGTACTTCACCTACGGTGGCCGGTCTAATACTCTGGAGGTCAGAGATCTCACCTATGAGGTAGGGCCACAGGCCTGGGTTGAGGGGTGAAGAGTGGACAAGTAATGTTCAGGGGAAGGGAGGGTGAACCGACCCTGTGGGTCTCCTAAGGCCAAGGATGAAATTCTGTCTACCCTGGGTGCTAAGCCCACCTGCAGCTAGAGGTGTGGAAAGGGATGGGGGCCCTTGTGGAGATGCTGAGGTTCACTGTGCAGGCCTGTGGGGAATGTCTCTGGAACCCACAACTTTAAAATTTGAAATCACTCTAAACATATATGTATGTATGTGTGCATGTGTGTGCTTATCATATCTATAAAATATACGTGTGTTTATATATATAAACATATATGATATACCTAAAGTATATATATGATATATACTTTATATGTATAAATAATATATATATATTTATATAAATACATACATAGATAGATGATAGATATCAAAGGGGGTTAGGGGATGGCTCACTCAAGCAAGTGCCTGAAGTACAGCCTGAGCTCAGATCTCCGCAGCCCACAGGTGACAATCTGGCCTGGATGGTACATGTCTGTGGTCCTAGAGCCGGTGAAACCATAAACCTCATTCAACCTGGGCAAATCAGCGAGTCCCAAGTGCAGCAATAGACCAGGTCTCAAAAGTAAGGTAGAAAGCAGTTAAGAGGTGCCATTCACCTCTGGCCTCCACACACATATGGGCAAGGTGCCTTTGTATCCACATGTGTTTGTAGATATCTGTAGAAAACACACATACCAAAATACAGTGTTTCCACATACCCCTTGGCCTGCCTCGAAGTCAACATCTTGCAAACTATGTGGTAATTATCAAAACCAAGAAATTTAACATGCTCTTAACTAAATGACAGTTTATTGAGATTTCATCTATTTATATCTATCTATTGTCCATCTGTCTGTCCATCCATGCATCTATCTATCTATCTATTGTCCATCTGTCTGTCCATCCATGCATCTATCTATCTACATACCTACCTACCTACCTACCTACCTACCTACCTACCTGCCTGCCTGCCTGCTTATGGTCTATTTTTTATAAAATATGGTGTCCTGCTGCTGATAAAACATCCAGAATGCATGTAACATGTATATAATTCCTGATTGTGTCATGGTTCTTCTTGCTACAGGTAGTTTATTGTATATATGTGTGGCAATATAAATGTATATGTAAAAAATAAAAAATGTTTAAAAAAATACCCCTCCCCAAAATAAACAACTTGGAAACAACAAACAAACAAACAAAAAATCCAGAATGCAAAGGCAACGGTGAGGGTCTCAGGGTTGCCCTTGTCAGAAGTAAGTAGTTCTTTTCCCTCCACTTCCCTCTCCCTCCCCCCTCCCACCCCCGACCCCCAGGGGTAGACCATCTGCTGCCCAAATGAGATGATGAGCTTCAGGGTCAGAGCTGGCCTTTTTGTGGTTGTGGGTTAAACAGAGGCATGAGCTACTTTGTAGCCTTTCTCTGCTCTGCAGTGAGTAGTTACTCTGCTTGAGTAATTTCTTAATAGCTTTGAGCCTGGTCAGTACAGGACCCATGCTGTATGTTTACAATTAACAGTAGATGTGATGACGTTGCTGTAAAGTGATCATGGTAATGCCTTGCAGGTGGTAAACACTTGCTGTCTTCTGGTCCTCCTTAGCTCTAGCCTTGAACGGGATAGTGGGGATCTCACTGTCTCGTTTGGTCAGCAGCCGGGTGTCTCCTGTGAGAGGAGTGATACGAAACAGAGGAGAGCCGTGCAGAAGCTGCTAAGGCCCCGTGAGCCATTCAGCTTCCCAAGGACCCGCTAACGTCTCCCCATAGGTGGACATGGCCTCTCAGGTGCCTTGGTTTGAGCAGCTGGCTCAGTTCAAGTTACCGTGGTGCTCTCGCAGCAGCCAAGACTCCTGCCGTCTCGGCATCCGGAATCTGAGCTTCAAAGTGAGGAGTGGGCAGATGCTGGCTATCATCGGGAGCACAGGTACCAAGAGAAGCAGTCGTGGGGCGGTGGCTTTTCTCTTCTGAGATACAGGCTAGCCATCAGTCACGGACTTTGCTTGCAGAACTCTGAACTGACAGAGTAATATGGCAGAGTGGCTGGGAGCACAGGTTCTGGGTCAGACGAGCCTAGGTTCAAATGCCACCTCCCGCACCCACTAACTCCCAGATGTTGCTGCCGTTGTGACCTTGGTGTGGCCCCTTGTGCACCTGGAGCTGCAGTCAGGGCAGTTCTTTCTGCAGCCTGCAGCTCCCACTGCACTAAGACAATACCCAAGCAACCTCAGAACATGGTGTTCTTTTCAGAGACTCCCCGGACCACAGGTGCCGGCTCAGGTCGTTCCTCCACAGGCAGAGCCAGGTCACGGTCAGACAATGACTCGGCAGGGCCCCGCCACCACTGCCCCCCTCCCCAGTCCTGCCATAACCTTCAACCAGCTGCAAAAAATCCAGATTCGCGCAGTGTCATAGGCCATCACTGTCATGGGTCCAATCGGAAACTGCAGAACCTTGCAGTACGAGAGGGGCTCAGAGAACAGTTTTTCTTATTGGATTCTGCCTTATGCCCTTCCTGTCTGGAAGCATTTTTAGGAAGAAGATTTTTCAAATCATCTAGTCTTCCAGACTTCTCGAGTGCTCTTTGTGAATACATGCATGTGTATACACACACACACACACACACACACACACACACACACACACACATTCATTTGGCAGGTGGGAACACTAAATCCAAATAAGCCGAGTGAGTCTGTCTCCCTAGGACACAAATTTAACCAACAGTAGATCTTGCCCTCCGCCCTGTTTCCTCCTGGGACTCCTATACACAGTATTAGAGAGCGTACTTTATACCTTTTAATTAATCATTTCCAGAAGGAAAGCTTGCTCAACACTTTGAACATCTGTTCCAAACTTTTACTTTCTTGTGATAGAGTTGTTTGCTGTCTAACCAAAGATCAAATAAGCTACAATATGTAAACGCACTTTGTAACTGAGACAACACGCACACTCATTCAGTCCCTTCTCACTCTGGCCCTGACCTGTGATTCTGAGCTAAACAAGCAAAGGGTATTTTGACTTCTAATGTGTGGTAGCTTTTCTTGTTGTGTTTATCATTTGGGGGGTCACCCAGGAGACACAGGCCATTACTCAGTCGTGATGGTGACTATTTGGTCCGTATGGTTCTCTAGCCAGCAGCAGCCCTGAGTTTTAATTAGGAAAGTGAACTTCAGAAAGGCTGAGCAGGATTCATAGTCAGTCATGTCCAAGGCTCAATTTTGCTTGGCTTCAAGATTCCTTGACTGAAATTGTTGAGTCTTTCTTAGAAAGACGTAGTCACTATACCTCCTCGATGTTAATGACTTTAATTAGTATCACACGGAGGGAAGATGACTATGTCTACTAGACATAATATTTTAAAAAATATTCTAAAATATCAGCTCCAAGCACCTGGCTTGTTCAGTAGAATCAGCCATATAAAAGGATTTCCTAATGACTGAAGTTAGTGCTGAGGAGATGGCAGCCAAATCAGAAGCTGAGCCGTGGCTCTCAGCGTTTGCCCAAATGCACCAGGCACGCTCTGCTGGAAAGGCTGCCTCTGTCTTTTACCACAGTTTTGCTTAGGAAATAGTGATCTTCCTGCCCTCTGACTGGGGAATCCTGGCACAGTCCCCTTTCACTGCCAGACTCAGTGTTAGGCTGAACAGGGAGCAGAGCTGAACCTCCCTCTCTGGCACCTCTTAGGGATATGTTGTTCAGCCTAACTCTGCAGGAAGCACCCAGCTTCCTAAAATGGGGGCACACCAACCAGGCGGCTAACACTCTGTTTCCACTTCAAGCCTCTGGACAGTGAGCAAGGGGACTGACCACACAAAAAGGCCCCCCTGGCTTTAGATTTGCAGGCAGCATGTGATATGTGCCAGGTGGACTTGTCATATACTGTCTGTAGGCCTTTGCCTTTTTTACAAAAGGAAGGAAACACTATTAATTCCACCAAAGACTACCCAGTGGGGAAACCAACCTTGCCTGGGGAAACCAAACCTTGCCTGGGAGACCCAAACAGAATTCGTCTCCAGGTTAATGAGAGAAGGGAGTTCTCCAAGCTTGAGGCAGGCTCACATCCACACTTTCAGTAGTTTTAAGAGAGCTAGATTTGGTGGTGTACGTCTTTAATCCCAGCACTCAGGAGGAGGCAGAGGCAGTGGAGATCTCAGTGCATTTGAGCCTGTCTGGTCTACATAGTGAGTTTCAAGATAGCCCAGGCTGCATAGTGAGACCCTGTCACAAAACAACAACAAAAAATTAGTTACAAGAGTGAAAACTTCACCTAATGTTTGGAAACTAGTTCCATTACAATGCTTACTTCTCCAAATTAATAGACATTAATACGTTGTTCAGAAGTGGATGAAGGGATAATTTTTCTTTGTAAGGCAGAAGGGAAAAAATACATTGATTTTTAAAATGAGAGAAAGGTATAGGCACACTGGGAGCCTAGCCATCATGGTGCTTGAAAATGACACCCATATCTATTATTGTCTGTTATTTTTTCCCTCGCATTTCTCAAAGTAGATCGTATTGGTTTTTTGTTTGTTAGTTTGGTTGGTTAGTTAGTTAGTTAGTTAGTTGATTAGTGGTTGTGTTTTGGTTTTGTGTTCTGGTTTTGTGTTTTTGCTTGTCTTTAATTAGTTTGTTTCTTGGGGTTGTTTTTTTGTTTGTTTGTTTGTTTGTTTGTTTTGTTTTGTTTTTCTGAGGAAGAGTTTCTCTGTGTAGCCTTGGCTGTCCTGGACTCACTTTGTAGACCAGGCTGGCCTCAAACTCACAGTGATCCTCTTGCCTCTGCCTCCTGAGCGCTGGGATTAAAGGCTTGTGCCACCACGCCTGGCTTTTTGTTGTTGTTGTTGTTGTTGTTGTTGTTGTTGTTGTTTGAGACAGGGTTTCTCTGTGTAGCCCTGACCATACTGGAACTCAACTCACTCTGTAGGCCAGGCTAGCCTCGAACTCAAAGGTTCTGCCTGCCTCTGCCTCCCAAGTGCTGAGATTAAAGATATCTGCCACCCACTGCCCGGCTAGGTTGTAGTTTTGAATTCTTCAAAGACAGGCTATGAAGGCTTCAAAATAGTCATTCCCACAAAGCCTGTTCGGAGCCAAACGATGAATGATGAGGCGATGCCAAGGTATTGTCAGCCAAAAAACAGCTACTCTTTGTAGTGTAATTAGACCCAGCCTTGCTTGGGAGATAGCCACTTGTTAGCTAGAGAGTGCTCCAGGCACAGAAGCAGGCTTCTCCCAGTTAGGACTCCAAACTTCTCCTGTCTGAAACCTCATTCTCCTGTCTCCTCATCACTCAAGTTGGCTATGAAAGAAGAGCCCGAAGGTGCACCTGCTGGGACCTCCCACCCAGATCTAGTAACAGTGCCGGGTTCCCTGGAGCTTGGTCGCTTCTGTAGAGTCCTCTGGGTTGGGGGGTGGTTGGGTAGGATTAGCTGGCAGGCTGCCCCCTCCCCGCCCCCCGGCAGAAACACTGCCCTCAGGGACGTCTCTGACTTTGCAGACTGTGGGAGAGCCTCACTGCTAGACGTCATCACAGGCAGAGACCATGGTGGCAAGATGAAATCGGGACAAATCTGGATAAACGGGCAACCCAGCACGCGCCAGCTGATGAGGAAGTGTGTGGCGCATGTGCGCCAACATGACCAGCTGCTCCCCAACCTGACTGTCAGAGAGACCCTGGCTTTCGTCGCCCAGATACGCCTGCCCAGGACCTTCTCTCAAGCCCAGCGTGACAAAAGGGTAACCAGTTGTCTGGGTGGTGACCCCCGCCTGGTGTTGGAGAGTTTCCAACCCACCCTAACCAGCCCACCCTAAATGCCAACGTACTTAGCCCCATGGGTTCCCGGACCTTGTAAAGTGGGTGATTATTTGTGTCAGGGTTTTCTGGTGCTTCATATGAGAGGGGAGCCAACTATCTGGAACCCAGTCTGGTTCCTAATCCAGGGCAAATCTACTCAGACCCTGGGGACGTAACAGGGCGGGGGGCGGGGGGCAAATACTGCTGCGGGGAAATAGCGCAGGAGACACCCTCCTGTGCGTTAAGGAGTTTGTGCAGCCCCTGGAAACCCTGTCGTCCTCAGGTGGAGGACGTGATTGCGGAGCTTCGGCTGCGGCAGTGTGCCAACACCCGCGTGGGCAACATATACGTGCGTGGGGTGTCTGGGGGCGAGCGCCGGAGAGTGAGCATCGGGGTGCAACTTCTGTGGAACCCAGGTGAGGGCTGGGAACCTGAGGGGGCGAGGCCCTGAGCCTGCACCCTCCCCGGCAACGTGGTCATCGGGCTCCCTGTGCGATGTCCCCAGGAATCCTCATCCTGGACGAACCCACTTCCGGCCTAGACAGCTTCACAGCCCACAACCTGGTGAGAACCTTGTCCCGCCTGGCCAAAGGCAACAGGCTGGTGCTCATCTCCCTCCACCAGCCTCGCTCTGACATCTTCAGGCTATTTGACCTGGTCCTTCTGATGACATCTGGCACCCCAATCTACCTGGGGGCTGCGCAGCACATGGTGCACTACTTCACATCAATTGGCTACCCTTGCCCTCGCTACAGCAACCCTGCTGACTTCTATGGTGAGTGAGCTAAGGCCCATGGCCTGTAACCTGGGGCACAGCCATTTGCTGACACCACCCTCCCCCTGCCTAACAAAACAAAACAAAAAAGAAGCACAAAATACTTACTGGAAAGATCTAGGGGGAGACATCGTTCTGCTCACCTCGGATGAGGAGCCAGGACGGAGTGATAGCATCCAAAGTGGGAACCTGGTCAGTTTGACAAGGACAAAAGCAAGGCGTGGGTGGTTACCACAACCTTCCATCACAAGTTGCCCCTCTGTGCAGGACAGGTTAGGAAGGGGTTGGAGTTTGCAGATGGGTGGAGTGGGGGCACATAACCCTGAGGTCTTGGATCTGTTTGTACAATTGTGGCCTTTATGCAGACTATAGGAAACTCTGTGTGTGTGTGTGTGTGTGTGTGTGTTATGTGTGTGTTATGTGTGTGTGTTGTGTGTGTGTTGTATGTGCGTGGTGTGGGGTGTGGGAGTGGTAGTGGTGGAGGTATCTGTGGGGTGGGTGGGTGTGTGTGTGTGTGTGTGTGTGTGTGTGTGTGTGTGTGTGTGTGTGTTTATATATATGCCCTTGTGCTCCACCAAGGGAGCATTGGGAGTGCAGGGCCAGCGAATCTCTGACCATAGACTGCTTGATTGGTCACTGACTTACCTTTCTTTGGGGTCCCAGGTTCTTAAATCACACCAAGGACACCATGAACCACTTTATTCATGGGGAGCAGTGGCCTTTTCTGGACACCTGCTTGTAAAAAAAAAAAAAAAAAACTAGTGCTGAGGGATAGCCTGGATGCTGAACAAGTGGCCAGTTGTGCCAGAGCCTAGGAAAGGGGCAGCTGTAGGCAGTCCCCTAGGTACCCAGTAACCCCAAGTTCTTCCTAGGATGGCAAAGGGCTAGCCTTCATGGTGTCTCCTGTCAGATGCACTGATCCCGCCCTGGCCTATTGCTCTCCAGGACAGCTGTAGGAGCAGAACCAGAGTTCCCATAGGTGTGCCCGACCCTCAGCCTTGACTCTGGGCAGTGCCACTCACTGTCATGCCAGCATCCTCAGATATCCAGGAGAAAAGGCCATTCCCCTGGCTCATTTCCCTGCTCTGTGAACTCACGCCCTCGATGAACTCCCACAGAAGTCACCTTTCCTCCCCGCTCTCAGGCTGCCATCCTGACTTCCGGGCCATGTGTCACACTCTGGGCAGTGTCCTCAGATAAAGGGGCAGAGGACAGCTTCCAACCCGGCTGCCAGGGAAAGTTTGAAGTGAGCCTGGGAGGGCTGCCCAAAACCAAGTGACTAGGGCAGACTTGAGGTCTTTTTTCTTTCTTTCTGCCTGTCTTTTCTTATTATTTGGAGGAAGTAGGGACAGGGTTCCTGTCTACTAGCCCTGAGGCAGGAGCTGCTCACATGGGGCCCAGGGTACCCAGCACATGTGACATTTGAGCTATAGCTTGCACAGAGGGAACCTATGTGGTTCATAGGGTCCCTCCCACAAGAGATCTTTCCTTGTGCAATGAAAACAGAGGCTGCGTGGTAAAGAGGAGACCACAGCTGTGCATGGTCCTGGAGTCTCCAGGGGATAGCACTGTCATGGCTGTGACAAGTGGACTTTGTTCTTTCTGGCATTGAAGGAGCACTGGGTATTGGGATGGAGGGAGGTGGCAGAATCCCTCGAGAGGAGGGCTGCAGAGTGGGATAGTCAAATGCAGGGTGGCATCTTCTCAGATTTAGAAGGTAGCTCCCGAACTGGGTAGGCTGTCCCAGACTCCCCTGGGGGCAAAGCTTAGCATGGGCAGTAGGCTGGTCCCCAGCACCCTGGTCACTTGAGAGGCCAAATTATGAATTCACATTAACAGCTGGAGTTAGAGCCAGGATCCACCTGTGAGGAGGTATCTGTCCCTGAAGGCGCCTGTACACTCTAGGGATGTCCCTGTGATGCATCTCAGGGTGTGTTAGAATTGGGGCCTCTACTATTGGCCACTTCCTGATCTACGGCTTACCCAGGGTATCTGCATGTGTGGTCAAATCAGGCAGAGCCAGGGACCAGGTCTCTGCCTCTCTGCTCTGACCACAGTTCCTTCTCGGAGGGTGGGGCGAGCGCCAGGGACCAGGCTGCCCATGACCCTGCATCTTCTTCTTACAGTGGACTTGACTAGCATTGACAGGCGCAGCAAAGAACAGGAAGTGGCCACCATGGAGAAGGCTCAGTCACTTGCAGCCTTGTTTCTAGAAAAAGTGCAAGGCTTTGATGACTTCCTGTGGAAAGCAGAGGCAAAGGAGTGTGACACTGGCACCTATGCGGTCAGGTACAGTGGGAACTGTGCAGATACTGCCAGAGTGGGAAGGCCCTATGGTGCCCCCTCCCTGGCCCCAGGTTGACCACATACTCTTTCCTAACAGCCAGACCCTCACACAGTTCCCTGACTGTGCAACTGCTGCTGCTGAGTTGCCTGGGATAATACAGCAGTTTACCACCCTGATCCGGTAATATTCTCTCTCTCTCTCTCTGTCTCTCTCTGTCTCTGTCTCTGTCTCTCTGTCTCTGTCTTTCTGTCTCTCTCTCTCTCTGTCCATCCCCTCCTGTGCCTCTGAGTATCAAAGCAAAGCATTCCTATCCAAGGGGAATTTAAGTGAAGGAGCAAGCGGTGAAATTGTTTGAAAGCCAGCATCAGTAGGACCAGCCTAGCCCTCCTGTGTCACAGAGAGCTCCTGGTACCCTGACTCTCTAAACCATAAAACTGTATTAGTGGCAGCGATCACGGAAATAGCTGTGTAAGAAGCTCAGATCTGGGAAGGGCAGAGCCTCTACCGTTCTGTGCTCAGTGAGAGCTAGCTGCACCTGTCGCACTGTCTTCCTGGGTCTGCACAAACACAGACCTGGACCAGGCTCTATGTACTGTTCCATAACCTGTTCTTCAAACTAAGGGTCACGCTCCTGCCTCCTCTCTGATTAGAGCCCTCTGGCTTAGTCATTTTTTTGTTTACTTCAGTCCATTTGCATGGTCCTTATTTGGGAGTTTTCACCATTATAAGACACACTGTGCCAGCACTTGGGAGGCAGCAGCAGGTGGATTGCTGTGAGTTCAAGGCCAGCCTGGTCTACAAAGCGAGTCCAGGACAGTCAAAGCTACACAGAGAGACCCTGTCTTGAAAAACAAAACAAACAAAAACAAAAACAAAAACAAAAACAAAAACAAGGCACACTGTGGCCAACATCTTTATGACATGCTTGATTTTCCCTGTAAGTAACATCATTACTAATGATAAAAGCGATCATTTGCTGCGTGTTGTGGTTCATGCCTGAAACGCCAGTCCTGGGGAAGAGATGAGGCAAGAGGAGCCCTCCTGTTCGATGCCACCCTGAGCTACCTAACTACAGATCCTGACCCAAAACAAAAACAAGAAAGACACCTCCCAAATAAGAATCATATACTCAGCCCCCACTTTTGTTACTCAATTGTCATGGACCACACTCCACATTTTACACGTGAGGAAATAAGGCTTTGCTGATGAGATGACATGCCTAAGTTTTGTAGGTTGTTCCTTTGACACCTTTTTTTTTTCTCCAAGTCGTCAAATCTCCAATGATTTCCGGGACCTGCCTACCCTGCTCATCCACGGGGCGGAAGCCTGCCTGATGTCTCTCATCATTGGCTTCCTGTACTATGGCCATGATGCCAAGCAGCTCTCGTTCATGGACATGTCAGCTCTTCTCTTCATGATAGGAGCGCTCGTCCCTTTCAACGTCATTCTGGATGTCGTCTCCAAGTGTGAGTGTCACCCGCTGTCCTCCCCAGACTGTGCCGGAGCGAGTCACGGGAGGAGTCCAGCACTTGTCTGAGGCTAACCTCTATGGTTCTCCCAGCACTTTGGGACAATGGCTTTATGGGACCACCTCATCCAGACTGTGTAATGATCACAGAGATCATTTCAAAAGTTTGCACTCTAATACTAGCATGCGACAAAAAAAAGCAAATCATGGCGTCTTGGCTGTTCCCATCCAAGCAGGATTTATGCTTGGCGGTGACTTGCTGCAATAAAACCTGGAGATCCCCTGATCCCCAACACCTGGAGCAGAATGGCATCACCATGCCTGTAATTTAAAAAAGCATATGAATGATTTAGAAAGTAGAACTACTCCCCACCCCCCACCCCCATGAACCCCCAGTGCTGGGCATTGAACCCATAGCCTTGTGCATGCTGGGCAGGCGTTCTGCCACTGTGTAACCCGCCCAGCTTTATATCACCGCTTTCAACGGTATTACGAGAGACGCAGCATCAGTAATACCATAGATGACTTTCACTCATTCATTTCCCTCTCCTCCCCCATCTGTAGGTCACTCGGAGAGGTCAATGCTGTACTATGAGCTGGAAGATGGGCTGTACACTGCTGGGCCATATTTCTTTGCCAAGGTCAGGGTTTGAGAGCAAATGCATGGTACAAGGCATTGTACAGGCATTGCGGGAAAGGGTTCTGTGGAAACACCCAGCCATACAGTATCTGTGGCTTGTATCTAGAAGAGTTTCGGAGACTTGCTAGTCATTAGACTGTCCCCAGAAAGGCTGGGGCTGTGCAGAAGAAATAATACTTTTCTGGGCAGCCAGACCCGAGAGAGAAAAAAGCGGGCGGTGTTTCCGGGAAGTTGCTGTAAGACTCCCATAAAGCTACACAGGGGCTGAGCAGAAAGTGGGGGCATCAACCCGGCTCTTAGCAGAGCATATACCAGCTGCCTCCATAGAGCACAGCTCCAGAATGTTCCTGCAGCGGAGACCCGGAGAGAGGTCAGGTTCTGAGTCTTCCCTGCCACCCCCTCACGGTGAAGGGACACTCAGATAATAGTAACGCAGGCGTTGGCGCCATATCCTAGCGAGGGGCTGTGCTTTGCAGATCCTAGGCGAGCTGCCCGAGCACTGTGCCTACGTGATCATCTATGGGATGCCCATCTACTGGCTGACCAACCTGCGGCCAGTGCCCGAGCTCTTCCTTCTTCACTTCCTGCTTGTGTGGCTGGTGGTCTTCTGCTGCAGGACCATGGCGCTGGCTGCCTCCGCCATGCTGCCGACTTTCCATATGTCCTCCTTCATCTGCAATGCCCTCTACAACTCCTACTACCTCACCGGTGGCTTCATGATCAACCTGAACAACCTGTGGATAGGTGAGGCTTGCTCCTCTTTGCTCAGATGAGCATCTGTGGGACCCTGGGGCTGGTTAAGTCTTTGTCTACTGGTGGAAGGTCACTAAGGTTTCTCTCGATGCCTCTGCTGGCTACACAGTGGGCTATGGGATGGATGGCACTTCCTCAAAGCCATCACACGCACTCAGAAGTCACCCTGACTCCCTCCCTCACTACATTCACCAGAGAGCCAGGCCTGAAATATCCCTGTGGTTCTATCCCAGCCCTCACCCTCATCATTGAGCCCTGGACCACCATAATAGTCTGGCCTCTCAATGTCCACCTATGCAGAGTGAGCTTTCTGGGGGACACGCTCCTGTTCCTCTTTTGTTCAAAGTCTCTCAGAGATGCTAGTTCCTGATGTCCCCCCTCTCCCCCCACTCTCCCCAACTCTTGTAAAGCCTCCAGCACCTCTACCTTCTCACTGTGGAGCCCATGGGGCCACTTTTCTGCATTCACCATTGCCCGACCTCAATACTATCTCCTCAGCCAGCCTTTGATGACATCTGAGCAGGGCTTGCAGCTTCCTCCTCTCCTGGCAGATGTCCCCAGGGCCAGGACCCTCCTCTCCCAGCAGATGCTCCCCAGGGTCAGG
>OU015742.1:95456295-95476811 GCA_907169655.1 Acomys percivali
CCAGGGCCAGGACCCTCCTCTCCCAGCAGATGCTCCCCAGGGTCAGGGTCTCTGGTGCTGAGTGCCTTGTGAAGCCAAGCGCGTTCAGTATATAATGAAATGATGGTCCAGAATTGGAAGCAACCCAGCATGTGGGTCACCCCTCGATGGCCTCCTCAGCACAGTGTCACCAGGCACAGCTGTTACTCCTTTGGCCCCTCTTCTCCTTTGCTCCCTGGTCCTCAGAGGACTCTTTTGGCCACAGGCAGCATGACTCTGCTCTCCAGGAGCAGTAGGAGACTTGGGCAGGGCATCAGAGACCATGTGAATAACGAAGCTCTTGCTGTCTTCAGTGCCTGCGTGGATTTCCAAGCTGTCTTTCCTCCGGTGGTGCTTCTCAGGGCTGATGCAGATTCAGTTTAATGGCTACCCTTACACAGCGCAGGTCGGCAACCTCACCTTTTCAGTCCCCGGAGACGAGGTAAGGAGTGAAGGCTGGGCATTCTAAATTCAAATGCTTCTGTGGGGACCGAGAGAGCCCTTGGGAGCTCACCAAGTGTTCGTGTGTGCAGCTGGTCAGTGCCATGGACCTCAACTCGTACCCGCTCTACGCTGCCTACCTCATTGTCATTGGCATCAGCTGTGGCTTCCTGTTCCTGTACTATGTGTCCTTGAAGTTCATCAAACAGAAGTCAAGTCAAGACTGGTGATGCTCGCCCAGGCTTGCTCCCGCTGCTGGGCTGCTTCTCCCAGGGCTGGCTGCCCCCTGAAGAGGACGACGATGACACAGATCTCAGCAGCATGCACCTCTCAGTGCTGCAGTGGCATGGATCAGCCACAGGATGGCAGCAGAATAAAAGACAGTTGAGAGGGATTCCTGCTCACAGGCCAGAGCTCACGACGGGAGAGGAACGGGCACTTGGAGGCACCTGCAAGGTTGCCCACTCATTTCCTTTGCTTACATCTTTATATCAACAGCATAGTATGGAACGGGAACCAACTATATATAAATTGAGTAGCCAGGCTGTGCAGCAATTTCTGGAGCCCAGAGAGAATAGTGGTTTAATGGCAAAATGTTTAGCTCTCTCTTCCGTAGCTCTCATATCCTGTGTTAAGCCGCTCCCAGTACAGAAGGTGACCTAAAACAGACTAGACAAATGTCATCGTTTATCTCTGTGTGGTTCCATAGACTCTAAACCCCAAAGATGAACAACTAAAGAGTTTATTGAGTATCTAGTCTATGGTAGGTATGGCATAAAGTGTGGCATGTGGCTACTGCCATTTGTTCTCAAAACACAGATAGGAGCAGCACCCTGCTTTATGGATGAGGACTGAGGCAAAGACAATTTCAGTTGTCTCAGCTTACACAGTGGCCTCGTAGTGGAATAAAACAAACAAACCAACCAACTTTGAAGCCTTTGGGAGTTAGCAAGCAAAAGACCAGGCCTAAGATAACTGGTTTTGGATTTCAAGAAGTCTTTAGAAACAGCCTGTAGAGTTTGCGTGAGCTCATCCAGGCCGCGGAGTTGCATGCACCTGGTTGGGGCGCAGAATCAGCTTTGAACCTTTCACAGTGGCCGGAGGATGGGTTGCTGCAATCCACGTTGTGAGCTTCATGCCTATGTTTAGGACCACCTGACTCAAAGCACAGAGATGGGAAGGGTTGTTCCCAGAGGAAGACTGAGACATCTGGAAGTGAAAGAAACAGTGGGAGGGTGTGTGGGGCTGGGAGAGATGCTCTCCACTAGCTCCCCAGATCCTGACTGTGGTCCCTAGCCAGCATCATGACATCACTGGATGCTAGTGAGGTAGGCAGAATCCCAGGGCTTCCCAGACCTATGGACTCAGCATCCATGTATGTGTTCAAATTACCCTAATGACTTGAGTGCAGACCCCAGTGTGAACAACAGCTCCACAGCACTGTGTCTTTTTCCAAGCACCCACTAGCCCCAGGGAGTTCACAGTGCCCAGATGTCACTCAAGATCCACAGTGTCCCCCTCATCCAGAGCAGAGTCAAGGGCACCATTTGACTGTCGTCTGTCTCTGGCTTCTTTCAGTTTGGAATAGCTCAACACCCCTGACTTTTTAGGGTAGCTTTCAATTGGGTATATCTGGTGTATCTCACAATTAAATCCGAGCTGGGTCCCTTTGGTCGGGCTATACAGAAATGGCATTGGTCCTTCCCCTAGTGTGCCCCATCCAGCAGCACACACGTTCTGCCTGTTGCATTGAAGACCTTCACTTTGATGGCTTGGTGGCAGGCATGTCTGCTGGACTCTTCCACAGTCTTCGTGCTCCCTCTTTTCATAATTAATAACCCTTTTGAATGCCAGTGCCTGGACCCATGGGTTGCTCATCCTTCCTCCAGATTTCCAGATTTCTGTTTACTTACTGAGTTATGCCTAGAGACGATAATACTTGCAGAATCCCATCTTAATTTAGCAAGCTATAGTCCATTGCTATCATTCATTTTGGTGCTCAGATTGTCCCTGATTTGCCACCTGAAATGCTCAAGCTGGCTTCTGTATCGTCTTCTTCCTCTTCTTCTTCTTCCTCTTCCTCTTCCTCTTCCTCTTCCTCTTCCTCTTCCTCTTCCTCTTCTTCTTGTTCTTCTTGTTCTTGTTCTTGTTCTTCTTCTTCTTCTTCTTCTTCTTCTTCTTCTTCTTCTTCTTCTTCCTATTCTTCTTTTTTCATTATCTTCTTAATCATGTCCCTGTCACTCACTGAGGACAGTAACAGAACCAAGTGTGTGTGGGTCACTTTGAATCTCCCCAGTCCAGCCCTGGAATTGGATGCTTCTGTGTAGGTGCCTGAATCTCTTTATGGGAAATGATAGAAGGTCCAGGTGTGAATGACGAATCTGTTTTGCTGCTGCGCACTGCTGTTTCAGGGCTCTCAGCGGGCAGAAGTGAACACACGTGCATGTGGTGCATTTGTGCCTGTGTGTATATGTACACGTGTGTGCTCGCAGCCATAACTTCATATGAATTCATGTACATACTCTGTAGTTCCGAGCCAGCGCTCCCTCTTACAGCTCTGTCTTCCCCAGTGTCTGTTTGGGAAACACGTGCCTTCTGTGTCTGTGTCCCTCATCTGATGAGTCCTGCTTGTACTCTGCCTTCTGGCACTGTCTTCCCAAGTGGACATTCTGGCTCATTCTGCGCATGCAACTGTCCCTATATCTGCAGCGCCTCCAGCCTGTTCTGCACTCCTCCCCCAGATGCCAGCCCACTGTCTTTAGGCCTGGATAGAGAAGCACAGGAAGCAGAGGAAGGTTAGCAACCACTGAGAGACGTCATCTGACTTTGCCACTCAGTGTGCTGTGGTACCCAGAACTCAGGGCATAAGAGATACTGAAGCTCGGGTAATTGCTGGTTCCTTGGCATTTGTGCAAGAGCTTGTCCTCCATCCTGTCTGCCCATGCTCAGGCCAGTGTCAATCCACCCTGAGACTCTGAGACCACAAAAAGCCTGGGAAGAGGACACCCAGTACCACCCAGTGACCCTCACTCTGCATTGCAAAGGGAAAGAATTTTCTTATGGGTTGCAAAGTTTTGCTGTTAAGGATAAATATTTTAGGTTTTAATAGCTATATAGCCTGTCACAAGCTCTCACTCTGCTGTTCCGGTATCAAAACTGCCTCGTCTGTAGTAGAGCATGCACAGTGTGGATGTGTTCCAATTAAACAGCTTACAGAAATACACAGCTGCTGGATTTGGCTTGAGGCTGCTGCTTGCAGACTCTTGAGCTGAAGACGAAGGTTTTGAAATTTACATTTTTAAGCTCTCCAAGTTCAAGTTATGCTATTGATGGGGGGGGGTTGACTAAAATTAAACCAAAAATAATCACCTATGTGGACTCCGATATTTCTTGTTGTAATTTTTTAAACAGCTCTTGTTCTTATGAAGATTATTTAAGACATAATCAATTTTTTCCTGGGTTGAGCCCGGCCCACAGGTTGATATCCTGCTTGCTTTTGTTTTTTCACTCATTCTTAAACATCTTCTTTTGATCTTAGATTAAATCACTCACACACAGAGGAGATATTCTATTAAACCCAAGTGGTAGCAGACTTGTGGCCAAGGGTCCTTCAAACACTGAAATTACTTAGCAGAGAGGCTCAGCCCACACAGGGGATCAGCTTCCTTGGGGCAGACCAATCATGAGGCATAGGGTGGGAGCCAGCTGCAAAGCAAGCAAACAAGCCCTTGGGTAGTTTGCTGCTGACAGGTGTATTTGGACAACACAGTCAGAGTGAGTGTCTGAAAATGTCCTTATTTGCAAAGCTCCGATCTCATCTCATATGCCACTTGATAAATTGGTTCTTCATCTAGGATGGGCCAGATGACTGGCTGGGGTGACAAGCTTGGTGGCAGAGAAGGTAATTAACAGGTTAGAAGCCTTAGCCTCACACCCCAATACCCAAACCTAAAACAAACCAAAACTCAGGACCGGGGTCCAGAGCAACATGCTGGGTCTGTTAGGGAGGGCAGGTGGCATACAGAGCAGCAGCATGTGTGGGGAGCAGCTTGTATTAAAACAACAATGTTCAGGAAATGGGTTGAGCTTTCCCAGAACATGCCAGCTGCCCACTGGCTAGGTGACATGCTTGTTTATTGTATATGACAGTCTTGTCTGTTTGTAGAGTTGAAGTGTTGATCCTCCAAACTGAAAAACAGCTCTGCTGCTCCTTGCTAAAAAAGCAAGCCCCTGTCTCCCCTCGCCCCCTCCTCGCTCCCTTTCTGTGAACTTCATTGCTGCAGCACAGCATAACTGTGCTAGGTCCAACTTCAGAACAGTTAGTTGAAAGGCTGCCTCCTCCTCCTTCGACAGTAACAGATATGAGGTCATCAACATATAGGAGATTTCAAATC
This sequence comes from Acomys percivali, assembly GCA_907169655.1. Taxonomy (NCBI): domain Eukaryota; kingdom Metazoa; phylum Chordata; class Mammalia; order Rodentia; family Muridae; genus Acomys; species Acomys percivali. The sequence goes on from OU015742.1 coordinate 95,461,149, forward strand.
ATGACAAGTTGGCCTCACTGATGGTACTTTTTGTTTTGAAGGATGCTTGGGCCTCAGATCCACTCTCCCGACTGAGCCACATGGGAGGGAGCATCCCAATGTGCACAAAGCAGGCATCTCATTAAAAGAACCTGCAATAGGGGGAAGTGGCCTTGCATCCATGTGGCTCATTCCTCGAGACCCACTGAACCCACCAGGTGGGGCTGCAGAGCATTGGGGGGAACCCAGGGCCTGGGTATGAATAACCAGTTAAAGGTTGGTTTCCAGTGGCTGCCCGGGGCGGGGTTAGGATCTCAGCCCCAGCCACCATCCACAGCAGCTGCAGGAGGAGCAGGAAGTCAGGCCTGTCTTCCTTGGCTCTGATGTTTCTATTCTTTATGCAGAAAAGAAGTGCCTGCTTTGAATTTGCTAATGCAGCCATTTTCTTTATTTGTACTAAGGCTGCATAATGTGGGCTTTGTAAAGTCTGCTGGCCTGAAAGCAGGATATATTTCTAATGGAAACACTCCCACGCATGATTGTTCAACAGCAAAGCGATAAATTACCGTGATTTTGGACCTCCTGTGGCTATCAGTTCCGCCACACTTGAGGAAATGTTGCTTTTGCTTAGAAATTCTACAAATATTTTTTTTTTCAGAAAGGCAAATATTAAATGGAAATTGTTCTGAAAGCCACGAGGAAAAGCATGTAAATGTGCATACTGCAGACTGGAGACGTGATTTATACCAGAAAGTGATTTGCAACATAAAGCTCGCTTATAATTTGCTGGGGCTCGTACACTCGATTATACCAGGCACTAGGTATTGGATTAGATAGAAGAAAATGTTTTTACAATGTAAGGTATCCAGAAACTGGGAACACTGTATTAGTGTGAAGGGTGTTTTGTTGTTTAAAGAGTCCATTCCGATGGACTGTTCATTAGCTGGACTGATTTATTTTTGCAATCTCATAGGTCTTTTGCTTGTTTTTTCTGAGGCAGGGAGTCTGTGTAGGCATGGCTGGTCTTGAACTCAACCCTTACCTGCCCACGTCTCCGAAATGCTGGGATAAACACAGGTACAACCATGTCCAGGAGGAATGACTTAAATTTTTATTTTACATTTGTTTTGCCTGCATTTAAATGCAGTGCCCAAGGAGGCTGGCTGGAGCGCTGGATACTCTGGAATTACAGATGGTTGTGAGCAGCCATATGGATGCTGGGACTGAATCCAAGTCCTTTGCAAGAACAGTGAGTCCTTTTAACCATGGAACCCTCTCCAGCCCCAAGCAAAAAACTTTACAAAGTCCTGGCCGTCTGATTTCCTGATGTGAACCTATGCATTTCGCCTTGTGCTAAGCAAACAGCAGCCATGGAGCTCACCACAGATGACTCTACGTACTGGATCTTGCAGGTCTGAGGAGCTGAGTTCAGTCTGTCCAGAAGGCTATGTGAGAGGCACGCAGCCAGGAGCCTTGGACAGGCAATACTGATAGAAGAGTGAGCGCTCCTGGAAAGATCAGTCATTCAATATCCTGTGGAATGTTGAGTTCTAAACCATCTCTCCAGCTCATACAAGATACCCAGCACCTCATTTTGAGTGTTAACATAAATCTGAATGCAATTCTTTTTTTATTTTTTATTAATTTATTCAGATTACAACTCAATTGTTATCCCATCGCTTGTATCCTCCTGTTCCTCCCTCCCTCCCTCCCTCCCACTTTCACCCTTATGTAGACCAAGCTTCCTGCCTCTGCCTTCAGTGCTGGGCTTAAAGGTGTGTGCCACCATGCCCAGCTGTATTGCTCAATTCCTGTCAACTTTGTTCCTCAGAGGTATCAGACACAGCTTATTCTTAGCCCAGGCAAGTGGTTCACTCACTGTTTCTCCACAACAAACTAGAAGACATCTGACACAGAAATTCTTCCTGTGATGGAAGTCACCACACTTCTACTAAAAAAATGCAGTTCACAAATACTAAGGTATGCTTTATTTGGAGACATTTCCATTTAAATTATATTGGCTGGATGGGGACTCTGCCAACACTCATATATTACTCCATGCAAATGTGATTGCACCTCTGGTTTCCAAAGATTCTGTGAAGCCCAGCTTGTGCTCCAAGGCTGTATCTCACCAGGGCGACTGGGATGGTGCTGACCGCACAACTAGGGCTGCAATGAAGTTACAGGAGGCAGGTGTGTGCCAGACAACACAAAGCCACACCTGCAGGTCATGTGCTGGGCAGGGACAAAGGCAAGCCTGTGGGGTCTCCAGGCTGGCTAGGTATCGAACGCACGCACGCACGCACACACGCACGCACACACGCACACAGCTTCTCTCGACCAAACTTCACTCCTGGGCTTCCACAGGCAGACACTAGATGCGGGGGGTAGGTCCCACAGGCAGGTTAATAGCACAAACAGTAAAGGCAGGTCAAGTCTTGACCCATGACAAGGCTCTTGAAGCCAATGGTGGGAATAGTAGACAACAAGTTCAACTACACGAGGATACAAACTGGGGGCAATTCTGAAACAAAACATTCTTGATGACTGTTTTAAGTGTGCTTTAAAGTAATGTCTTACATGTAGATTCTGACAAGCCTAAGAACAATACGGGACTACTGCTCATTTTAAAATTTGATTACACACCAGTATTTTACTTATTCCCTATGAATCACATCTATACAGCTTGTAATTTTTCTGTAATGAATGTGATGTAGCCTATAGCTTGTACTAACAAAATACTGAAACCAAGGATGTCATGACCAAGATTCCACATTAGAAGCTTCTAGAAACAGAAGAGGAAATTACTGCGGTGGAAGGAAGGAGAGGCTCTAGGCTGCACCCTGGCAAACAGCATCCCGGGGAAGGGCAAGGCCCAGCCTCTGCTCTCAGCCTCTCCCTGGGAAAGCAATTCTGGAAGCAGTAAGAGTAGTGTAGCTCTCTCTATAGAAGAGAGAGGTCAGGACTCTGTACAGAAGGGTTGTTACGTCCCAGAAGGGCAGGCATTGGGAAAGCCTGTGGGTATCATCGTATTTAGTCAAGTAAGAGTAGGCCCTGGGATTTCAGAGACTTTATTTTACACGTAAAAACCACACAAACCACTTAATTTTCTTTTTTTTTTTTATTTTTCCCTCAAGTACATTTTAGAAATAACACTTAGACACAGGCTCACGAACACGCACACAGGCACACAGAGTGGAGCTGTTTCTTCATGACGGGTTTTCTTTTGCTTCCTTTAGCTGCGTTACATAAAACCTAAAGCTTTCCTGTTAAGGAGAAAATGAGAGAAATTACAGTTATGAGCAAGCAACAAAGCCTTTAAAACCACAGACGGGTGAGCACTGGTGGGCACGGCTGCTTAGTCCATGGCTGAGGACCTGCTCTTTAAGCCTGGGCATCCCTGTGTCTTGCGAAATACCAAGTTCAAAAGCCTCAAGTTCTGAGCTAGATCCAGCTCCAGGGCTGAGTCCCACCTCATGCAGAAAGAACACAACTGCCTAAGAAAGTCTGATAAAGTCACACCTGGCTGGAGGTCTGGACCACGCCTTACATTTACCCCAGGCCATTCACCCAAGCCCAAGGCCACCGCTTAGGCCCCAGCCCTCCCACAGCTCTTCAGAGACCTAATTCTTGGTAATTTATTAAGTATTCAACCCCCTTTCTCTGCACATTCTTAGTTGTGGTCTTAGGCACACATAACGGGTGGGAGCGCTGTCTCACCGGGGGCTCAGGGAAGGGCACGGGCTCGCCAACACTCTTGAGCAAAGATGCATAGCGCTTCAGGAACAGGTCATCCAGCTTCAAGTTCTTGGCTGTCAAGTGCTCGTACAACGCTTTAGCAGAGGCCACATCTTTGTCCAGGACTGGAGGAGTCAGAGGAGAGAGGCGAACTGTCAGGGAAGAGACCCACCTTTTCCGTTCCCCAGGACCCTTGGCTGACCAGGCACCCCAGGACCCAAAACCAGGGGAGGAGTGGCTCCAGCAGGAGGCCACCCAGAATCTGCAGTGTCCATCCCTCCACACCCTGCCCTCCACAGTGCTCAGTGTGAGGGAAGGGAAGGGCGGGCCAGCATGCGAAGCCTGAAGAACAAGATTAAAGGTCCTGGACGTGTCTAGCTGAGGACCCATGGTGTAGCTGGACTGACCAAGGTCTCAAGCACAAAGTGAGGCTGTGAGGAGAGCAGGGGCTGGCCAGGCGCTCTCAAAGGTGAAGGAGTTGCCAGCTGCTGAAGCTCAGCCGCCCCCAGTTTCCCTGTGCAGACCTGCTCCGCTGTCCTTCTCCACACCTCCCTAACACATCAGCGGCCCCCCCTTTTACACATTTGATATTTTTTCTATTACTCACAGGAGGTCTATGGCTTCAGCAATTTTGAAATACTGCAGGCTACACGTGGAAACAAGGAAACTCCATTTATTAGTTCTGATTGCTAAGTCAACTGCTCTACTGTAATTTACTGTAGTGAGCAAGGCTGTGGGTGGCACATGGTCAGGTCACGACGGTTTGGAAATGACAGTATTTTAACTTCTCAGTGAGAAAACTTGAGGCTAGCTCCCTTTCTCATGTGACTAACAATGAGGACACTCGATGGCTGAAGGACTGAACACCTGGGATGTGAGATAACCCTTGGTCACAATGGAGGTAAGTGTGCAGGAACACAGAGGCCAGCATGGCTGCCTTGCAGGGCAGGCCTTGCAGAGGAGGAGCTGCTCTGTAACACCACACATCCAGATTGCTCGGAAGGTGCTCAGGAATATATACATATATGTATCTATATATAATTTATTTATTTATTTTGGTTTTTCAAGACAGGGTTTCTCTGTGTAGCCCTGGCTGTCCTGGACTCACTTTGTAGACCAGGTTGGCCTTGAACACCCAGAGATGCGCCACCACACCCAGACGGAATATTTTTTCATCTTAAAGCTCCAGAAATAATTTCATACTTTTCTGTAGCTTAAAAACATATTCTAGGGGCTGGAGAGATGGCTCAGAGGTTAAGAGCACTGACTGTTCTGCTTTTCTTCCAAAGGTCCTGAGTTTGATTCCCAGCAACCACATGGTGGCTCACAACCATCTGTGATGTGATCTAATGCCTTCTTCTGGCTTTCAAACACTGTATACATAATACATAAAATCTTTAAAAAATAAACATTCTAGAGCTAAATGAATGCATAATTATCTGAAATTTAGGACTATTCCTTTGAGCTGAACTAACAGTTGACAATATTTAGAAATATTTACATCACTTGAATAATGTAGTAAGATTAAAATTATTACCATAGCTTTTCATGCTACAAGAATATGCTTCTTCCCTCTCACGTAATTCAGGGATCAACTCTAGCAAAGCCTTCAGGACGGGTGCCTAGGAAGGTAGACACAGGTAACACACGCAAAAGAAATTTACAGACCAGCAGCATAACAGTACTACGATAATTACAACACAACCAACCACTCAACTTAATGGACCATTTTCACTTTTGTGTATCTCAGCATTTGATGTTAATTTGATAAAAATCATCATGTTCCAATAATTAACGGCATTTCATTTGCATAGCTAAGCACTTTCAAAAATAAGATATAAGCAATAAAATCAAAGCTCTAAACACTGCTTTATCAGCTGCTAACTTACCACAAGGCAGGAAGACCAAGGGCAAAGAGATAAGTTATATTTTAAAGTAAAAATTTTCAGGATAAAATGTGAAGATTCAAAAACTTGTTTCACTGTTTGGTGCATGATGAGGCACTTGTAGGATCTCACTGGGGTGGTCACCTGACTGTGTGCAGCGCCACACAGATGGGAAGACAGAACTACTCCACTGGGTAAATCAACGATGAATTCCGTATTACAACCCATTTCCACCTTACCGTGTGGCATCTGGCTTAATTACCTATTATAGTGTCAATGGCACTGGGGCCACCCCTTAAAAGTCCTAACTCCCCTTTCAGCAGCAGCAGATTAATTTAGTCAAATCACGTGCAGATTCGAGGGTCTCCTCAACTCAGGACCTGGGACACACAAAGCAGGTTCTACCATCGGATTATACCCCAGCACCAAAGCCACAAAATAGGACCTGGTCTTATGTACATGTATGTACGTGTACACACACACACACACAGCTGTCCAACAGGCACTCTAACAGAGCACAGTACCTTTTTTGGTTTCTGAGCACTCCTGACACAAAACACCAACAGAACTGCGCTTTGCTCGGCAATGGCACCGCATCTCTAAAAAGCAAAGGACTGTCAGTCAATGGAGGTTTTAAACAAGCAGGGCAAGGTCAACGTTCCCAGGTAAGGAAGTTCCCAGCGACACACTGATGCATCATTACCCCAGGAGCTCCCAGCCAGCCAGCTCTGTTTAGGCACAAAAGGGAAAACAGGTGCAAGCTGGGCACGCACTGGTGAGTGTGGCTCTTTGCATCCATGGATGAGGTTTGTTTAAAAAGAAAAGGGAAAAATTAAACTAATGCTTCAACACCCACAGAACAAGGCTTAGGACTGCAAAGAAAGAGGGGAAAAAAGAAACACCATTCCTCCCCAATTATTCTGCCAAGCATTCACAAGTGAGCTAGGGATCATAAGGTTAATTATACATTTAATAAGGTGTCAGGGAGATAACTGCTCGTTTCTTTATAAAAATTAAAATGTACAAAGCAAGTTCTCTTTAAAGTATAATTACCTACACTTATGCATACAAAAGGACTGATTTCAATCTCTGTTTTATAAAAGGCTTTCATTGCAATAGACAGCCAGTGCTTGAGAAAGAGACAAAAGTTAAACTAAAAAAAAGTTTATATGACAGACCAGATAAATCAAGTGTCTATCCAACCTTAGATGCTTTAGTCAAATCAAATATGGCAAGACAATATTTTAGTTTACACTCATCGCAGATGCCATTCTCTAAGTTTCTGAAAGCACGCTGCTCATTCAGAGCTTTAAAACTGTCAACGCTAAGATGAACAGCGTAAGAAGAACTTTTGGGGACGAGCAGAACATTTACATTATAAACTGATGTTTTCAACATCCGGGAAGCAAGTGCTCCTCACTGAAGTGAGAAAGAACAACACTTCACTGTTCGCCAAGCGCAGGACGGATGGAGCTGCCGCTGGAACAACACTGAGCCACCACCTAGAGCTCCCAGGTGTGGCCCCACAGCTGGAGGCAGCGCCCAGTGCAGCCAGGCTGCCAGCGGTTCTGCTTCGATGGAAGGCATGAGACGATGGCTCACAACGAGCCAGTCGGGAGAGCAATCAGAAGAGTGTGTTCAAGGTGACTGAACGCCACCCCAAGTGGGACTAGGTCACCGTGCTTACTGCCCTCAGCAGCTAGTGACATGTGCAGGAGAAAGCATAAAAGAACATTCAAGAGAGAACAATCAAGATTCTGATACTCCTATCATAAATTTCCTACAAAAGGGGAAGTAAAAGAACCAAACCGAACAGCAAAACCTTGAGAAAGCAGACGCAATTTGCATATGTTTGTAACTGTGAACTCAGGGGCACCTGTTGACATGGGGCTGCAGTCAAGCTAGAGGAACGTGGATCAAACCTGGAGCTCAAGTCAATGAGTACAGCGTCACCTTCCACACCGCCGACTTACGCTACCTCACAGCTGCTAGGAATGGAAGTGAATATAACACTATTTACTATCAGAAATTGGTCCCAGGGCTCAATTTGACACAGGGAGTCTACACAAACACAGCCGCTGGCGGGATCACCAGGCCTGTTTGACTGCCACCTGCTGGGATGGGGCTCCCCAGCGGTGCCTGTTTGTGTACACTGCCAGCAGCAGCTCCATCACCCACCGCTCCAGCGCACGTGGCGGCGCAGCTTTATATTTAGAGCTGTTAAAAATGGCAGGAATGCAGCTGTCTCCCTTCCTCAAGATTGCTAATTTAACTGAGAGTGTGGGCCACAGAGACCCACATTTGTCATTTAATGTGTCTGTGACACATAAGTGAATAGAAAGCAAATTCAACTCTTAATAAACCTTGAATAAGGCACTGAGAATGTTTGAGTATTCAAGTGAAACGCTGTACATGAAAAGCAAACATTTCCTACTTCTTGTTTGCAAACTGTGTTGCCATGGTGATTCACAGTATTTACAGCATTACAGAAATTAGGAAATCAAAGGACCTGTTGCTTTGCATTACCCATCTTCACAGAAACATTTGTCTCGTTTTCCCACCCGACGCCTGTCTTAATTACGAGGACTTCCAGTCCTACCTGACATCTTTAAAACTGGCAACCTGCAGCCAAGAGAGTTGTCATGTAATCTTGATTCACACTGAATATCTCATGAGTGTCCTCCATTTCTGGTCCACTTCTCACACTCCTGTCTAGTCATTTCTCAGGTTACTTCTCGTGAGAGACAAGCTCCAACGAGTCATTCATTACCTCTAAGAGAGCTCTGGCCTCATCCACCTTGCCTGAATCCACCAGCTGCAGGAAGAGATCGGTGACCGGCTTGTAAAGTGCAAACTGATTGGCCAATCTCTCAGACATGATGCTTACTGCAAGAAAGAGAGTTAAGGAAAACTGAAACAGGGGTATGGCAGCCTTGCCAGAGGAATCCGGCCCAACTTGAGCCAAGAAGAAGGGCTTCTGTGTTCTCCAACAAGCAAACAACTCACATTTCTCTAACGCTGGTTCCATTCCTTCTTCTATTACTTTTCTGAATAAATAGGACAAACCAAAGTACTGATGTTCTATGGTTCGATTCTCTGATGTAAGCATGTGTTCAATGTTTTCTACGGCAACATCTACGTTATTACTGTAAAAAAAAAACAAAATTATAATAAAACATTTGCTTCTATAAAATTGTAGACAGTATTACTTCATGTGAATATTCATGGAAATACTTCACAAAACATGAGCTATATTTACAAGCAACTAGATTAATAACAATAATTTTTAAAGCATATTATACAGTATAACCCAGTTATACAGGTATAAATGCTATTATTTTGGCCTTATAAACCACAGTGAGCACTAGATGTGTGACATTTGGAGATTAAAAAAATAAAAAGATCATGTGGTCAAAAGTTGTATTTTCACAGATTACAGAGATCTCTTTTTTGTCAGGCTCCAGACATTTGGAAAACATTCAATACTAGAACCCTCAGAAAAGGGTGCCTTTACACTTTATTTTGCTGGGGGGGGGGGGGGGGGGGGGGGGCGGGGGAATTTGGTGGCCTTCCTGAACAAAGTAGTAAACAGTATGCTTATCACTGTCATTTTGATAAGGTAACTTATAACTGATGTGTGCAGTTTTAGTGTGGTGCCATATGCCAATTTCATGTTGAAATTATTACACTGAAAATAAGAATTCTAACTAAAAAAAAAAACCATTTGTTATATCATTCTTATGGGCTAAGGTGAAAGAATTACCTTAAAGTGAGTAAAAACATGTTTTTCATATCATAAAAAGATTATATATTGTAAGTTTAAAATGTTCATATAGCTCTCATATAGCTCTATTTTTTTTAAACCACATTTTCTTATTAAAAAGGAAGTCTTAAACTATTTCAGGAAATTGTTTTAAAAAAATTTATCTTATCTATATATGGCTGTTTTGCTTGCATGTATATAAGGACATCAGGGCACATATCAGATCCCCATGGTTGGAAGCCACTGTGTGAGCACTAGGAACTAAACCTGGGTCCTCTGGAGGACTAACGTTGGCTCAGGGAGAGATAAGCCATCTCTCCAGCCCTCAGGAAATAGTTTAAAGGTTAAAGGCAAAACATTTTCTGCCCAAAGAAATAAAAATAAAGAAAAACACTCCTTGCAGAACAGTGTTGTAGAATCATATCCGTACATCAGGGATTAAATATTAAAGAGTGGTCCCCTCAAAAGTGTTACGAATATCAACTCTAGAGTTGTTCTTAGGACATTTTTTTCCTAAAAAGGTTTTATTACATAGCTCAGATGGTCATCACACTCATGATCCTCCTGGCCGGCCTCTGAGTTCTGGGGTTATGGGCCTACCGTTATGTGCACTCTTACTGCTGTGCTGTGTTGTACCTGACAGTTGAGATGTACCCAACAATCGTTTTAAATGCTTGCAACGAAAATCAGGGTCTTATGTTTGCTAACAGGTTCCCCATTATAAAGCTATACATCCCACTCATGGAAACTGTAGTTTTAACAAGCCTGTTATATCCCGTTTTACTATGTTAGTAGTGTGTTCAGACTCTAAAGAACTGCTGATTAGAAAAAGAAATCACGCTGGACACGGTGGCACACACCTTTAACCCCAGCACTTGGGAGGCAGAGGCAAGTGGATCTCTGTGAGTTGGAGGCCAGCCTGGTCTACAAAGTGAGTGCAGGACAGCCAGGGCTATACAGAGAGACCCTGTCTTGAAAAACCAAAAAAAAAAAAAAAAGGAAACAAAAGAAAAAAATCACTTTAATTTTGAAAAAGATGTGTTTTGACAAGAGGCATACACGTATATCTGTGTATCTATTTTATACACATATGTACAAGTGTACATGAACACATACATATGACTTATACATAACATACTTATACAAACATGAGTTAGCAATTGTGAAATCTTTTTTATGAATTATAAATGTTTAGTCTAAGATTTAATTAAAGATAAAATACATTTTAATAGCCTGGTGTGGTGGTACATGCCTGTAATCCCAGCACTTAGGAAGGCAGAAGCAGGTGGATCTCTGAGTTCAAGGCCAGCCAGGTCAACAAAGAGAGTTCCAGGATGGTCATGGCTACACAGAGAAACCCTGTTTCAAAACAAAAAACAAAAAAACTCCCACCCTCACCAAAGAAATATTTTAATATAATTAGTTTAATAGTAAATAACCAACATAATAATTAGAATAAAAAATGTCCTATGATTGACATGGTTTCCTAACAACAAAAACATTTACAAGTGGCTATTTGAGATGACGGCCTCAGTCAGGAAAGCTGAAAACACTCACTTCTTCATCTGAGCCAAAGCAATGTTGTTGATGAAAACCATCCTTGAGAGGCCGATTGCGTCAAGCCCATCCACCATCTTCTGGATGGCCTCTATGCTGCCCAGGTCACCCTTCACGGCAAAGGCCTGGATGAGGCGGGTCACGGCTAGTTTAGAAGGAATCTGCTCCAGATCTAAGGCTTCTTTTAGAGTTCCTAGAGCCCCTAAGACAAAGAGCAGAGGACCGAGTTTCTGTTAAACTGACTTTAACACAACTGAAAACCAGCTTTTAAAAGGAGCATCAAACGGCTAGTTACAAAAAATATGAATAATTCATTTAGATTACAGAAAATATTAACACTTCATGAAAAGTCTTTCAAAAACGACACATCTGCCGGTGAGGTCCGAGAGGAGCAGAGTTTGGCGAGAGAGAAGGCGGTGTCCGCAGCAGCCGCACTCCGCTGGGGACTGCCCCTGACTAATCAAGGAGCTGGCAAGTTCTGAGAAGCATAAAAGGAAGGACTTTTTAAAGCTGAAGAATATACTAAAAACAGAAACAAAAAGTAACTTCTATCCATATTAATATTTCTTTTACTAACTCAAAAGCCTGCATAATTATAAAAAATTTTTTTTTAACATTTCATATTCTTTCTTGAAAAATGGTCCAAACAGGACCAAATCACCCAAAACCAGCCAAGCTGGAGCTGTCACTCAAATTCCACATTAGCAGGTTTATTTCACAATTAGGCCCTTGAAGGTATTTTCTGCATTCAGTTTTCAAAGAAAATAAAGCTTATTCAATTCTTAGGGCTACAGTCAAGGGGGGGTTTGTTTACGTAAATACAATTACAAGTACTTGATCATGGATAAATATGGAATGCCTTTCTAATTTACAGACTCGAAAGCAAGTGCAGTGAAATCCTCGCATTACCTAGCAGTAGAGAGGAGGGGCTGCACTGACACTTAGCATAACAATCACCTTTACCACCAAGAACTTCCAGGCTCTGTAGCAATTAAGGCGCTGTAACCTAGACAAAGCTGAGGCTCTCCTGGCAGCTTCAGAATGAGAGCAGCTTATCTTCACAAGGGAAGGGAAAGGGTAGTAATTAAACAGTCTATTAAAAACAAGGCAGTAAAAGACACGATCAATTTAGTCTTCTTTACTGAATAAACTATTGTAATTTCAAATTTACACATATTCCAGACCGTTGACTGTCAAATACAGAAGTGGGAAAACAGTTTAAAGAGCAGTAGATGTTACAAATATGTATGCACAAATCAGAAACAAAAATGCCTATATACTATTTTAAAAATACGGCATACAGAAAATCAGCTTGATGGTGTCTTGTTAAAGGGTGGCCATCCTGGGTCTCTAAGCACTTGGCAGGGAAGAGCTTTCTGTTAGTGAATAAAGTTAAGAATGACAAAGATGGACGGTGGCAGCTCAGATGGATTAAAATATTTACTGCAGTGCAGGCACGGAATCAGAAGCCATGTTCAAAGAACCTTCCAGAACTTAGAACCAATCTTACAGACCAAGGCTACAGTCCCAGAGCTGGGTGCCAACCTCTTTCCCCGCCCCATTCCCGGTGCTGCACCTACAGATACAGCAGAGTGGAGAGGCAAGCAGACTGGACCAGTCTGTGCCTGCCCTAGGGGAATCCGAGTGTTTACAATCTAACCCACGCCACTGAATTTGCCATCCACGCACGAATGACCTAAGGAACACTAAGACCCCATCCTTGGCCCTCTTCTCCAAGTCTTCTCTGTCACTTAATTGCAACATTTCTCTCAATTACTATCTAATAGTACTGAATAGACAGTCTACAAAAGTATTCGTTTATAAATTACTCTGAGATTTAATTGGCTGTTTTACTGCCATGGGTAAATTTGATTCAACAAGAGAGCGGATCTGAAGCACTGAAGGAAACCAGGCGTCTCTGGCTACGTGGACATGTGGACATGGGAACAGAGCCCAAACCATTCTAGGCAAGGTGATGAGCAGTGCGCCTGCGTCGCCAGGTGCCAGTGAGGTGAGGCTCTGGCAGCGAGGGCTGAGGAAGTGGAGGGAGGGGTCAGTGGGCTCAGCAGTCCTCCATGTGTGCCAACACCTGAGAACAGATGTGCCACCACACCACATACTTCCATGTGATTTTCAGGGGGCACCCAGTAAAGACCTTGAGGCATACATACTTAGTTTCAAACTGAACTCTTGAAGTTAAAATAAAAAAGTCCTGTTCTTTGTGTCTACAGAAACATTAGCCATTTAAAACTTTTACAAGGAACAGATTTTAACTCCCTCTTTGTTTCTCTGAGACAGCCTCACTGTAACCCAACATCTTGGCAGTCCAGGTTGATTCAGATATGAACAATCCCCCTGCCTCAGCCTTTCATGTGCTAAGATTACAGTGTGTACCACTAAGCCCAATTAAAAATTTCAGTGTCTTAAAATCTACATGAAAAATAAACCTCACAAAATCATTTCTATTGAAAATAAAAAACCTTCAAAAAAATTTAAAACAAGCCTTATTACACCTTCCAATTACAACTCAGCCTTTCCAAAAGACTGCTGGCATACACAGAGGGCCAACTCTGAAAAGCGGGAAGCAGTCACTGTCAGTTAGGAAGACAGCTGAAGACCAGTAAGCTTAGGCCCTGTAGGTAACACTGAGGCACTGAGGGCACAGTCCGCTTCCGCTCAGGAGATGGAAAACTATTTGATGAACTGCAAAGCAAGGAGCAGCGTTATTATCCCAGCCTGGGAAAGAAACCGAGCACTCTGGAAGACTGAAAAGCTTAGCATCTCACCTCAAGGTCCCCTAAGTGGAGCTTTATCGCAGCAGTGTTGCTATGCGGACTAAAATTCAACCATGAACGTTAATTGGACCGCTTACTTACATCAGGAGTCACCCTGGCTCCCCTGAGAGCTAAGCCACCCCCCTGTAAAGCCATGAACAGGCTCCCCCACAAATCCACCAGCTCCCACGTCCCAACCGTTCTCAAAGCCACCTCTCGCCTTCCTAGGGTTACCCTCTCCACTCCTTCAAAAACTCAACTCTAAACAATGCATTTTACTGTTCTTGGTTGTATTATGAACTATTAAAAAAGTATTGGATAAGGTTTTTTAAAAAATCAATATTAGAATCATTTGGCGCACAATCTCACACACTTAACACCCGATTTAACTCATTTGCTATCTCATATACAAGTAACACAACATGCAAGAAATAACTGCTGGGAGTTGTCTCAGACCTCCGAAGTATGTTAATTTCCAAAGCAAAATGACTTGTGCCGTGAATTTTAACGCACTTGAAAGCCTGTACTTTCTCTCGTTCTGGAACACAAATTTTGCATGTCTGAAGAGCTGTGATTCATCTTAAGAAAACCCATCTTGTGTTAAATGGAATGGAAACTGGACTAAGTGGTCAAATGACAAGTACATTCATATTCAAGCTGTATTATAAATGCATGTACAGTAATTTACGTCTCTCAGCTACCACAAAAGGCTCTTGATAAGCAGGTAATTTGCTAAATGGACTCCTTTATCCAAGTATTCGAAGGGCGTTACAAGAAAAATCTGCAGAGGCATTAATGTGACGTAAAGGTCAAGCATTGTGACATACCTTTCAAATAATCCCGCCTAACTTGCGTTATGATGAGGAGGCTGTTGGCAGCATCGTTCAGTGTGAAGCCCTTGATGTGGGTCTCAGCGCTAAAAGAAGCAGACATTTAGAAAGGAATTACTGACATGCTTCTGATACGATAATAAATGGTTGAGCACCAAGGTGAAATTATAAAAACTACTGTTCGTATGTTAAAAATATTGCCGCAAAATATCGACCTGGAGACAGCTTTTGTGTTATCCTGTCAATGGTTATAGAAGGATAATTTTTTTTTTGCATTCTGACAGATGACAAAGTTGGAAATGAGCAACAAAAGAAACAAAGTACAAGATTTTTTTTAAACAATCGGTTCAGATTCTTGAGTGCTGACATATTAGGTGACTAAAATAACCGCATGCCCTGCATTGTTCGCTGGATCCTAAGCTGGATACTTTTTCCTCTCTCTCTCTCTTTACAGTCACCATAATTATAAAATGTAAAACTATTCTTCTAGCAACAAAAATGAACATTTTATTTTCAGCATCGTATATTTTAAATATAAACTAAAGCATATTACTAACCGACACTGTATCATTTGGTTGATTAATTTTCAAACTTCTGGCATCGAGATACAGTTTTAGAAGCTTTTAAACAGAACTAAAACCATTGTTACACTAAAATTCAAAATCTCACATAATCACAAACTTTAAAAAAAAAAAAACTTCCTAACTTTTTGAGACTTAAAAAGCAAAAAATAGGTTTACTTAGCACCAAATCCTATAGGATTAAATAAAACCAAACCAACCAAGCAACACCCTAAAATCTAATTGGAAGCAGTCTATTACACTGTTTGTACGTCTCTTGGGATGAACTTTTAGCATCCTTAATGCCCCAGGGCTGAACTCCCAGGTAGGAAATATTCATAGGTTACAAGGAGCAGGTGTAATCACTGCAAATTGCCTTATCCGCTCAGCATTGACCTCACCATCAATTTCCATGGCTTGCCAACACAAGGCTAAGAACCCCAGCAGAGTACAAGACCACTATTCGTATCAGTCCAAGAAGACCAACCACAGACACCATGCAGTGCCTGTCCCTCAGTCACTGTGCAGCCCCAGCCACAGACACTATGCAGTGCCCATCCCTCAGTCACTGTGCAG